>WBNH01009316.1:37442-57606 GCA_013401255.1 Urocolius indicus | reverse complement strand
CCCCTCACTCGCCCCTCCCCCCTCACTCACCCCTCACTCACTCCTCAGCCCCTCACTCGCCCCTCACTCACTCACCCCCCGCCCCTCCCCGCCCTGACCTGGCGGCAGTGCCCGTGCGGCTCCGCCAGGGGGCGGCAGCAGCAGGCGGCGCGCGCTGCATCCTGTGCCTGCGCCTGTTCCCGTGGCCGGGCCCGGGCCCCGCTCCCCGGCGCGCGCCAGCCCCGCCAGCACGGCCCTCCGCGCGCTCAGCATGCGCGCCCCGCCGCTTCCGGCGCGGTGACGTCACATCCGGCGGAAGAGGAAGGGAGAGGCGGCGGCGCCGTTGCCATGGAGACGCGGGGCCGGGCTGGAGGCGGCGGCGGCGGCGGCGCGGAGCGGCCCGCGGTGGGTGCGGGACGGGAGGCGGCAGGGGAACGGGAACGGCTCTGACCCTGACCCTGACCCTGACCTGGCCGCCGTCTGTGCC
This sequence comes from Urocolius indicus, assembly GCA_013401255.1. Classification (NCBI taxonomy): domain Eukaryota; kingdom Metazoa; phylum Chordata; class Aves; order Coliiformes; family Coliidae; genus Urocolius; species Urocolius indicus. The sequence goes on along the minus strand of WBNH01009316.1, from coordinate 57,140 downwards.
GCAGGGACAGGCCGAGCTGCGGAGGCTGCGGAGGCTGCTGGAGGCGCGGCAGCGGCAGCTGCGGGCGCGCGTGGCCGCCTGCGAGGCGCTGACGGCGGAGATGGCGGCGCTCCGGGCCGCGCTGGGCGCTGAGAGCTGCCCGCCCCGCCCCGGCCCCGGCTCCAGCCCGGACCAAGGCAGCCCCGGCCCCGGCGGCGAGGGGGACGCGGAGCCCCGGAGATCTGCGGCCGGTGGCTGCGGCGGCTCTGCGGGGAACGGCGGCGTTGGGAGCTCGGCTTCGCGGGACCCGCGGCCCGAACGAGCAGCGCCAGAAGGGACCGAAGGTTTTTCTCTGTTACAGGCTCTGGAAAAGCCCTGCTAGTCCGTGCCAGAGGACAAACCGCACTGATAAGCCCGTGGCCAGTGCCCTCGGTCGTGGCCTTGGATGTTACTTTCTCTCCTCGCACTGACACCTTATCTTATCAAGTTTGCACTTTACAATAAAGCAAGATGGACTCACTCTTTCTTATGCTGTCTGCCTGCTTCTTCCTGAAGACGACACAGCCTTCAACCAGAACTGCACCACTTCATCTCAACTGTTAACCCTTCTTGCCTATGAGTAGGATCAGTTACCGACTGCCTTGCTCTAGAGAGGAACAGCAGAAGCAGCAGAGCTGTGTAGCGTTGGGCAGGCAGCAGTTCAGGCTCCACTGCGAGCTACAAGCCTGAAGTTTCATGGCAGGAGCAAGCTGCAGCTGGTTCAGAGATGCCCTTCAGCTCTTGGGTGGTTTTTTCTTTGCCACACACCAATGTTTCACCACACTGAAAGTTGGATTTATTCAGAGCAGAGACTCCCCATTTTTGTCCTTACTACCTCTAACTTTCCCTCGGTTCCTCTGCTCTTGGAAAGCAGCAAGTGGCTGAAAACTCTCAAAGCAGAGATGCCACAGCTCCTCACTTTACCCAGGAGCTGTTGCCTTCCTCTCAGCCCCTGCAGCTTTTGGGGGGCTCTTGAGGCAGCAGCAGCAGTACTGAACACAGCTGCACTTGCACGAGGGGCTACACCAGCCTTTCCCCATATTGCAGCAGTGAAGAACAAGATGTGGATGGACAGACAACATCAGCTCTACCTCTTGCCCTACCCGAGCGAACATAAAGCTGTGAAGTTCCTGAGGGTCAGTGGTGGGGGTTGGAGAAGGAGTGAGTCCAGGCTGGAGCTGGGAATGCCTTTGTGCCCTGGCCTGGCCTGAGGAGCACAGTCCCACACAGTCACACTCCTCTCCCACATCATTTACAAAGACTTATGATAACACAACGTTTAAATAAGCATTTAATTAGGATTCCATTAGTATTAATATTGCTTTCAATTCAAAAAAAAAAGTTAATTTCCACTTCTTTGCAGGTATTTCAAAGTACAATATGAACTTCATACAAAAGGAGCAGTTCAGCAAACACCATTATTTCACATTTTACATTCTTCAAAAAAATACAAATTCATAGTTAACTCTTTTTCTTTCTTTTTTTTTTTGGGGGGGGGGGAGGTTTGGAGATGCTCTTCCTTTGGAAGTACTGTACCTGTAACTAACATCTTCACATTGCTCAATGTAAGCACATTTGTTCCCGTGATTCATAGTTAAATAAATTCTTTTGAACACCACACACACGTCCTTGAAAGAAACAAAACAAACCAAAACAACTGGGCTTCTTTTTGTCATCTCCAAAGAGCAGGGGCTCAGCTCCCCACAGGAGGCAAAACCAGAGCAGCAAAGCAGACAAGCTGTGTTCTCCCAGGCTGGGGCAACGATGAAGCTGAGGATGATGTTGGTACCCAACCAGGCTGGAGGTCTGCACCCCTCTGCACTGTGGGAAAAAACTACAACTCTCTCCTCCCCTCTCTCTCTCTCCAAAACAAGGGTCAGGCAGATAGCTCTGGTTCATTAAGCAAGTGGAAGGACACAAAAGCTACACACAGCAAGAAATCACCAGCTCCTGTAACTATGGTTCTGCAAAAAAAAAACCCCTCACCCTTGGTTTTGCTGAATCATATGGAAAAAAAAAACCCTCTTAAGAAAAAGGTAGAAACTGCATTGATTTGAGAAAGTGTACACTCTGCATAAATGAACCAAATTTTGGCCAGCTTGCACACCACCAAAAAGCATGGTGTGGGATTTTAAACTAGTTCCAAGAACACACACACTTCCACTACGTACACTACCACATAAATATCCAGTTTCATTTGCATTTCTCAGTGCAGACACAGAACCCAAACCTCTAGAACATGTGATATCTATCAAGACAAGACACACACACACAAAAAAAGAGAAGGTAAAAGTCCAGCCCTGTCTGTGAGTTATCAACTACAGGTAACACTTATAAAAACTTGATGTTTCCAAAACGTGTTGTGGGAAAACTGGTGTAGAGTTGAAAAGGATGCCATCAGGAATCTGCAGGGGCTGCTAAACACATGCCTTTTGGGGTTTTTTTTTTTTGCCTTACAGTCCAAATTGTCTCTCTCTGCCCAGCTCAGATCACAGATGCCAAGGACCTTTCACCCATGGATCCCCAGAGACAAGTTTTCCCTGTCCCACTTTCCCCAGGAGGCACCTGAGGCTCAGAGCAGGGACTTGCCCAGGGTCACACACAGAGAGAGGCAGAACAGAGAACCTGACACCGAGCCCCATCTGCTCTACCCCACAGACCTGGCTGCCTCTCATGCCAGTTGCCAGCTGTGCTCCCCTCAAAACAGAAACAGCTTTTCAACTCCAAGGTCAGTTCCACGCCTTCACTCATCTCCCCCAGCAGTTCAAGCAGTTGTTAGTTCGTTTCCCCGAGCCTTATTGGTGCAGGAAGAGCGCTGTAAACAGTTTAACAACGTTGCTGCAGTTGCAAAACCCCAGTCTCTTGGATGGCTGCAGAAGTGCCATCCTCTGTGAAGTAAGGCAGGTAACGTGACATCAAAAACCAGCTCGTGAAGACAAGGTGCAACATGCCCGTTCCTGAACGGCTCAATCGCTTCTGTTCACGGCCCAGGGGCAGAACAGAGCAGAGGAGGAAGGAAGGAGGAAAGAGAGGGAAGGAGGGAGAAAGGGAAGGAGGACACAGACCAAAACCAGAGAGCTGTATCCAACAGAAGCGACGAGCAGCCCACCAGAAAGCGTTGAGAGAACAGGCCTGTGACAGCACAGTGCTCTCAGTGGAGTATTTGCATAGATTGGACATTTGCTAATGATGCATAATTCCTCTTGGGTACAAGACAGGGGAGGGCAGAACATCACTGAGCTCCTTAATTAGACAGACACAGACAGACTGACCACATGGGACAATGATCTTTAGCTACAAGTATTGCACCAAGTTAAGTGCTCATCTTTGCACACCCCTGTTAACTTTTACTCAGAGCAAAAAATAAACTTTGGGAAAGTATATACAAAAGAAATTGCAGCAATTGGGTTAAAGAGAAAATAACCTAAAGTGCATTTTAGATACCAGCATGAGGTTCTGCAAACAAGTCTTTCGGGGCACAGCATCACAGAGGTGCCCAATTCGTACTTCTTCCTGTGTAATTCAGTACCAGCATTTCAATAGGGCCAATTGTCCATCCCTCTGCCACCAAACAAGCATGAAAAGCAACTTCCACAGCCTTCCACTGCACACCAAGTCCACTCACTTGGGTCACTGCTGGGGCAGCTAGAGCTACTGATGTTGGTCGTTTGACCGGTTCCACATGTTTAAGCTTCTGCACCCATCTAGAAACTGTGAAGTCACCAAGTAAATCCCCCAAAGTGCCACAAAACAGCACAATCTTCAGCACAGAATGACCCAGAGCAGTGCAGGTTTGCTCTCTGATGGACAAAGGGCTTTGTGAAATGCAGATTATGCAGAGGGAGGACATCACGTTCTCAGAATCTCCTTTCTGGAACTCCAATGTCTTAGAGATCTACAACTGGAGAAACCCTTCCCTTGTGACTGGGAAGGGTTTGTTGCCCCAAATGCTGGGGCAACAAGGGAAGGGCAAAGTTCCCTGGGCTTTGCTCTCATTGCTGCCCACAGCTCTCCCATCCAAGCTCCCCTCATAAGCTGGGATGTGCACCTCATCTCCCATCATGTAAGTGACCACCCAGCAGTGCAAAGTTGGAAGCTCCAGCACTGGGGGTGATGCAGATGCACACTGGGAAGTGAACTGAGGACTCAACACCACAAGCACACCCCTGTACACCACAGTCAGGTGGGTTTCAGCCAAACTGCAGCCTGCCTGATGCACACACAGAAGTGTAAAGGGCAAATCCAAAGCAACTAAAGTCAGTAGAGACTTGGAACACGTTGCTGTTGCTAGAATACAACATTAGAAAGCAGTAGCTGTGAAAACAGCAGAGGTTAACCTTCACCAGCCACCCAGGAAAGATATACACACCTCACTGCTGCCAAGCACCACACTGCCAATTAGCTTCCAATTCAAAAGCCCTTGGTACATTCCTCTACTCAGCTGTCACAAAGGTGTTTCTGAAGATGTGCATTTTAGGTGGACGAAGTCATGAATAGCAAAAGAAGCACAGGAAAAATACCTCCCTGAAGGACAGAAGTTGCTAAATCCCTCAGCTGTCACATTTCAGGCCACATCTGGTACCCTTGTCCCCATCAGAGAAAACCTACATGGTTTCCAGGGTAATCTACAAGCTCCGACCTTGGCACTCTCTCTCTCTCTCTCACACACACACACACATGCACTCACCCTCAAACACCACTGCTGCATTACCCCAATGGAAAGCCTTGAGACTATTTCTTTTTGTGTTCAAAGCCCTGCAACTAAACTACATCACAAAATGAAGCTGTGGGATTAAAACAAAGGGAGCCACTATCTCACTGCCCTCTAGGGATTCCCATTGCAAGAACAAAACACAGAACACTTTGTGTCATGGATGCAAACCTTATTGCTGCAGGATCCACATCCCCACTACAACATGAGCCAACACAAACACAGAGGAAGCACAGTTAGGATGTTTCCAACTCATCTGCTGTCCCCAGACTCCTCACTGCAATTACTGCTCTGCCCTGAGTGACACTTCCCAGGCACAAAGCATTCTGGACACAGCCTCTCCTCCCTCATGTTCAACTCTAACAGGAAGCAGTTTTACCCTTCTGCACTTAACAACTGGAAGTCGTCAGAGAAGCGAAAAGCCAGTTCCCTTCAGCCTGTTTGCACCTGTGTTGTAGCAGTGCATTTGCAAGGGAATAGGACATGAGATCACTTAAAGCCACTGTCTCAGCAAAGCCCATGACAGGGATGTTGGTTAAGGCTACAGAGCCTGTCACAAGAGTTATAAAAACCTACTAATCCTCCAGCAGCCCTGGGGAGGTCTGGCTGCACTCACAGGATTCTCCTCCAGCAGGTACAGAACAGCTTTGATCAAATACAAAGAGTGAAAGATCACCATCCACCAGGAGTTTGCATTCTCAATGTTAGTGCTCACACTCCACATTTAATTGGCTTTACAGTCGTTATCTTTGTATCTCAACTCATGACAACACTGTAAACTGAATGGAGACTATTTAATTCTCTTTTAAAACACAAAAACCAGGCTGACAGCCAAAGCCAGAAAAAGATGGATAAAACACTATAAAAATTACATCCTTTTAAAAGAATGCAGCATAAATAAACCATTTAGAATGAGACTGCATTTATTGCAACATTACAGGCTTTTTGGTGGAAGGGGGTGGGGGGGTTGTGTTTTATTTACCCTGAGTAGGTTAGAATTATAGACTTTGATATGAAAAAAAAAAACAAAAAACAAACCCCACTACTATGTTTTGTAACATCTTTTAGTCAAGAAATAGCCCCGTGCACAAAAAGCTGGCATTGCAGGAGGTTGGAGGCAGATTCAGGCAGAAGTTACATAGCTCAACAGAGGCGGGGGGGGGGGGGAAATCAACCAACCAAGCCCAAAGCATTTCTGGACAGCTGAAGGACAGATTCACTCAGATTCAAGCTGGATTTTAGGTTGAATCATTCTGAAATATCTCCTAGAGTTGCTTCTTGACAAAAGATGAGAAGTCATCAGCAAAGGCACCGTGCTCCTGATTGAACAGTCGCGGGGGTTAAAGGAGGACTTGTTTCTGAGCAGAGCCAAATAAAAGAGCAACAGGCACCGATCTGACTAAGCCTGGGACTGACTGCATCCTTCACAGAGAGGCAAAGCTAACAGACTCTTGAGCCTGAGGAAGCAAGGGCTCGCCATTGTGTTTGCACGTTGTGAAACAGTGTCTGCCACCACACTTTTGAGTGTCTCTAATGAAAAGAAATCAACAGATCTATGATGAGCACAAGATAATTTGTGCTCCAATTCCCCCCCACCTCAGATTTCGGTAGGCTTTAGTAACTGTGTTAGTCCAAAGCAAACCCAGGCATCAGCTCCCAACTCAGTGATGTGACAGTCACATTCCAATCCAATTGTGAATAAATCATCTTCTACAACAACAATGCCATTTTCTACTGCAGCAAATTCCTTTCCTGGGCTCCCTTTATAGTGCATGGTTAGTATTAGACATCAGAGATAGAAGAAAATTCTAGACCCAAGGAGTTGTAACAAAGACCCACTTGCTGCCAGTACCTTAATCCCAAACATCAGTGATGTGCAATTGGAGACAAACTAACTCCCCTTTCTGTTATCTTTTAACAACCCTTTTTTGCACACGAGTAACCTTTTAACTTCTGTGTTCACATATGACAAGCAAAAGTGACAGACAGTGCAGCCAAAACAGTTCATATATAACATAAGCTTTTTCTCTTTTTTTTTTTACCTTTTTTTTTTTTTTAAGATAAGATTCTCAAAGATGGATGTACCTGGGATGTGACTACAGATGACATCTGTGAAGCAGAAATAAGCCACAAAACTTCCAGAGAGGAAGGAAAACAAATAGGATCCTTCAGTTTCTGCTTCTAAAGGAGAAGGGTTTTTACCCTACAGGTGCAAAGGAAAATCTGGAACATCTTCACTTAGAGAAGCTGCTATTCAAACCAATTTCTTCCTCTCCCTGCAGTAGTGCTTCGATTGGAATTATATTAGATGGGGTTTCAGGGCTTTGGAGGGACAGGAAGTCCGAGACATCCATGGCACTTAATGTTTCAGTCTGTGAGTCTGAAGGGTTAACTATCTGACTGCTCTGCCCACACGAAGGAGAAGAGGAAGGAAAGGTCTGAGGCTGCAGCTGGGGAGCTGGTTGCTCCAAAGCTTTTGAATCAGGTGAGGAACATTCCTTCTTGACGGTGGCTTTGTCCTTGGCAGAGTCTCGGCAGGCACACTGACACTGGCAGGCCTCCTCCTGCTTTATTATAATGACAGGAACACTGAGACCAATCTGCTGAACAGGGTTTCCTGAAGGTGAAACAAAGACAAAACACAACACAACTACATCATTTCACAGCAGGGAGAGACAAATCATCTTTGTTCAACTAGACTGTACACCCCTTGCAGCAGATACCACGTCTCACTTGGCTCAAGCACAATTCATACCTCGAGCAGATGAGAAAGAAGAAACAAGTAGCAGCAAGTGCTCTCTGTTGATGAGGAGCCTGTTCAGGTTGAACCCGGGCATTAGGATCTTTTTTACCCAGCACAGTGTATCTCTACCCCAGTGACCACTGTAATTTTTACATCATAAAATCCAACAGAGTGACAGAGATCTCCCAGATCTTTGGAGAACAAGATAAACAATACACCAGCAATTCTACTACTTAACACCAACAGGGATGTTTTCCTGTTCATTTGCTCTTGCCTGCTTTCCTCTCCCATGTTGCATCTCATATTTCCTCCTCATTCTTCCCATGCTGCTCTACTTGCCTGACTTCCTTCCTTTTTTCTTTAACATCTGAAGATTTAAATGTACCTGATCTCTTTTATCTCTGATCAGTTCATCCTTGCAATGTAACACCACTGGGTAAGAAGTAGAACACGGCCTCTGCAGTTGTGTATCACTCTGATGCATCTCACAGATAGTTCTTTAGCAATTGTATTTGGTAAGCACTGACTAAGTTTACTGTTTCATGTCTTCATTTAAAAGAACAGAACTCCCAACTCTTGTCTTTGTGTTCCTGTCTTTTATTCTTCTGTATAAGTTCCACTAAAACCACCAGTGCTGGATTTCAGTTGTGAACTTGACTGTCTTATAAAGTTGTTGGAGAAACTACCACAAGATAGATCTCAGTGCCAAGCTGTGAGTCTACTCACACTGCACTTAAAACCTCAGGAAGGTAAATAAATGAAAGCATTGTCTCCAACATTTCTACAAGCCACAAAAGCACCACAAACGTTGCTCAAGCCAACAGAACAACAAACAAATGGAGCAAGGGAGAAAAACAAGTTCAGTGTCAAGCTTACCTGTGTTGCCAGCTACTGGTAATGCAGTGGTAAAAAACACCTTTTCTACTACTTTTGGAACTTGTGGCTTTAAAGAAAAAGAAAAGAAAAAAATGTGAGGCTGATTTCAATCCAATTTCTATTGCTCAAATTCTAAACAGCTGCAACCAAGAGAAACAGCTACACACATGTTCCAAAGAGAACATACTGGGAAAGCCAGTAACAGCTGTAACATTTGGCTTGGTTCTAGACTATGTCTGGCTATCCCAAATCTCAGGGTATCATTTCAAGAGCCCTAGAGATGGGGAACAACCACCCTCTGCACTACTTGCTTGTTACCAGAGCTTGTGAGTTTTGAAAACTGAATGACTGAATTGCTTTGAAACTGCTGCGCCTTCTCCTACTGCTTGTACCTGCAGCCAATTTTGCCCTTGGTCATTTCAATTCTCTGGTTTAAGGGCTGCAATAGTGACATGTTTATACAAACTAGTGTGTTACTCAACACTACATCCTGGTTTGTATCCTACAGTTACAGGTTTGATCCTCTTTCCTTTTCAAAAGAAAGGAAGGAACAGAGATGTTTCAAGCTGTTTCAAAGCTGTGCTGGATGTACTAACCATTTGTTCTTGGCTTTGTGGCGAACCAGTGGCACCATTTAAGATCCATTGTAAGTTTTGCTCTCCCATGACAATGCTGGACTGCAGAATAGCAGTGCTCTGAGAAGGAGTAATTGTTATAGTTGGATTACTGGTCAGAACAGAGTTTGCAGCAACAGGCACAGTCTGAACTACAGCTGGTAGGGGCTCAGTAGCACTTGCTGCTGTTGGGGCAGGTGCCCCAGCAACCACTGAAAGTCCTTGTACGATGGGCTGTGGCGGTGTCTGAGTATGCTGCAGGAAGTCTTGGTGACTGGCTGCAAACTGTGTGCTGTGAGGAACAGGCACTTCTGGGGATTGTAAAACAGTTGCAGGATTCCCAAATGCAGCTTGCTGTGAGCTGGTTCCTATGGAGGAAGGAGCAGCAGGTGCTGCTGAGGCTTGTAGTGCTGACCGCGAAGGCTCAGAGATGCCGAGTTGCAGTACAAGGGGGAGAGACAATGAGGCCGAGTCTCCTGTCGAGGGTGGAGCAGCAGCCACTGAGTCTGCATCACCATTAAACCCTTCAATCAAGGCAGCTGCCAAAAGAAACAAAGGGGAAAAAATGAAATACTAAGTAAAGCACGGCCCCTGTCACATCTTCAGACTAGTGCTCAAACCCATGGAACACTGCACAGTGAAACCTAAAAGAAGGTTCAAATGAAGCTGGTAACGCTGAGTACTACACACAAGCTCATCAGCCTCATTAGCTGTCTCTAAGAAGCCTTTTTAACAGCTGGTTTGAGCAGCTACATCAAGAGAGGAACCTTGAAAACAAGAGCATCATCATCACTGTGTGCCAAGGTGCTCTAAGTAGTGAGTTCCCCTGTTGCTGAGCATTACACCAGCTGTGAACACGTTTCAACACAAAAGGATTTCAACAATGAACTTTAAAGCTTTGTTTGCTACTTAAGAGTTATGTGGGGCAGTAATCTTCAGACTGAAATGCTGAATTAAGTCCATGCACACAGAGGTTGGGGGGAAACTGTCAAAGAGCTCGCTCTCAAATTAGTGCAAATACAACTGGTACCTGTCTGCTGAGAGTCATCCTGATTTGCACTGTGGTCTGGGCTCTGAAACATAGACTCAAAGATGCTTGCTGGTGAGATTGTGCTAAGGTCTTGTCCATGTGTCTGGCAAAGAGAAAATAAAGAGGAAGACATCAGATAATGTTCTGTCTCAGGTGTCCATAAGCTTTACACAAGCAGTACATGAATGTCAGAAATACCTCTCCAATTACTCAGTCACCTTCAGGAAAGGGAACACACTTCACTTACCTACCATAAAATGAGTTTCTGTTACCTACAATCAAATTCACCAACATAATGAGCAAATCCTTACAAAAAAGAGTAAGTCCTTCAAAATTAACACATATTCTCCTGCATCAACACTTCATTTAACTCTTACTTCCTGTAACAGTCCATTAGCAGTAGACATTGATTTGTTATTGGCTGCCTGTGAAGCCTTTTGTGGAGCAGAAACAAAACAGCTCTGCTTAGATCACATCCTGGCCTATGTACTGCTGTCACCCCCACTGCTCTAGGAAAACGATATACTGAAAGGCTGCACATTGCTTCCACATCCAAGCACAAAACAGTGGCAGTGTCTCATCAGGATATCATTTTCTCTCTGTGTAAAATTTAAGCTCAGTCAATAGTTATCGAGAGCATGAACACAGTGAACAGAGCCTTTAAAAAGCAGCTTGAATTAAAAGCATTCCAATTTCTGCAGGGAAATCCCTCTCTTTCACTCCTTTCTGTCTAAAAGCAGAAGAATTATTTCTTTTACATTCCAAAAAGGACCACAGCAATACATCATATGTACAGGCTCAGTAGGGTGTGTAAGAAATGTACATTTTTCTTGTGGAGAGAGCCCCCTGCAAACTGCCAAAGACACCAAAAAGCAGTGGTCAGTACATCTAAAGCAGTTCTCTCCAAAGGCACTTATTCTGTGCAAGAGTATCTCCTCTGCTGGCAAACTGGAAGCCTAAAGCAGAGCACACTGAAGGCCTGAACAAAGGATACAGAAGCCACCAGCCATGTGTTATCTAATCTGCTGTGTCCTAGTTGACAGGACAAGCCCATTGCCAGAAAAAGAAAGCAAACCCCAAACCATGAGTGAGGCAATTCCAGGACAGTAACTCACTGGATTAGAGTTCTCCCTCAATTCTGAATCTGTTGAGATGAGGCTTAAGTCACTCAGACAAAGTGAGTGGCTTGTATCCTGTAAAGAAGAGAGAAATCAAGTGATGCATTTGCAAAGTGTAAGAAATCTTGTAGTTGCTTCTTTTAGAGCCCACACAACTCTGCCTGTGAGGAACTTTTTTCCCCCCCTTAATGTGACTCCAGTCTCAGTTCTAAAATGAAAGGAGCAATGTTACTAAGCAAAAGATCTTCAGTAGCTGTGAAGGATTCTTGACACCTTTCACATTACTTCAAAAGAACCAACCTAGAATTTTAACTCAGCACAGGAATGAATCAGACTGTAGTAAGTTAAAAGAAGCCCAAACCTTAACAGTATGTGTTCTACTTCTCACATTTATTACATAATATTGATTAAAACATAAGAATCTACAAGAAAAGCATGGTAATATGTACAATTGCCTATGAATTTGTGTCAGTATGTGTCATCCTCATTGAAGCTGCAGCAGCCCAAGCATTAAAGTGAATGAGATGATAAAGGACACATTTAGATGAGCTTGTTCCAAATAAAACTTGGTCACTAAATACCCTGCCAGGAGTTTCAGAAATACTGATCCCACTCTTTACTGTCAGCACACTGTAAACACAACATGTGAAAAGAAACTCTCCACTGACACTTTGAATTCCAGCAACAGCACAAAGGAAACTGAATTCTCAGTTCAAAAGAGGTACCTGTGGGTTTCTCCATGGGAGACAGGGCACCAAGTACATACAATTCCCTTTAAAAAGCCCAACCTTAACAGTTACACCTTTAGAACAAGCTACAGGCCAACTAATTTCTCCCCCAAGGTCTGGATTTACCTCCATCTAACACAGAAGCATTAGGAAGAAGTGCTACTAACCTCAGATACATTGCTATTGGGAAGTGCATTATAAGAATGTCCTTTCTCATGGCCCTTCATGTGACTCTTGAGACTATACTGTGTACTAAAAGTCTTCTCACAGCCATTACTGGGACAGAAGAAGGGTTTCTCCCCTATAAACAGCACAAAACACATATAACAAACTTAGAAACATTATACAGCAGACATGAACTTTTAAAGCTCCTCAGAGAGTAAATCACATCTTATACAAACAAGACTGTTCAATGCCACTTCATGCACTCAGTATTCCTGAGAGTCTTGCAGATAAAAGCTTCCATTTTACCATTTTACCATGTGGACTGACACAAGAACATCACATTTCATTGTCATGCTGATACATTTGTGACACATTCAGGAAATTCAGGACCTCTCAAGCATGAATGGAATATTGAGGATTGCCCTGACCTAGGTCACAGCACTTTTGCCCTTGGCCTTGTTCATCCCTATGAAGTGAGCTCACATGGACACACTCCTCCAGCCCGTCAAATGCCATCCTTTCCCTCAAGCATATCAACTGCAGCTCTCAGCACACTGTCACCAGTGTTCTAAACAAACATATTACAGTTCTGAGCACTAGTATAAATTGAATAAGCTCAATAAAAGAGACACTTACCAGTATGTGTCCTAACATGTGTTTTAAGGTGGTGGCTTGCAGCAAAAGCCTTTCCACAGCCGTCATGCTCACACCTGAAGGAGGCATTACAGAAGAATCAGCATCAGGCTTCTTTGGTGCATTAGTTATAACCTTAGAGCATGTTTTGCAACAGTCCCAGCACTCACAAAAGCAGGCCCAATGCTAATTCATGTTAGTTATCAGGTACCTCCCAAGAGTCGCTGCACAGGTTACAGCAGAGCTCTGAACAGGACTTCACAAGTGAAGCATGAAGTCAGCACTTGTGAGGGGAGGGGGCTCCTCCATGGAATAAACATTGCATCCCAGCAGAGAAGCAGCAGGATGTTTTAAAAGCCTGCTCATCATGGCACTCCTTTTGGTTTAAAGAAAACCAACTTGACTGTTCTGGTCTTTGAAGACATTCACTTCACCCACTTCTTCTGATATCTGAGGGAGCTCTAGAACAAACACGCTCAAATCCTACCCATCTTCACTTCTCTTTTTCCTCACGAGAACAGTTTTTCATTCAGGACAGTGACAGCTGCCTTTTGGTCCATTCCATACACCCCACAGACTAAGAACTTATCCCCCAGCAACTCACCTAAATGGCTTTTCTCCTGTGTGTGTTCGAATGTGCTTCCTCAGGTCGCTGTGCGTTGTGAAGTATTTACTGCAGCCTTCTGATTCACAGTTAAATGTTTTCCCTGTGTGAAGCCTCTGATGTGCTTTCAATCTAAAAAGCATGCCAAAATTAAAAAGTCCCTCTTATGACTGGTAGGATGAGACAGTCTCTACTCAAGGCAAGCACCTGCAATACTACTGCAATGTAAATCATAGAAGGAAAGGGGATGGAATGAACCTTTAGAGATCATCTAGTCCAACCCCCCAGCCAAAGCAGGTCCCAGCTAGATCAGGTCACACAGGAACGTGTCCAGGTGGGGTTGGAAACCTCCTGAGAAGGAGCCTCCACACCCTCCCTGGGCAGCCTGGGCCAGGGCTCCCTCACCTCAGCACCAAAGGACTTTCTCCTTGTGTTCCAGTGGAACTGTTTGTGTTCCAGCTTCTGCCCATCACCCCTTGTCTTGGCAATGGAGACAGCAGAAAGTGCTGCCCCAACCTCCTGACACCCACCATTCAGACATTTGTAAATATTAATGACATCCTCCCTCAGGCTTCTCTCCTCCAGACTAAACAGCCCCAGGGCCTGCAGCCTTTTCTCATTATAAAGATGCTCCAGTCCCCTCAGCATCTTGGTGTCCCTGCACTGGCCTCTCTCCAGCAGTTCCCTGTCTCTCTTGGGCTGGGGAGCCCAGAACTGGACACAGGACTCCAGATGAGGCCAGAGCAGAGGGGCAAGAAAACCCCTCTGAACCTGTTAGACACACTCTTAATGAGCCAAGTATGTCACCATAGGTTTTGTCACCCTACTCTTGGGAAAGCATTTCCATATTTTAGGGGTTTATATTCTTCTCCATACCTAGAAGCAGCATAACAATTGTATTCAGACAGAGCCAGCAAGCAGATGCAACCTTGCAAACAGCAGCAGCCACGTCTACAAATGCAAAGAGCCTTCCTACCTGTACAGTGTATTGAATGCCTTTTCACAGCCCTGCACATCACATTCAAAAGGCTTTTCCTTAGTGTGCACTCGAACGTGGATTTTGAGGCTGTAAGAGGTAAGAAAGGCCTTGCCACAGCCTTCTTGGTTGCAGACAAAAGTGTATTCCCCACGGTGTGTCTTTTGGTGAGTGCGCAGGTTTCCAGCAGTGCTGTAGGTGCGTGGACAGCCCTCAAAGGTGCACTGGTATCTCTTCACCTAAGAGACAAAAGGCTGTAGACTTAATTTTTAAGCATTTCTGGAATCCAGACAAGGTAGAACTACAGTTAAACATTAAGGATAATGGAGTAGATTTTGACCTCGAAGGCAAAAGTAAGTTATGTGATAATTAAATGGTGATGTCTCTGCTGCCCAGTGTGAGGAAGGAGGGTTACACATTGCAAAGCAGGCTGGCTTGAAAGAGAACAGCAATGGAATGGGGGAGGGGGAAGGAAAAAACACAATTCCAAGTGTTTCCAGCTAAAAATCTGAAGATATTTGGAAAAGACACTAAGAGGTTATCAAACCTGTTCACTACCCCTGCACGTACCACCTGCATTTCACTCAGGTGCTTCTGGCACAGCGACTTATTTATGGCAGAGGGAGACATGGGATAATGGACTTCCACAGGCTGACCCTCAAAAGCACAGTCCTGTGTGCTGAAGTCTCATGAACTCCTTGCATGAGAACTCTCACCAGCTACAGTCAACAGGACAGCAGAAGAATATTCCAAGAGAAACGTTTAGAAAGGTACTGCAAACCCACAAGAGAGGAGCAGGAACTTGGAGGTTAGGTCAAGAAGATAACATAAGAGCACAAAAGCTGGCAATTTTATCTTCGAAAGCACAGATCACAGAATCTTAAGTGTTGGAAGGGACCTGGAAAGCTCATCCAGTGCAACCTCCCTGCCAGTGCAGCAGCACCTAGAGCAGGGCACAAAGGAACTCATCCAGCTGGGTTGGAATGTCTCCAGAGAGGAGCCTCCACAGCCCATCTGGACAGCCCCTTCCAGTGCTCCCTCACCTCAACAGGGGATAAATTCTTCCTTGTGTTTCATTGGAAACTATTTTGTTCCAGTTTATGTGTGCTAACACATAAAGAAAGAGTAGGCCCTCGGGAAAACCACTATGAGCCCTGTAAATGGCTCTGAAACAGATCTATGTTTTGGCCAAAAACCTGTCTCTCATTCACATGCTACAAAGGCACCAGAATCAGAACAGCCAAAGGTATCTGGAACACATTAATTATCATGTTAGCAGTTGTTGATACAGTGGAAGACCATCAGAGGTTTAAGGTCCAAAGGACAGTACACACCTCCAGGTCCTGTTTCTATAACCAAGTAGCAGCCCTTAACAGTGTTGATTTGAGCCACATGCACTCAGCATTTCCTCATAAGACCAGGCCCACTGGATCCTACATCGCGAACCCGAGACCTGAGGCACCCAAAGGTTATTTTATTGCATACTTTCACTCCTCCCTTTCCCTCTGCAAGTTTAAGGCCTTCATAACCTAAGGCCTAAAGCACTAAGGCACACATCTCAGGGTTGTAACTATCAGGTTACTCAGAGTCAGCCTCTGCCTGTCCAGATCATCACCTCTGGAATAAGGGCAGCTTGCAAAACGAGCTCTTCAGTAGGGGCAGGGATTTCAGTTCACTGAACAGCTTCCAAGGAAGCACTGTGGCCACATAGCTTTAAAGCACTTGGAAATTAACCTTTTACACACTGGGCATTCTGCACATGAACTACCTCAAAGCCACATGAGGAGGCTGCTCAGCTTTCTTGTGTTTACATTCAGGTTTGGAAAGTGTAAGAACACAAGAATTTTAATGATAGATTAAGGATTTGGCTCCTAAGCTGCCAATGCATGTATTTAAAGCAAGACAGCAGCAAGACTTGCAGCTGAACAGCCTAAACTATGACAGCAGCTTTGCACTCCAACCCCCCTTCCCCCTTTTCTCAGAAGCCAAACCGTTACTTCACAAGTTCTTCCAAGGATACTGCAGGCAGAAGGAATGCTGCCACCATGTTCTAAGCTAAATCAAACTGTCTGTGAAGTGGCAAAGCATTTCATTCTCTTCTCACGTTAGGAACATTAACAATAAGCACTGATTAGACAGTGGAGATATTGACTGGCAGTTACAGCAGCAAGACTCAGGACTATCACCACAGGCAAGCAACAACAGATGGCTGAGATAGGGAACATACAGAAACAAGTTGCTTAGAATCAAAAGGTTGTGGCTTCACCACAGTAGCTTTTTGCAAAGCCCTGTGTGCTGTCTCTTGCAAGGAGATGCACCAGAGGGAAGCTGGAAGAGCCTTAATTAAGTATTTACCTTAGAGGTAGGAACTAATTATCCAATAATCAACGAGACTGGCAAAAGCAGAGCCTGAAACACTGTCAAGGTCTACTTAAACTACTCAGCTTCCCTTTAAGGGGAATCACATAAGTTCAGGATGAGCCAAACTGCTGATTTTTCTATGTCATCACTAAAGAAACAGGACTATAATCACATTTCTTCTTACAGACACCATTCTAGTGAGAGCACTGCAAATATAGAAAAGGAAGTTAAAGGTAATTAATGAAGTGTAAAACTCTCTTTTGTTTCACAGATGTCTAAGACTGACCTGGAATTGTCAGGCTTTGACACAGTTACCTCAAGTTTTACAACTGCTACAGATGTTTTGGGAGTACAAAATAGGACTGCTGACTTTCAGAGACGAGTCAAACATTCAGAAGCTTTACAGCTTTGCTCTGCAGACAACTCATCAAGTGTTTGGAACAGCAGGACAAAAAGGGCTTTCACATAATAGGCCAGATTATAGCCTAATTCCCCTTCACCTCATGAAATTCATTCAAGAGCTGGAAAAATCAATTCAGGCAAAAGGATTTCCTTTGGAAATTCATCTCACAAATCTTTTCTTAAAAAGAAATAAAGGGTGTAGAAATAGAATCAGTTGAAGTGCATGTGCAGCCAGGCACCTCTGTTTGGCTAGTACACACTGCTCTCAGACACCACAGGCTGCAAGTTTATTACCCTACACAAAGAAAAGAAAGCATTGCTATGACTAACAGAAGCATTTTGGCAGCTGAGAAGGTAGGAGACAGCAGCTGCTAATGTGAACAACTGAGCAAAAGGAGTTCCTTCAACTTCACTGGGCTTATTGAACGAGCCTCACTCCAGCAGTTCCGTAACTGCAGAGCTGACCTCCTCCAGCACTATTTTCTCTCCTCCAGCCCCATTTCCTCACAGCCAGGAAGCAATAATGAAAGTTCCCTGCTAATCTAAATTATTCAGAGCGTTCAAACCCAGCTTCATTTCTCAGCAAGGGCTCATTTCTGCAATTCTCTCTCACCCTGAATATCAGTTACACAAGTAGTTGATACTATTACCATCAATGGGAACACAGAAGCTTGTACAGATCATCCCTTATTTAACTCAAGCCAATAAAAAAAGAGCACAAAGTTGCCACTGTGTTGATATTTTAATCAATTTTGCCTTGCTTTTGTGGCTAAAAAGCAAGAAAGCCCAAGTGAGTGTGTCCAAGGCCTCAGCACTTTGCAGACAGGCAGAATTCATTAGGGACACAGAATGAATAAGAATGGCCATTTGAAATACATAAGCTGACTTCAGACTTCTGAATACAACAGGTGAGAGCTTAAAGCTTAGAATCATGGAATCACTTCAGCTGGCAGAGCCCTTTCAGCTCATGGAGTGCAGCCTCTGTCCCAGCCTCATCAGCCACCAGCCCGTTGCCCTCAGTGCAACACCCACCCGGCTCTGAAACCCCTCCAGGGACAGTGACTCCAGCAGCTCCCTGGGCAGCTGTTCCGATGCCTGACAGCAAAGAAATTCCTCCTCACATCCAGCCTGAGCCTCCCCTGGTGCAACCTGAGGCCATTTCCTCTTGTTTTGTTGCTTGTTACCAGGGGGAACAGACCCACCCCTGCCTGGCTAGGGCTTCCTTTCAGGTAGAGAGTGAGAGGGTCTCTCCTGAGCCTTTTCTTCAGGCTCAACAACCTCAGATCCTTCAGCCCTTCCTCATCTGAGATGTGCTCCAAATTCTTTCCTGGCTTGGTAGCTCACCTCTAGATCCTCTCCAGCATCTCAGTGTCCTTCTTGTAGAGAGGGACCCAAAACTGGACACAGGATTTGAGATGCAGCCTCACCAAAGCCAAGCACAGGGCTTCTTATCTCCTCTCATTTTGTTTTCACAATAAAACCACAAGCAATTTTAAGTTTGGCATCTTGAGTTTCATAGTTTAGCTACAGCCAACTGTCTGGGATTTAACTGGTAACATGGATTCACTTTTCTGAAGCATGTGATTAGTCCCAGAATAACAGAGCTCAGGTAACTCTTGAGTTCAAACAATTGACCAAGGAAAAGAGAAAACCAAAAGAGACAAGTCCAATCCCCTACACCACTGATACAACCACCTTGGCAGTACCACATTGTGCATGTTCCTTAAACAGTTACCACATGTCAAACAGTTACCACATGTCAAACATCACTTCCTGGCTGCGTCACCAGAACGTGGCACCATACCAGGATGAAAACTGCTGACACTCCCAACTTTGCTACTGACCCACTAAGGAACTGGGGCAAACTGTGATGACCGTCAGCACAAAGCATTACAACCAGTAAGAGCAACATCAGATTTCACAGGGTGTAATTCACTCTGCTATGGAGGAATCTTTAAGAACAAGGGAAACCTGTGTCTGCCTCCTGACAAAGAGATTGAGAAAAACCACAGTTTTGAAGCATTTCAGGCCCCCAGGTGAAAAGCACTTACAATAACCATAAAACCCAGAGCCACACTTAGCTACTTACTTCTTTCAGCTTGGTTTCTGGGCATTCAGACTGTAAAGTGAGCGTTGCACCTTCGATATTTCTTGGCATAGGAGTTGAACCAGGATTTATTGTTAGGTGAATCTGATCTGGAGAAATAATGTGTTGCACATAACCCTGGGACATTCCTTCATGATCTGCTATTAAATGAAATCCTTCTTCGTGACCCTCTGGTAAAAAAGGCAAGTGATCACCACACTGTCCTTCGTCCTCATCATCTTCCAACACGCTGTGGTCCTGCTCTATGAGAACAGTTGTCCTGTCGTACACCGTCCCAGACGATGAAGAAACCAGCCCGTTTTTATCGGCAAACCTCATCATACCGTCATCTTGGGTTAGATCGTCCTCCTCCACTTCATAATAGATGACGTTGCCTTCGGGGCTGTTGTCCCCCATGGCTCACCGCCTCTCAGTGCGAGATCGCAAGGTCACACCGTAACATCTCATCTGCAACAGAAGGGCGGGCGGCGGGGGGGGAAGGGGGAGGAGAGGGGAAGGTCAGGCGGCTCTGCCCGGGCCAGGCCGCGGCCCCGCTCCGCTCCGCTCGCATGGGAGCCGGGGAGGAGCCCCGCGGCTCCGGGCGGGACGCGGCGGCTGGGCCGGGGAAGCGCC
>WBNH01009316.1:17736-37305 GCA_013401255.1 Urocolius indicus | reverse complement strand
AGCCGCTGCAGGGGCCGTCCCGTCCCGGTGCGGCGCTGCCCCGCGTCCCATCCCGGGCCCCGCCGCCCTCACCGAGCTCCCGGCAGCGGCGGCTCCTCCTTCCCCACCCCGGCGGCACCATGATTACCAGCGCACTCACTTCCGCTTCCGGCCCGCGCGCGGCCCGCCGGGAACGCCGCGCCCACCGCGGGCAATGGGGGCGGGGCCTCCAGCGGCGCATGCGCGCTCAACCCAAGCGGCGGCTGCGTTTGGCGTCGCCGCCCGCACCCGAGCCCCGAACCCCCAGCGCCGCGATCCCGCCCGCCCGAGCGGCTCCTGGCGGAAGGGAAGGGAAGGGAAGGGAAGGGAAGGGAAGGGAAGGGAAGGGAAGGGAAGGGAAGGGAAGGGAAGGGAAGGGAAGGGAAGGGAAGGGAAGGGAAGGGAAGGGAAGGGAAGGGAAGGGAAGGGGCCCCACGGGCGAGTCTCAGCCCAGCAGCCCCAGAGACACTGAACAGGGTGGATAGAGATGTGACAGAACATCAGCTGGAACACAAACAGTTCCACTGGCACACGAGAAGCTCCTTTGGTGCTGAGGTGAGGGAGCCCTGGCCCAGGCTGCCCAGGGAGGGTGTGGAGGCTCCTTCTCAGGAGGTTTCCAACCCCACCTGGACACGTTCCTGTGCCCCCTGAGCCAGGGGAAGCTGCTGGAGCAGGGGCTGGGGCTGAAGGAGCTCTGCAGGACCCATCCAGCCCCCACCATTCTGGGATTCTGTGATCTGCACCTGCTTTGATTTGCCAGCAGACCAAGTTCTTACCTTCACTGGCTCCCCCGTGAATGCTGCACCGTGGTCTCACAGTGTTTCAAGGGGATGCCCACAGAACAATCGGTGTTACATCTCTATCCTGCTTCTCCACAGCTAGTATTAAGCCATGGCAGGGGACTGCTTCAGCCCTTTGCAACACATTTTAAATCACAGCGAACAAACCCAGGGGCCTAGAAACCAGCCAAGCTCAGCAAGGGGCAGATGGGCTGGCCAAATGCACCCAGAGCTTTTTATTTAAATAATAAAGACTTAAAAAAATATCTGAGGCTCAATAAAAGTTAAATATAATACAGAGTAAATATCAGCTTTTATGATTTTGCTTGCCTAAATACAGCTTATTTAGAAATGTGATCTACTTTACAGTTTAAATAGTGATAACCTGATTCCAACTGCCTGATCTGTGCCTTCAAAAGCAAGAGGTTGTATAAAATACTGTGATAGCAACCCAAAAAAAAATAGCATTCTGTACAAAAACCATTTATACACAGTCATTTGATAGCTAAAAATCAGATGAGCTGCATCTGAAACTCAGGACAAACTGTCTTCTCTCAAGAGGAACTGACGGATGAACTGCTGAGCTTTCCTCTTCTCAGTTATATCAGGTGTAGGATGGCCAGGAGGAGGTCGAAGTAACAAGCCACCAAATATACTAGCTGCATTCAAAACAAACAACCAACAGAAAAGACACACAGGAACACGATGAGAGACCAGCAGCAGCAGGATTATCAAGAGTAATAGCAGCAAAACAAGTCAAAGTGAGAGAGTGCCTGGCTTCAGCATGGGGTAAGATAAAAGCTGGTGAGCCAGGACTTTACAGCTTCTTCCAGGCTACAACAAGGGACTTTTTGATCATTATGAAATGCTTGGGAAGAGAGAGGCCGTGGCTGCAGTCACTTTGGAGAAAGGTGTTTGTAATGCAAACTGCAGAGCCCCTATAAGAGAATGATTCTTTTCCTTACCAAGAATATTCACATCCAAGTGGTTCTTCCCTGCATTTTTCAGTAGTTCTCGTAGAAATGCCATCAGATAGTCAAATACATTTTTATGGCACTTTGGCAGGTCAGAGATAATCTGAGGAGGGGAAAAAAAAAAAAACCCAAACAAACCACAACATTTGTATTGACGACATGGCAATGGCTTAGCAGCCTTATCTACTACCAACATCAGCCTTGCCTGCTAATACCAACAGCTCTTAACCAAGAAGCAGCAGTTCTAGATCTTTGCTACCATCAGATGATCAAGTTTCTGAGAGCAAAACCCTGGTAGTGCTCTGGCATGAAACAGTTTGCCTCCCCTCCCTCTGGAAATACACAAAGTCTCACAGCAAAGGAAACTGCTTTAGCAGGGGGTTGGGCTGGAGGAGCTCTACAGGTCCCTTCCAACCCCCACCATCCTGGGATTCTATGCAAGCTGATACCTGGCTGCTCAGTGAGTAGTTGTTGGCACTCTCCAAACAGCTGCTGTAGAAGCTGTAGCAGATGACAGGCTCAGGGAGGCTTTCCAGGAAGAGCAGCAGGGCTTCTGCTACCGAGTGGTTGCTGCCAGCTGATCCAAAGATGGTTAAGGAAGAAGCAAGGACAGTGGGAATCTAGTTTGGCTGTATTTCTGCTGCAACGTTCATCTTTGCTTAGGTTTCCAAGAACTCCTACTGTCACTGCTTTCACTTCAGTCCCTTGCCTCCTCATAGCAAGCTGTTTCCACTGGCAGCTGGGACACATGTAATTCATCAACACCACAAACACACAGTGGAGGGATTCAGCCTGATTACCAGGAGAAGTGAGGTCTCAGCTAACCCAAGATGAGAGACAGTGACTTAAAAAAACATGGTGGAGCACACAAGAGTGATAAAGCCCTTTTCAGCTTTGCTGACTAAAGCCCAGCGAGCCTTCCTGAGCCTTGGAGTGAGAGGATACGGAGGGTATCGTGCATTCCCCTGTCCAAACAGTCTCGGATATGCTCAAATTCAGACCTGAGGCCTGGCTGCTGAAACAGATCCTCCTGCAAAGCAGACCATGAGTCAGGAAAAGGAAAGTAGAGGAAAAGGAGTGTTGTTTGGGTAAAGAGAGCAGTGTCATTATAGTCTGGCTGGGAAAAAAAAAACCATCTCCAAATTGGTTGTTATCAGCACAAAAGCCACCACCACGAGCAGCTCTAGTAAAGGGTGTGGCACAGGTCACCATCACCAACACTGCAACCCAGAATACCAGGATTGCTTCTCCCAGGTGTCCTTTATCTCTCTACCATCAGCCAAACATCCACAATCAGTGGATCTTCAAAAACTAAACCCAAAGCCCAAGCAGCTGTGTTGTGTTTCCTGCACGAACCTGCTGGGAAGCGCTGCGGTACAAGCGATCCACCATCATCCACAGCTCTTTTGGAATGACCATGGGCTTTTCAGCTTCAACATCATCATTGCTCATTTCTAATGGCATCAGGGTCTGAGAGAGAGGAAAAGAGGGAAAAAAGGAAAACGATGTAGTTCTTATTCAATGCTGCAAAACTGCTGCAGAGAGCTGAGAGTGAAGGTTGGTTAAGCAACTGTGCAGCTTCACTCACCAGCCTTCATACAACACTAGTACAACAGGCACATGTCTGTCAAAAGGCCAGACAGAAGAAATCAGCTGCTGTCATAGACATGAGTGCAACACCATCACTCAGCTCTGTGGAAATGTTCCATCAAGCCTCATATATATATATACACACACACACATCTCCATTCCATGCAGGGAAAGCCAAAGGCTCCAGGGAAAAAGGTTGGTATTTAAGAGTTGCACAGCTCTTCTAAAAGTACAGGCAGAGCAAGTGAGAGCTGACTTTCAGTGCCCTCTGTCTGAAATGGGTTGGTTCATCCACGTGAAGAACTAATGCCAGGTGTGAAGATGCTGCACTGGAGAGAGCACCAGCTGTATCAGCATTCTCAGGCTATGGGCCAGGGGGAAGAAGGTTCTTTACCAAGAAACAGGATTTAAGATGTGGTTGGAATGGTTGCTGGGGGATTGGGAAGGGAATCTTGTCTTTAACTCACAAGTCTCCGAATGGATTCTGCTGCCATGTCCTGGATCGGTTCCCTCATGTAACACAGCGTGTGAATGGGAGAGCCAAAGCAACTTGGCAAGTAGTTGCCCGTTACAGATAGAAAATAATCCTTCCCCCTGTTGAGATGCAAGACCAAGATGTCTTCAAGCTTTTCCTCTCCAGAGTTTAAGTGGGTAGCTGTTGATTTATTAACAAACACCTCCAACTCAATCGTGAGCTCGGCATCTGGCAAAAGGTGATTAGAAAGAAACCCCATACTTGGTTAAACAAAGGTGTTAAAACACAGAGAGACCACAAACAGGCACAGCATTCTCAAAACAGCAGAGAGAACTAAGCCAGAAAGCTCACCTGCTAGCAGAAAGCCCTTACTGGGATTAGCAGTCAGCCACTTCTTGCAGTAGGTTTCTTCATCTGGCTTGCTGATAAACTCAAACTGGCAGGGCACTTGCCCATTGCGGATTGTGAACTTCTCCACCTGCAGCTGCATGTATTTAACATCCTCAAAATGGAACTGGAAACAAATGGCAGCCAACACCATCAGCCATTTCCACCTTGCCAAGCACCAGCAGCTATTCCTGTCCTGCAGTTTAATCATTAAGCAGCACAACACCATGATTAACCCTCCTGCTCCTGCAGCACACCTCTCCCAGGATTAAGGAGCATTACATTTGCTTACTTTGCATGTTGAAAGTCACTTGCTCCAGTAGGCCCTTTAAAACAAATGCTCCCTTCAAACAAGCTCAATGACACTTGAGAACAAGATAGCTGCAGCCTCAGATGTCTCATTTGCTTATCTGTTTTAGTCCCCAACACACAAAGCCAGTGTAAGCTTTGTGACCTTCTCCAAATCCTCCACATTCTACATTTTATCTTTCAAACAAGTCAGAGCAGAGGCCACAAACTACCCTTTTACTCTCTCTTTCCCCACCTCAGGCCCTAAGTTTCAGCTTGATACTGGTGCATGAAATTTACCTGCATCTAAATAGAAACAAATATTCCTAGGGCTTGTACAGAGAAATCAAGATGCTGAGAGGATTGGAACATCTTTCTTATGAGGAAAGGCTGTGGGACCTGGGACTGTTCAGCCTGGAGAAAAGAAGGCTGAGCTCGGGGAGACCTCAGCAACACTGACAAGTGTACCTACAGGGTGGGTGTCAGGAGGATGGGGCAACACCTTTTCCTGTTGTCTCCAGGGCCAGGACAAGGGGTGACAGGCACAAGCTGGAACATGAAAAGTGCCACTTCAACATGAGAAAGTCCTTTGGTGCTGAGGTGATGGAGCCCTGGCTCAGGCTGCCCAGGGAGGGTGTGGAGGCTCCTTCTCAGGAGGTTTCCAAACCTGTCTGGACACATTCCTGTGCCCCCTGAGTGAGGGGAACCTGCTGTAGCAGGGGCTGAGGCTGGAGCAGCTCTGCAGGGCTCTTCCAGCCCCCACCACTCTGGGATTCTATCAACAGCTGAAAGTCAAAATGTTCTACTGCTTTGGAACCAGAGCCCGGGGGTCTATAACCCATCTGATGCCCTTCTACTGCAGGAATTCACTTCTGAGGTCTACGGTTGCTCCAGCCAGTCACAAGACATGGACATACCTCCCTCCTGGAGAGGGTCACTGAGGGAATGTTGGCATTCTCCAGCTTATCCAGGGAGCGCACTATTTCCTCAAAGGCCTTTCGATAGAGCTCCTCATTCACAACCTTCACCTGCAAAGGACACACATGGCACCAGCTGGCATTTACTGTGCCTCTGCAGCACAGCTGCCACACAGCTGGAAACTTAGGAAGTGGGTTGATTTTAGCAGCACAGTAGCACATACAGCACTTGTAATGACCAGAGCCATTCGGAGCACTCCAAGATCTCCTCAGGATCCAACAGTAATGGACCTTGCTTAAACAGCAAGAGAATCACCCAGGCAGTACTAGATCAACTAAATCAGCTATTTTGTTTGGGTTTGTTGGGGTTTTCTTTTGGAAGGGAAAGGTTTCCCAGCACACTGCTGTGCTGTCAGTGGTGGGACCTTCCTGCACTGCCAGCTCCTGGGAAAACTATTAGCAAAACTTCTGAAAAATGAAGGCAAAAGCACACTTCTCAAAACACAACTACAGATATTCAGGCATTGTTCTGCTTAACTGGAATCTCACACCACAACCCTGGCTTGCAGCAACAACAATCCTATCTCTGTATCTTATCTAACCCACCTTTTCAGCCATTGTTCTCCCCTGGGATGCCATAAAAGCAGCAGGAGAGGGAAATCAGCAGAACCTCCCTCCTCCTTCCCCCTCTCCCCACACAGAGGACAGAGGTCAGCAGAGTTATTTCCTTACTTACCCCAATATCAAACACTGAGCTAACTGGCTTATGATCGCTGATCTTCAGAGCCATGTGGCTGCGGTAGCTGAGCTGAGCAACGTTCTGCCCTTTCCACAGTATCCGATCACACCAGGCTGGAACACGACACTTTTCACTGTAACACAAGGGAAAAATCAGAGCTTCCAGGCACAGTTCAGGTGAAGTAACAATGCAGGACGTTGTTACTGCTCTCCCCCAAGACTCTGTGTTGTCCTGAAGTGGCCTGGAGCTGGTTCTCTGTCAGTTCCTTTGAGCAGTTATCAGGAGTCTGGTGGCCTGCTCTCAGCTGTCTCTACACCATGCTTTACTTTCTGCCTCTTCAAAGATGCGATTCTTTGTTACTTTCTTTCCATACAATTAACATACAAAGCACTACTCAAACTTCTGACCATAAGAACCAAGAAAAAGAAGAACTCCAATGTTTAAAGTTCACTTCCAACCCCACTTCCCCCTCCACTGACTGCTCCACAGATTTCATTCTTGCATTTGAAACCAATGTTCCCTGTTTACCAAGAATAAGTCCATCAGGCTGTGTAGTGCTTCACAGGAATGATGGTTCTTGCAGCATTTTGGAGAATGCACTCAGCTACAGACAGCACAAATGCACCACTGTGAACCCCAGCTGGGCTCACCCGAGCAGGGATGAGCCAACATCAGATCCTAAAAATGTTGCTTGGGACAAAATCAAATCAAACCAAAGCAAAAGAACTGACCAAAATGATTCATTAATGTTGCACACCTTTAACCAAGAGGGAATCTAATGGAGTAACCCTGGGAAAAAGGTGAGGAACAGCTGACAAATAGCAATGCAAGAAAAGCAACACAAATGTTTGAGGTGGAGATGGAGCCAAGGGAAAGGAATAGCAAAAACCTCTGAATTGTTCCTCCTTATAGCCATGAGATCTGTGATTCTTTTTAGCTTGTTTTGCACTTCCTTCAGTGACACCATTAGCCACAGGAGAGGCAATCACTGTACCTTGTATCCCAGTCATCACAGCCAGCATCATATTTGTATGTTGGCTGGAAAGAGATCTCTCCCTCTGTAAAGCCTTCAAAGACTGCATTTGCATCCATTTGCCTCTTCAGCTATGAAAGAAAGACAAAGACAACACATATCATTTAAAATCAACTCAAGCAATGACTTCAAAGGGGGTTATTGGGCACTGAGAAGGCTGAGGAGTTGTGCAGTATCTAAGGAGCACCCTCAGCATCGCCTGCAGGTAGGTGAGACATCAGTACCTGGTCATACTGGCAAAGCTCTGGAAATGCTTTCTCATCTATAAGCTGCTTCACTTTTGCTACATCCAGGTCCTCCAGACGATAGTTGAGGTCACCCAACCATAAGATGACACTGAAAGAGAATATACAGCAGAAGGCTGAAGAGATCCAAAACACAAGCTGGCTGTGAGATGGAAGCACAGCATGAGCTCTCCTAATCCCAGCACTATCAGGTGGATGCTGTGTCTGCTTCATCATCAGAGAGAACAAGTAAGAGTGATAGTTTGAAAGAGAAGCTGCATTTTCTGCCTTTGCTGGTTTTAATTCCTGCTCTGCATATTTGTCACTAACTCTGGGGTAGTAAGAGTGTGGGCAGTAGGTGGAGGGAGGTTCTCATTCTCCTCTGCTCTGCCCTGCTGAGGCCTCATCTGGAGTCCTGTGTCCAGTTCTGGGCTCCGCAGTTCAGCAGAGAGACAGGGAACTGCTGGAGAGAGGCCAGTGCAGGGACTACAAAGATGATCAGGGACTGGAACATGTCTGTGAGGGACCTGGGGCTATTCAGCCTGGAGAAGAAAAGGCTGAGACCAGGGGGACCTCAGCAACACTTACAAGTACCTAAAGGCTGGGCGTCAGGAGGATGAGGGGAGGCTTTTTTCCTGTTATCTACAGTGTCAGGACAAGGGGTGATGGACAGAAGCTGGAACACAAAAAGCGCCACTTCAACATGAGGAGAAAGTCCTTTGGTGCTGAGGTGAGGGAACCCTGGCCCAGGCTGCCCAGGGAGGGTGTGGAGGCTACTCAGGAGGTTTCCAACCCCACCTGGACACGTTCCTGTGCCCTCTGAGCCAGGGGAAGCTGCTGTAGCAGGGACTGGGGCAGCTCTGCAGGGCCCTTCCAGCCCCCACCATCCTGGGATTCTGTGATTCTTAATAACTGGTGCTCTTAAAACTCTACACTGAATAAATCCCACGACCCATTGGGGACATCAGTACATGTTACTGCCCCATTCCCACTTCATGCTTGAAAATAAAACAAGCCTTGGAAAAGCATAAGAAGGCAAGAGACTTGTCAGAACTGTCTAGGTGACCACTCTCAAACTCAGGGTTAAGGGTTCTGATCCTTCTATGCTGACAATAAACTCACTGGGCACCCCTTCTCACACCTGTGCTGAGAGAACTCCCCAGCCCAGAATGTTCCCAAGGTTCTTCCTTGCCACATGCAGTGATTCCCACAGTCTGACAGGAAACATACTCGTGTTTGCCAATAGTGAGAGGGGGCAAATTTGGATCTGACTGGCAGAACTGCATCCGAGAGCAGATGTCCTTGAAGCCCTGGTTCCTCCTCTCACACTCCTCTGTGTGAGCTGCAAGGTGGGAATTCACAATGCACACACTAGTGTTGTGGAATTTAAACCTGATGGCAACACCACCTTTGTTACCCTGAAAGATAAAGACAAAGACATTGGTCAGAAGCTCCTACACAACAGTTGAATCCACAAATGAGCTAGCAGCAGGGGATATGCCAGAAGACATTGGGGCAGACTAATTCTAGGAGAAGGAAAAGGCTGAAAATGCCAATTAATAACTATTTCATGGACTGAAATCAGTAACTCATGTGAGGGTGGCCCACAGCAGCAAAACACAGCAAGCAAGCACATGGGACTCAGTCTGTAATTCAGGAATTAGCTATTAAAAAGGGAAACTGAAATCAGTAAGAGAGCTGCTCAGTTACTTCAGCAAGTCCTGAAAGGGATTTAGCCACAAGCCGAACCTGTCATCACAAAGCAGAAACAATTGTAAATGGAAGAGGAAGCACATGGCTTTGCTGGTTAAAAATACTTCTGACAAGTTCTGCAGTGTTCACAGAAACTCCATTCAAAGGGCATGGACTTCACTCCAGTGAGGTGCAATGCCAAGAGACCAGGAAGTCTTCCTTCTGCTCACATTTCCTTGGGTTACTTGCTTTGGGCAAAATCACAGCCAGCATCAATATCACGTGAGAGCAAAGCTCCACACAACACATGCCAGCAGAAAATCCAGCCTCCAGAGAAGAATCTCTCCCTCAAGGTCTTTGAGACTTTGTGAGCATGTGGCAACTCCCTCCCAGCAGTGCCCTGAGCTGGCACAGCGACAGGACTTCTAAAAGGCAGCTGGAGAGAGAAAAGCTCTCCAAGGCTTTTCTGGCTCACCCTGTCTCTTGCACAGTTGCCATTCTTACCATCCTCCCCATGATTCCAGTGCCCACAGTCTCAATTTCCACCTCAGAGATATTCAGGGCAAGGTCTGCCCTCACATAGAGCAGCAGCATGATTCCCACCAGCCTCACAAGCTTCACCTGAAAAACAGATCCTGTGCTGTTATACCATGAAGTGAGAGAGGTGTAATGAGAGCAGACACATTGCCCTCCAGTCCAGAACACTGGTCACCGAAATACAGATGATGAAAAAGGGAGTTCCAGGCTCATCCAACAGACCAGCTGGGCACACAGGCACTTCAACAGCACAGCACAGGAAGAAGCCAGGGACCAGCACCCCAATAAACAAACTCTGCCCAAAGCAAAATCCCCAGCACAGGCAGAGCCCATGGAAGGAGCTTCCCTTCAACAGAAGTGACAAGAGGCCTAAGGAGCAGGAGCCAAAACATAAGCAGTATTCCTCCTAAGTTACCTTCACTGCTCATTCCCCCATGCATTGTGGAGACAGACATGGAAGAAGCTAAGGTACTTCCTATTCTCTTCCAACAAGACAGCAGGAGCTTCCTTTATGTGTGGATGCCTCTGTCTGGCCTCCTGTCCTGCCCCTGCCTCAGCACCCTGCACAGCAACACTACCACACTTCACCTTCTGACTGAGCAAAATTCTGCAGACAACGAGCCTCTGGAAGAGACAGCAACTGAGAACAAGAAACAGCAAAGGGAGAAGAGGCCCAAGTGCAAAATGATTCCACACTCAGACCCTCCCCAAAAGCCATGCTCACCTTGGCATATTTGGCACCTGGGTGAAGGCTATCAGTTACAGCTTTAAACCACTCTTCCTCCATTGGTGTGTCATTGAAAAAGAAAGCTTCTTTACTCAGATCAAGCTCCTGGAAACTGTGTTAGAGGAAGGAACCCATGGATGAATGCATTCAATTATAAATCTCCAGCCCTTTCCTCTGGGAAAGAACTGAATCAATTTATACTCCTTCCATTTCTAACTGAAAGCTCAAACTGAGTTATGCTGATAGTAGAGGTATGTAAAGCTCAATTGCTATTAGTATTACATTGAATGGCATTAAAGACTTTGTAACACTGCCAGAACACCAGGCTCTGCAAACACAAACTCCAGAGCTGTGCAATGGAGCAGCAAACATTCTTCAACTTGGCTGAATCCATCCATGCTACAGACTCCTGAGCAAACAACCTACAGTCAAGGTTTGGAAAGATGGATCACAAAGAGATACTCACCCCACACAGTAAATGTCTGGAGGATCAGCATCACATCTCAGCCAAGGCTGGAGGCTTTCTTTGGGGGGCTGACCATTCACATTGTAGGTCCCAACAAAAAACCTGCAAAGACATTAACTAAATGCCAGAGCTGCAAACTGCAGACCCCACTCTCATTAACTCCTGCACATAATGCTGCCTGTAACTACAACCCATGCACATAATGCTGCCTGTAACTATTTTGGAGTCATCTGTTTCTAGGAGGAATTAGGAAGATGTGACACAGTCTAAGTGCCTAAAATGATTTAATTACAGCAGCACCTACAGAAGGATACACATTTTTACACCTCATATGAGAAAATAAGTCCTAGAGCTGTGAAGCAGCAGTTTGAAAGGGGAGATTCCTGGGGTGACATGCATCAAAGGAGGGGTTCTTGGTCCTAATTAGGTATTTAACCCAAACTCTTGCAAGCTGATTAGTACAACTACATGGATAAGTAGTGAAGAGAAGCAGTGAGACAGAAGGCCAGGGATGCACAGTACTGATGCATTTCCACAGTCTGGAATAAGCACAGGGAAAAGTCTCTTCAAAAAGGTCATTTTCTCAACAAGAACCACCAGGAAAACCTCGGCAGAGACATCAACAACATTCCTCTCTGCTAATGCCTACATGAGGAAAAGAAGCAGCTCTGGAGTGGATCAGACTTTTCTAGACATTTTCCTACTCGCAGGGATACCAAATGAAATCACAAGCAGGAGCTATTTTGACAGCTTATGCTGAATGACTCCCCACACAAAGAAGTTCTTCTCGGGAACAATCATTACCTGAAGTTCTGGATGTCTGTGTAGGAATCCTCCATCCTTACAAGCTCAGATTTAACAATAGTATCTCTCAATCCAAACTTTGGTTCTGATAAGATTGAAGCCTTGTTGGAAACCATGATGCTGGAGGATCGGATCATTTCAGTTGTCACTTCAGGTTTGACTTTGCTCTGCCTGCAAACCAAAGCAAAACTGTGTGATGCAACCCAGAACAAACACACCCCCTACACAGTTAGCTCCCCTCACTGACGACTCACTTCACATTTACCTCTCTGTTTCATTAAAGACAGGTAATAAATGTCTGGGATAAACAAACAAGGCTGAAATTAGCATTTCTTGCAGCAGTTCAGATCTCCAGATAAAACCAGTTTAACCAACTGAAATAACAGATGGTTTCCACTGACCTAGTGCAGCCTGTTGATTCACAGCAGGCCCTACTCACAGGCAGCTGCCCACACAAAACCTGGACACCTTTCCTGCTTAATGGAGCAAGGAGATGCAAATCTCACCTCCCTCTGCCTCTGCTCAACCCTTCTGACCTCAGCAGAAGAATGAAAAACTGTTTGGTTTCAAAGCAAAACCAGAAAACTCCCAGCTCTGCCCAGAAAGGAGGCAGCACAGGGTGGCTGGATGTAGCAGTGCTTCTATTTAGCGTCTGGTAGCTCTGCAAACTCCTTTTAACAACTATAATAATGCCATAGCTTGGGAGTTCCCACAAGCAAGTGGATGGTATAAATTTAAGCTCAACAACCTGCAGAGCAGTGCCAAGGACAACACACAGAGACTTTGAAGGATATGCAGCAGAGTCCACAAAAGTCCTGGGAACTGAAAAGTGAAACAGTAACATTTTAAGAGTATCTATGAGACGCTGGTCCAGAGCCAAAGCTCTCTGAACTCAAAATAAACAATGCTGGCAGGTCCTGTCCCACTACGCAGCAAAAATAGGCCCAAATAGGGCACTGGCAGCACTGTCTCAGAGATTGGGCTGAAATCCCCACTAAGTTTTTGACACTGTGATTACAATTCACTTTTTTTCTCTCCTAACTAGAATCTGCAGACTCTTGTGAAAAAACGGCCAACTTCTGCTCTAGATGCCATCACCCCTGGGGGCTGCAGCAGATGGAAGGAGATAACGCAGCCACAAGATTGCTCGAGAACTGGGGTGACCTGACACACTGGCACCAGAGAGATCAACTTCCCCACGGAGGGAAACCTTCCTGAAAATCAGGAAGCCTTGACAAAAAGCTCTCTGTACTTTCTTTTTCTCCCTTTAGACATCTTTCTCTAGACATCAAAGCCTCAACAATTTTCCCTCTCCTCACAACCACTCGGAAGCACCCAGAGCTTCAGTGCTACGTGTGTTTGCTGTCACTATACAGAGATCCTCCCTGGAGGGCAAGCAGAGCTGAACTGGCACCGACATTGCCAGCACTTTTACTCTCTAGACTTTCCATAAAAAGCTGACTGCACAACTCTTCTCTGAGCTGCATCACCAAACCCACACAAGAGATGAGAGGTACAGCCATACCTGGGAGCACTCGTATCGGTGCCATCATGGCCTCGGCTCTGAGTAACTTGTGTGAGCTTTTTTCCATTCTGTTTGATACCTTCAGCAGCAGCCACTTCTGGGGGGAAAAAAAAAAATAAAGCCAGAGAGTTTCACATTCAACTTCAAATACTCTTTAATTTCTAAACACACTTAGGCAGAAATTTGTGAGCAGAATGTAGTCGTGTGTGGAGAAACAGCCGCTCTTTCAGTTATCTGATAGATGCAGCTTGTTTTGACAGAGCTGCAGCTTCCCCTCCTGAGGAAAGCACAGGCAGCAGCACGCTGGGCAGCCATGGAGAGCAGCACAACTGCTGTGCTGCCAGCCTGCAGCTTCTAGAGCCTGTTACTGTTGGCTCTCCCTTACAGCCAAGGCAAAGCAAGACTTAGTAGTACAAAACTTGGGGCTTGATCCTGGGAATCCAAAGCGTGGCTGTTAATAACAGCTTTTTCCTTTCTGAAGCAAGACAGGAAGTACAAAGAAAGGAAGAAAAGGAGGAGGGGAGAACAACAATGAAACCACACTGTCACTTCAAGGGTTTCTGCCTATCTGCAAATACCCAGCAAGGCACAAATGTGTCCCTGCACAGTATGGAGTCCCCTACATGAACCCACTGCACCTCAGCACAAACGAGAGTCTCCATGCAAACTGCACACTCCTAAAACAGTAACAGGGCTGCTGCCATGCAAATATAACTTAACACCAGTGTGACACTCAATACATCACAATATCTTAGCAAAATTTGGCCACTCTTGCAGCATTTGGTTTCAGCTGCAACGTTCTGCTCCCACAAGTGGAGAGAAGGTTCTGCACAGGGGTCTGACTCCATGTGAAAGGTTCACAAACAGAAGTCTCAAGATTATGCTGTTTAGCAGCACACAAAGCTAATGATCACACAGAAATGGTTCTTACAAGGTTTTACCAGCTCTAGTTGAGTGAGAACAGCTCAGAGAAATTGTTGTTGCTGTCATAGTACATTCAGCAGGTCAAGAGCACAAACCACAAACACAACTTGAAGTACTTTCCCTAAGCACTCAGAATAGAAACAAGCTGACAAGAATTGCCCATATTCTCAACTTGGAAAATCTCTTTTGCCTAAGAGTCCTCAGAGAATAAGAACTGTGTAAGAGGATTTATCAGAGGCAGGCTGCAGAAGAGCATGTGACTCCAAGCTCAATACCAATCCCAAAGTCCCATAGAGCGGAGCAGGAGAGTCCACGGTTCCGAGATGTGCTGCAGAGTGGGGGCTTTGGGAGCTGACACACAGCCAGACATTTTCTCCATGGGCATTAAGTACTTAATGAGTGCTGCTGGAGCTGCTGCAGGCTCTCCCAGTGATGATGCCACTTGCCAGCATGCAGAAGGCTTTAGAAACACACGTGCCTGCTCAGTGCTGACGGCACAGCTGCTACGTGAGCCAAAGCTCACAGTCACACATCACACTCCTGCAGTCTCACCTCATTACTGGACACCAGATTTAGGTAGGACTCTCCTTGGGAAAGGGCTGTTGCCTTTATATAAACATATATGTAAGTATAATTGCTCTGGCCAGAGGGATCTAGATGTTAGCAATCTGCACTGGGTCTTTTAACACGATAATGAGCTCATTCAAGAATTGATCTGGGCACAGAAATACAGAGCTTTGTGCAGAAGAAATACAGAACAGCAAAAAGAGCACAGAATCCCAGGGTGGTGGGGGTTGGAAGGGCCCTGCAGAGCTGCTCCAGCCCAACTCCCTGCTAAAGCAGGTTCCCCTCAATCAGGGGGCAAATGGCAGCACCTACACAGTATTTAAAGGTGCTCTGATTTGCCTGTGGAAGCTGCTAACTCGGATGCATGTTCATTTAAGGACAGAATGAGTTACAGGTGCTCCTGGAGAACAGCAGATAAAACACCACTTGATATAAATTTATGTTCCCAAAGACCCCAAGTGATGGCAGAATGTATTTCCTTCTGCTAATACCAGGGAGGGGGGGAATCCCTCATCTCCTCTGGCCCAAGAAAAACACAATGAAGCTTTGAAAAGGCAACTTTGGGCAAGCTCAAACGTCTGATTTGATAGAATTAGATTCCAAGGAGCTTACCATTCAAAGAGAGTTACTGTGTTCCAGAAACAACAAAAACACACCAGCAAGGGAGCCGGGGTTGTGTTTCCTCCAGCACGGCTTTTTCTCTCCCCAGCACACAGATCTGCCCCAGTCTCTCCCAGCCAGGTCTAAGCTCTTAAGTTCAAACCCTGCACAGGAGGGGCTGTTCACTGCTCCCTTCCCTTGGGAACGCTGCACTGTTCCCCGGTTACAAAGTTCACCCTTTCTCCCTTTCTTTTCTTAATACACTACTGATAAACACAGAAATAACGAGAAGGAATGCCAGCAACACCAACTGCGCCTCCAGGAGCCCGAGGCAGATGAGGACAGACAACTAGAAACGCTCTCAGGCGCTTGGAACCCCACAGCGGTTCCCAAACGATCTCTTGAGCTCTCTGCATCCTCTCACACGTGCAAAGAGGGAAACGGCACCGGCTCTGGCGACTCGGCATCGAGGCTGCCATCCCGGGGGTGGGGGGGGGGAAGAGGAGGAGAGGTACAGATGGGCAAAGCCGCAGAGACCCCCCGCGAAGGGGCCACCCCCCGCTCCAGCACCGGGACCCCCGGGCGGGCGCTCAGCCCCCAGCCCCGAGCATCACCCATTGCAGGGCAGCCTGGCTTTGTCCAAATATCGGGGGGGGCAGCGCTGGGCTTCAGGCAGCCCTCGGGCTCCCGGATAGCCGGGCAGCGGCCGCGGCTGCTCCGACCCCAGCCCCAGACCCCGCCGGGCGACCCCCCCGCCCGCTCCCCGGCCCGTGGCTGCAGCCGACGGCTGTTGGCGCTCACCTCGGCGCAGCCGCCTGCCCTCGGACATCGCCGCAGCTCGGTAGCGCCGGCCCTCCCCGTTCCTCCCCGCCCCAGCCCCAGCCCCAGCGCTCAGCCCGTCCCGGCAGCTCCCAGAGCGGTTCCCAGCGCTCCCAGCTCCGCGGAGCTGCCCCGCGCCGCAGAGCTCGCTCCACCGAAACGAGGGGCTGAGGCCAGGGTGATGGTGACCCCGGGCAGGGACACGATCCGTAACCCCCCCGCGGCCGTGTCCCGGGGCAGGAGGCTCTCCCCCTCCACTCCCCGCGAAAGCTGAGCCAGGCTGCAACCCGCCTGGGAGGAGGCAAAGAGCGATGGGAGGGCTGGGGGAGTGGACACAGCGCTGGGGCAAAACGCGTTTGGATTTGGCGTTTGGATTTTGTGCTCCAGCAGCAGGTCACAGCGCTCGCGTCTGCTCAGCCAAAACGCTCATCACTCTGCTCTGCTGAGCTGCAGAGAACCGTCACGCTTGTGAAGTGTCACAGGCTGTGCAGGTTCCAGCTGCAGGGGCTGATGCTGCTCTTCCAGACAGAGAAATGCACAGACAGGACACGCTGAGACTGCCCATACATCTGCCCATACCTCTACTCACACCTCTGCCCACACCTCTGCCCACACCTCTACCCACACCTCTGCCCACACCTCTACCCACACCTCTGCCCACACCTCTACCCACACCTCTGCCCACACCTCTACCCACACCTCTGCCCACACCTCTACCCACACCTCTGCCCACACCTCTACCCATACTTCTGCCCACACCTCTGCCCATACTTCTGCCCACATCTCTGCCCATACCTCTGCCCACATCTCTACACACACCTCTACACACACCTCTGCCCACACCTCTGTCCACACCTCTGCCCACATCTCTGCCCACACCTCTGTCCATACCTCTGCCCATACCTCTGCCCACACCTCTGTCCACACCTCTGCCCACATCTCTGCCCACACCTCTGCCCACACCTCTGCCCTGAACCCGCGGCCGCCTCCAGCGCCTGAGCTCCTACCTAGGCTGCACCTGCCGACCTCCTGAAGGAACGAGCGCGTGTGAGAACCGAAGGGCAAGCGCACGGTGAGCTGCTCATCCTCTGAGCTGATCTGGACAGTCACATCAGAGCCTGGAGACGTTGGGAGAAAAAGATCTCCTGTGGTCAATGGTGACAAAGGGGTCAGAAACGGAGGGGTTGCTGTGCTGGGTGTGTGTGTGCTCCTGCAGCAACCCTCCCCACGGCTTCTCAGCAGGTTCCTTGCCCCCATCTCACATGAGGCTGCCAGTTCAGAAGGGTAAAAACCAGCATTGGTAATGGTTTTTATTCTGCTCATTCAGTGGCAAGAATTAATCTCCCAGCAGCAGTTTACAAGTGTTTGGAAGACTCTGTTCCTCTGGCTGATCGAAGGTGACAACACTCATTAGCATGAGCTGAGCCACAGCAAGCAGCAGCAAGATAAGATCCCCCCTGGGCAATGGTGTGGGTCACCAGAGCCCCAAGTCCTGCACCACCACGTGTGGCTGGTGCAAGGCCCAGGAATGGCTGAAAGAGCAGCAGCAAAGCAACAACAGAGGCAAAGCAACAACACAACTCACCGATGACGTGAAGGTCACTGTCGAGTACAACTGCAAAAGGGAAACAAAGTTCAGTTACAAAGCTGAGCAGAGGTTTGCAGATCACACTGACACCTTGAGGCTGGTGAACCCCAGTTCCTCAAACATCAAATCGTCCTTGTGTGGACAGAGCCAGGCAGGACAGAACTGCCAAGGCAGGAGGCCACAGCTGGTGCATGGCACAGGATGGTGGGGTTGGAAGGGCCCTGCAGAGCTGCTCCAGTCTGCTACAGCAGGTTCCCCTCGTTCAGGGGGCACAGGAACATGTCCAGGTGGGGTTGGAAACCTCCTGAGAAGGAGCCTCCACACCCTCCCTGGGCAGCCTGGGCCAGGGCTCCCTCACTTTGGCACCAAAGGACTGTCTCCTTGTGTTTCAGTGGAACTTCTTGTGTCCGTTATCCCTTGTCCTGGCACTGGGTGCTACAGAAAAGATTGGCCCCATCCTCCTGAGACCTGCCCTTTAGGTATTGATAACTTGAGAAGAACCTCCCTCAGTCTTTTCCAGGCTAAGCAGCCCCAGGTCCTGTAGCCTTTCCTTGCAAGTTCCCTCATCATCTTTGTAGCCCTGCACTGGCCTCTGTCCAGAAGTTCTCCATCACTCTTCAACTGGGGAGCTCAGAACCAGACACAGGACTCCATGTGTGGCCTCAGCAGGGCAGAGTAGAGGGAGGGAAGGACCTCTCTTGACCTGCTGCCCACACTCTTCTTGACACCTCCCCAGGCTGCCATTGGCTTCTTGCCCACAAGGGCACGTTGCTGCTCATGTTTATTTGCTGCCCACCAGTGCTCCCAGGTCCCTCTCCTGGAGCTGCTCTCCAGCAGGTCAGCCCCAGCCTGTGCTGCTGATGAGGTTGTTCCTCCCCAGCTGCAGGACTCTGCACTTGCTCTTGTTGAACCTCAGGAGGCTCCTCTGTGCCCAGCTCTCAAGCTGTTGAAGATCTCACTGCCTGGCAGGACTCTGGCAGAACAACTGACCCAGCAGGGCCCTTGCAGCGATGCCCTGGGACATGTCGGCATCAGCATGATGCTGAAGAAAAAACATGAAGGCTGAAGAGATCCCAAATCTCAGCAAGTAGAACAACAACATTCAGACTCCAAACCACTTATCCCTTTTCTGTGAAGGTGGTCACTAAGACCCCACAGCCTGTGAGTACCTTCTTGCACTGCAAACCCTTCTGTGATTGGGATGATCTTCTCCAGCCAGACGTCCTCAGCTGTGATGGCCATCCGCCGGTGAGTGTACACATAGATCCTGCAAGCACAGAGCAGACGTGCAGGCAATGCCTCCTTGCTTCTGGAGTCTCTGCAGGTACAGACAGACCTCACTCCCATCCAGCAGCACCTGCTAACTCAACCTCATGCAAATCTCAAAGCAACTTCTTGGCCATGTGCCCACCCACCTGCTTATTTCAGCATTAAAGAACATGTTTATGTTAACAGACTAAATGCACCACACCAGAACCTCCAGGGCCTGAGTGTTTCTCACTGTCCATCCATCCATCCATCCATCCATCCAGAATGTGCAGGAGCAGAAGCCCAAGGCACCTCCAAACCACTGCCCCACTGGCCACCACCCCAGCAGAAAGTCCTTGGGACAGGAGTGAGCTCTCAGGCAGTTCCCAAGCCCTGGGGGAGGTCTGTGGAGCTCTTGGCTTTCCTGTGAGCCATCCTCCTGCCTGGAGCATCCAGGCTCCGTGTCCTCCCTGCCCCACCAACCCAGCCTCCAGCACCTACGCGTGCTGCCCGCAGCTCTCCACGAGGCCCAGGAGCCGGCTCTCCACACTCTCCCCCGCTGCCAGCTCACCCTGCACCGCCTGCAGCCGAGGGTCAAGGAAGAGCTGGGAAACAGGAGCCCGGGGGCTGCCAGAGCTGGGGTGCGTG
>WBNH01009316.1:0-17268 GCA_013401255.1 Urocolius indicus | reverse complement strand
GTGTGTGCATGGATGCATGTGTGTGTGCTTGGGTGCGTGTGTGTGTGTGGGGCTGTGTGTGTATGTGTGTAGTGTGTGTGTCTGTGTGTGTGTGGGGGGGGGGGGGGGGGGGGGGGCGGGGGGGGGGGGGGGTGTGTGGGCGTCTGTGTGTGGCGGCGGGTGTGTGTGTGTGGGCGCTGTGTGTGTGTCTGCGTGTGGCGGAGGGTGAGTGTGTGTGTGTGTGTAGCAGGGACCCAGCCCTCCCCGCACCCTCCGAGGCAGATGCAAAGGATACGATCCGGCACGTCTCGCCCCGCACCAGGCTCTCCTGGATGGCAACCGACTGGTCCATCGCTCTCGCTCCCCGGCCCCGGGTCCCGGCAGCGGCTGCTCCCGGCGGCGGCTGCTCCCGGCGGCCCCACCGCACGCCGCTCTGTTAGCCCTTGGCTCCGTTAGCCCCCAGCTCTGTCAGCCCCTGGCTCCGTTAGCCCCCAGCTCCGTTAGCCCCCGGCTCCGTTAGCCCCCGGCTCCGTCAGCCCCTGGCTCCGTTAGCCCCCGGCTCCGTCAGCCCTTGGCTCCGTTAGCCCTTGGCTCCGTTAGCCCCCAGCTCCAGACCGGCTCCACGCAGTCGCCGCCGCTGCCGTGGCCGTGGCTGGATGACGCAGCGGGGCCGAGCCGAGCTGGGCTGAGCTGGGCTGAGCTGTGCTAGGCCGGGCTGGCGGGGCCGCGGGGCGCTGCAGCCTACGGAAATCACGGGGCCACGGCGGGATCGGGGCAGCGGCTGCTCCCGGCTCAGCAGCGGCTCGGCAGAGGCATCCCAGGCGGGAGCTGCCGTGCGGGAGCTGGGCGGTAAGAGGCCGCAGTAAAAGGTCATTTCCCACTGAGGTTCCACAAAGGTTCATTTCCCACTGAGATCGATTTTGCAGCTCTTTTGCCCCGGCAGCACCCCGGGTTGTGTTTTGTTCGGAGCCGCTGTGCAGAGTGGCAGCAGGCGCAGGGAAACGGCCCCACAGGGTTGGTTTTGTTTGCACGGCAGAGGTGGGAGATTTGGGCCCCAGTGAGCTCTGCAGCCAGCTGGAGCTCAGGCTGCGTTTACCAGAGTGCTTTCTGCCTCCCCACTCCCTCCTGCAGGGATGGATGAGGGGCTGCCCAGAGGAACTGAAAGCAGAACGGTCTGACACGGCTGCTGGAAATGCTAAACCTCAGTTCTCACAACAGATGTGGCTCTGGGTGGTGTTTTTGAGACAGAAGCACCCCGGGCTTGCTCCTGTTTTGTTGCTATGGAGATGCTGACACCATGGCCTGCCAGAAAGAAAACCACACCTCAAGCCCTGTGCTGAGGTTGTGATGCTCCCAGGCTGCTCTGACACGTGGCTGTGGGTTCAGACAGGCTCCTTTCATCCTCTGCCCAATGCCTCTGGGCCTGTGGCACCTTCCATGGGCTGACAGAGCAAAGCCTCAGTGCTGGCCACAGGACCAGGCTCCCAGGGGCCAGCCAGCAGCCTGAGCCCTTCCCATATGTTCGTGGCCTTCCCTGTCCTTGTGTTCAGCCACACTCAAGACACCTCGTTACCAGTGGGAGACTGACACCCAGACCTTTATTTCTCTGCAGTCAGATCTTTACAGAGGCAGCAGGGTGTGTGTTTGTGCCATCAGCTGGCAGCAGTGAATTCTCCCTGACAGCCTCTCCCCAGCACTGCAGGGACAGGAGTGGTTCACCCTCCAGGCTCATGCTCACCCCTCTGCTTTGCCTTCAGCAGGAGAGAAGCACAGACATGAAACAGGACCATTTTAGACATGGGACACTTGCAGATGAATCCCTTGTTCCTGCCTAAGAACTGGAGATGAAACATAAGAGATCCTACTTGTAGCTGTTTCAATAGCAGAGCAGTTTTAAGCTAAGAAGTACAGCAGTGCCCAGAAGGCTGCACTGTGTGCAGATCATCAACTAGAGCAGCCCCTGTGCCTTCAGTCAAGGCAGGAGTTTCTGGTTTTTAAGCAGCCTTAACACCCTCTAAACAAGTTCCTGCCCCTGAGGTCACTCATTCCAGCATCTGCAGTGACCTGTCAGTCACTGAGCAGCTCAGAAACTGGATGAGGAGTCCCCAGGCCTTTTCTGGAAGCAGAGTGTGCAGGAATGTTGTGCTGCAGGACAACAGCAACCTGCCAGCAAGCTGCAGCCGCTGCCACTCTGCTTCCCTGAGGCCTGGGGCTGCCCCATGGGTGGGAAGACACCTGCAACTGGGCCATTTTGCCTCTGGGACAGGGACATAACAGAGGGCATTCGATAGTAGCCTTGGCTGAAGTCAGAGAGCAAAAGAGATCCTACCAAGCCCCCTGGAGCTCTGCTGCAGGAGGGCAGCCTGCAGAGCGGCCAGAATGCTGCTTATTCCCAGGGGGATGGGAAGAGCCTGTAATGCAGGAGAAGGACCACCCCACATGCCATGAGCATCAAGAGTGGGGCCAGAGTCACTTGCCCAGCACTATTGACATGAACTTTGCCATCCAGTTTCAGACAGCTGGCTTTCAGGGTAGCTGGGCAGCACTCCTGGTAGCAGGCAGCCTTCATCCCACCAGCACACACAGGTTTGGCAGCCTTGCAGGCTCTGCTACATCCTGCCATGTAATTCAGGCCCATCTTCTTCATCTGGAAGGAGAGAGACATTAGCCTGAGGATGCTGACAAGCCTTTAGTGTTTACATTAGAGGACCCATGCAGGCTCCCAGGCACATCCCAGCTCCTGGACTAGCCTGCTCTTTAGCCCCAAGGCCATACCTCACAGAAGTCCTGCCCAACAATGCATCTAGCAACAGTCTTCTTGCCTTTGAAACAGCCATCCCCATGACAGGAGAATGCTGCACACACTTTGCCCTACAAGAGAGAACCAGAGGAGACACTGTGTGTTCATCACTCCAGAGCACAGGATCCTCAGCACAAGAACTGAGCTTCTTCCCTCAAGGGCTCTTTTCTCATCCCCCACTCTGTTCTATGGTATTTGGCCAGTGCTGTCTCAGCCATTCTAGAGACAGAGATAAAAGATTATTGATGCCTTGTCTGAAACTGCAGGAAACTTGAGTGAAACACCACTGCAGCAAACCAGTTTCAAGCCTCCTTTTCCTTCCTCTTAACAGAGCTCTGCAAAGATATTCATTCAGAGGCTGAGGAAGAAAGGCTGCAGAGCCCCATCAGTCAGTCCCCACGGCCTCACCACACAGGGCAAACTGCTTCAACTGATCTGAGAGCTGGCCTTGGGAAGAGATCTGTTGGATTTGATCCCCTTCCAGGGGCAGCTTTTGAGCCTGTAAAGCAGATGCAGGAGGGAACCTTTCCCTCTCCTCTCACTCATCTGTCCCAGCCCCCAGCAGCAGCTACAGCTGGTACCTACATTTCGGGAGGGAGCTCGGGTGGTGGTGCTGGTTGTAGTTGGTGCAGTGGTGGGTGGCAGATCACCTGCAGACACACAAACAGCTCTGAGAGGCTGCTCCCAGCACACACAGAGCCCTCCACAGCTGCATGCAAGACTGAGCCACCTCAACCCCTCACCCAGCTCTGAAGGGGACACCAAACCCCAGTCCCAGCCCATTGCAAAGGGTTTTACCCACTCGTCTCCTTCCTGTGCAGCAGGATTAACTTCCCACCCTCAGCCAGCCAGGACCCTGAAGGCAGTTACCATAGGAGGTGGCATTGAGCTGCAGGCAGAGGGGAGAGCTGCAGCAGTCCAGGGTGCACTGCTGCCTGCTGCTGTTGGTCCTGCACATCTGTGTGCCACACACACTGCTGCACCTGCCTGTGTAGTTGGTGCTGGAGAAGCGGTAAAGCTGCAAGAACAGAGGCAAAAGGGGCAAACTAAATGCTTACAAGTGAAAGGAGATGCCATTACAAAGGAGCAAAAAAGGAACTGCCAGACTGCCAGGGAGAAGGGAAACAGGAGGCTGACACAGACTAATAGAGCATTGTGGATTGCTGACCTGAGGAAAGGGAAAAGAGAGTTTCCTTAACACAGCCCCCCTGCAGCTCTGTCCATACCTCACAGTAAGTGTCATTATGGCAGGTGACAGTTTGGTTGGTGTGAGCTTCATCCTGGTAACACCTCTCCCCAGAGCACTGGAAGCTCTGGCAGGTGAGCTGGAGGGAGAACACAGTGAGATGTCACCGAGCAGTGAATCCCCCTCACACAGCACTGCAGTGACAACCCCCCTCCACGGCCTCACCATGCCAGGGGCTGCCCCTGCCACCCCAGGAGATGCTCTCATGGCAGTCCAGCTGGGCTGGAGCTCCTGTCTGTGGAACTGTAGCAGCCTTGCCAATGGCCCTCTTTCTGTTCCTTTCCTTACCAGGGTTTCTTCTGTACCATTTGAGGAGGTGTTGGTGGCCCTGGAGGTGTTGGTGGTGGCCAGAGAGGTAGTGGAGGCTGTGGAGGCCATGGAGGTGGTGGTGCCCACTGTGGAGGCAGTTGTGGTGGCCATGGAGTGGCTACTGGCTGCTAAGGTGGTGGTGGTGGCTGCCAAGGTGATAGAGGCAGTGGTGGCAGTGGAGTCAGTGATGGCTACAGAGGTGTTGGCACTCACCAAG
Source organism: Urocolius indicus (assembly GCA_013401255.1). Taxonomy (NCBI): domain Eukaryota; kingdom Metazoa; phylum Chordata; class Aves; order Coliiformes; family Coliidae; genus Urocolius; species Urocolius indicus. The sequence goes on along the minus strand of WBNH01009316.1, from coordinate 12,717 downwards.
GTGCTGGGGGCCACTGAGGTGTTGGTGACTGTGTTGTTCTCTGGAAGACACCAATTTGTCCCTTGGTGAAGGAAACACCAAGCCCTACCATCCCCAGCCATGGCACAGCCCAAAGGGATCTGCAGGAAGCATCAGTCCCATCGTGGCTGGACTGTGCTGACAGTCAGTGACAATGTCTGATGGTCTGGTTGCAGCCAGTGACTGGGCAGCCTCCAGCTTGATCTGCTGAGCGGGACACTGTATGGTCTGGGACATGCACATCCCAACCAGCACTCCCCTCCCCAAGATGTTACAACAGCTTCTCCCCCTCCCTGCCTGTTCCAGCCACATTCCTGGGAAGAACAGGCTTTTCTGGCGTCAAAACCTTGAGGAAAGGTTCCTCAGCACAGCTGTGCCCTACAGAACACAGCCTGGAGGGGACAGGGACAAAGTGCTTGTGGCACCACCTAGCCTCTGCCTCACTCCTCGCAGAACCCTGTGCTGTCCCTTGGGGTGCAGAGCTCACCTGCTGCAGTAAGAGAGTTGTGGATGCAGAGCTGCAGAGCCAGGATGCAGAGCAGCAGCCCTGAAACGTAGTGGGGAGGACTTGAGACCACCTTGTCTGCCACCTGCATTACCCACAGCCCAAAGAGCCTCCCCAGCAGCACCCTCAAACCCCCAAATCCAGCCCACACCAGCTTGCTGGAGCAGTGGTGGCCAATTCCTCTCAGGGATGTTGTGGGAAGTCCCCCAGACACATACCTGAGGTCACAGGTGACCAGACCTGCCCAGAGCCTGAGGCAGCCACTGACCGTCCCCTGCCCCAGGGAGTGACAGGGACAGATGCTGCTCTCCCTGCTGCAGCAGAGCCTCTGTTACCTTGAGCAGCAGAGCTGAGCCCATGGCAAGCTGCCATCTTCATCCAGCAGCTCCTTCACCTGGGACCTGGCAGGAGGAAGCAATATCAGAGCTGGGCACGAGNGTAATAAATCACAGGACAAGAGGAAACGGGCTCACGTTGTCCCAAGGGAGGTTGAGGTTGGAGCTGAGGCAGAACTGTTTCCCTGAGAGGGGTGTCAGCCCCTGTGCCAGGCTGCCCAGGGAGCTGGGGGAGTGCCCAGCCCTGGAGGGATCCCAAAGCCGTGGGGCTGAAGGAGTTAGTGCTGGGCTGGGCAGGGTGAGGGGAGGGCTGGGGCTTCAGGGACAAGATCTTTTCCAACCAAAATAGTCCCATGATTCCTCTGCAGCTCTGCCAAGCACAGACTCTGGCTCCAGCACTCAGCCAAGCACAGGCTCTCCCAGGGGCTGTTGTGCCTGAGCTGTGCAGGAGGCCTGAGCAGCCCCAGGGCATCATCTGGCAGCAGCTCTGGGGACAGGAGGAGCTGCTGAATGCTGCAGTCAGGGGCCACAGAGGGACCTACCCCAGCAGAGGCACAGGGCAGAGGCTCTGGCACAGCTCTGTGCCTCCAGCACATGCCCAGCCCTGCAGTCCCCTGGGAGCCATGTGCTCCTGTTGGTGTGGCAACCCCCATGCTCAGAGGCAACACACAGATCTGTGGCTGTTGCCAGGAGCAGAAAGGCAGGTAGTTATCAATGACATTTGGCTGATGCTGAGGTAAATGAAACTGTGACCCACCAGCAGCAGCACCTGTCACAGGAGGGCTCAAGGCCACCAGACCTCAGAGCTCCAAGCAGCTAGTGAAACCCTGTAGCAGTTGTTGCTGTGGATGGACAAAGAAAGGCTGGTGTGAGAAATGGCCACTTCCAGTTGTGTCCATGCAACAGGCCCTCAGGACCTGGCAAAGAGCAAAACACAGGCTTATTAGTTCTGGCACACAGCTCATGTGGGTTATAAACAGGAATATTTACAGCTAAAGGAGCAAGAGGTGGAAATGTTCTGGATCATAAAGAGCCATTACACTGCCAGCACTCACATAGCTCTGGTTAACTCACAATCAACAGTCACATCCTTCCCACCTGCCTCCCTCTCTCTCTGTGTCTCCTTTCCCTGCCAGCCCTCTCCACAGCCCCCTCAGCCCAGGGCAGAGGCACACACATCCCTTTCACACAGCATTTCCCACCTGCTTGGCCTGGCACTACAGCCTTTGTGCTGGGAGAACATCACTGCCTGGAGCAAGTGAGGAAAGCAGGCAGCACCTCTGGGCAAGCAACACAGACCAGGTCTGACCTGACAGCAGAGCTGCTGCAGCACTTTGTTCCTGAGGGTGGGCACAGGAGCCACCACACTGCTTCATGGCTGGGAGAGGAGGGTTCGGCCAAGGCTGGTGAGGCACCATGGTAGAGTGGGGTCAATGGACAGAGGTGTTCTGCTGCCAAGCTCCTGGTCACATCTTGACTACAAAGAGGTGACTGCACAGCTCCTCAGTGCTCAGGCCCCTGCCCTGCCATTCACCCCCAGGGTTTGGGAAGCTCTGCCTGCCTGGGTGCTTCCCATGACACCCAGCCCTCCATTGCAGGAAGATCTGTTTCCCATTGCAGATCTTTATCTGCTTAGTCGAGACGTGACTCCAAGCAGACCCCGTGGCCAAGTTCACCAAGTGGAAGTACAACAGTCCCCTCCTGCCTCAGGTTTTGGGCTCAGTTAACATTCTCCAAGGAGCTGGGAGTGGCTGCAGCTTGCACAGTGACCACTGAGGCTGTTTAATCAGGGTGAGAAAGAACACACCACCAGCTGGCATCTCTCACCTCTCAAACCAGAGCAGCCACCAACCCCGACCGTGTTCTGCCAACCCCACTGAGGGAGATGCCACTCAGTACAGCCCAACCCAGCCCCAGGGCAGGCTGGGGACAAACACCCAGCAGGCACAGCCTCATCCTAAGGAGAAGAGCTTTCCCTCACAGCAGAGAAAGGAAAGAACCCACAGCATTGACTCACCCAGGCTGTCTGCTCCCCGAAGCCCCAGCACAGCCTCAGGCACTGGCTGTGGTAGCTGCACACAGGCTCACACCCACTGCCAGCAACCAGCCCCAGCCCTGCCAACCTGCACTAACCACCCAGGGGAAGAGCTGCTTACCTGCTGCTCCACAGCACCTGGGGATGCCAAGGAGCCCCACACAGTGACAGCAGAGACAGCCAACCCCGTGGCAGAAGGAAATCCCACCCCCAGGGCTGGAGGGGCACAGGGACTGCCCCAGCCGTGCCTGTGGCCTCACACACCTCCCTCCTCCTCAGCACAGCTGCAATTCCCATGGCAGCACCAGTATTGTGGGGTTTGTGCAGCCACCTCTGAGCACTGAGAGTGCTCCCAGAGTCACAACAGTCACACCTCAATGCATCGTGTGTTCCTGTCTCAATCCTGCTGCTCTCAGCTCAACAGCCACCAAAGAAAGGGTCTGCACAAGGACCTGCTGCACCTTTCAAACCAACAACAGCGCTTGAGAAATGCCCACCAAGTGTCCACACAGCCCAACCTCAATTCCAGCTCAATTAGGCTGCACAGGGAGGGTGTGGAGGCTCCTTCTCAGGAGGTTTCCAACTCCACTTGGACACGTTCCTGTGCCCCCTGAGCCAGGGGAACCTGCTTTAATAGGGGCTGGGGCTTGGAGCAGCTCTGCAGGGCCCTTCCAGCCCCCACCATGCTGGGACTCTGTGAAGAAAAATCCCAGTGGTCAAAGGGGTAAAAGCAGCAGCAAAAGCCAAATAAATCTGGTTTGCAAAGGAGCCCAAAGCAAAGCAACCACTTAGATCACACAGCAAGGCAGAGCAGAGCTCTGTTAGGCATGGTCAGCAGGCAGCATTCACATGTGCTGTACACAAAGTCAATCCTCACCCTCAAAAATGCCACCAGGATGGGAATAAGAGAGAAGCAATCAAAGCATGTTAACAGGAACACAACCAAAGCTCTTCCCTGTGATACACGAAAGGAGACCAGTTCCCTCAGCACTTCCCCAATCCAAACCAAGTTTATTTCTCTAGGGTGGGGTGGTTTTTTTATCCATATAAAATAACATCACAAGTCTGCTTTTCACAAGGGGCTGTCTAGAAAGTGATTCTATAAAGTAGCCTTGAAATCTATATCCATGCACATAGAAAATGTTGAGCCAAGGAGAGTGAGAGCTGCTGACACTTCTCAGCTGTGGAATCCTCTGCCTGGGGAAAAGCTACAGCAGCCCCTGACGTTTCAGGTCTTCATAGGTCTTTTTGTTCACCACATTCCCACTGGAATCCTCATATTCCTCCTAGAATGGAACAAATAAATCAGAGACACCTGGATGTAGCCTGAGTCAGGTTGTACTACAGCAGCTGACTGAGCTCCAGCAGTATGGAGTGAACACAACCATCCTGCCAAGAACTCCTCTACAGGAAGACAGCAGGTAGAAGAAAGCTTATCTACATGAGAATAATGACAAGCTGTGCTACAGGCTACACTGCCCACAGTTGCCTTGTGTACTCCTGATAAACACTTTGAGACAGAAGCTTAAGAAAAGGCACTGGTGTAAGTGAACATGCTGCTCACAACAGCTCCTTTTCCTTCTCACCAAAGGAAGGTGACACTGGTGCCCTAAACCAGTGTGTGAAAAGCTGCTTACACAAAGGGCTGAGCCTGTCCTGGCAGAACTACTTTCCCAGGACATCACATGAAGTGCTTTTCATGTATCACCACTAACAGGAGCTGTGCAACCAGCAGCACAACTCCATGTTTGTCGCTCCAGCACCCAGAGCCCTCTTAGAAATGCTTCTGACAGAGCCCATGCAAGGGAAATGGGGGTTCTGTGGACACACTAGACACATCCACATGTCTCTAACACCTCACTCACCTCTGTATCAGGCTGCCATCTCTCTGAAGCCTTCTGTTGTTTCAGCTTTGCCCACACTGTAAATACAAAGTCATATGAGATCTGATGCCATTTCCCATGAGATGAGGTTTTAATCCAGTCAAACATACACACAAGCCTGTTTTCAAGTTTTCTTTTAAGAAACAGAAGGGTTTTCTGGCTTCTCCATGAAGATGTTGATGAAATCAATTAAAGAAAAGTTAATGAAGTTAAGTGGTAAGAGTTATGTTAAATAGAGGCTCCTTCTCTGGAGGCTTTCAAAACCTGATTGGGTTATGTTCCCGTGTGACCTCATCTAGGTGGGAGCTGCTTTGGCAGGGGGTTGGGCTGGATGATCTCTAAAGTTCCCTTCCAACCTCTACCATTCTGTGATTCTATAATGGGATGATGCAGCCACATTCTGCCTAAAGAAATGATGGTCCACTGCACTTGGCTGAGATTTCATACACAAAACATCACAGACAAGACAGCTGGCAACAAAAATGAACACCTCATTGGCAAAGCCAGCAAGTAGCTACTCCTGCAGGTACCCAAGACAGACAAAAAGCCACTCTTTGAAGAGCTGGGAGGGTTGGTCCAAGGAAGGATCATCCCACACACCCCACGTTTCTTTACACTCTTCCCTCAAACTATCTCTGGTCGCAGAGCAAGACAAATTGGGAATGAGAGCTAACATGAGTGTTCTTATGACTGAACTTATGTTCCCTGTTGTCATCACACTTACATGAGACTGCATCTTCAATCTGTGTGACGTTGGCAAAATGTGCAGTGTTGGGAATGCCCAGGCACCTCATCCCGTGAGCGTGTCGCCACTCCTGGGGAGGAGCAAGAGGTCAGAGCATGAGAGGGACTGCCAAAGACTCAAAAAGCCCAGTAAAGTCTGGACAGAGTATACCAGACACTATCAAAATAAAGGATCCCAATATATATAGTCATATACATTATATATATAGACAAACAGTTAGATATCTATAGATATTTTTAACATACATGCATATCCTATTGAGAAGATACATTTTTAGCTTATTAATCTCTTTTAAAATCTTGTTTTCTGTATTTCAGACAGTAATAATGCACTGGCAGGCAACAAAGCACCTTGCACCAATCACATCTGGATTTTGGAGCAGAGATTCAGCCAAGAAGAGATCCCACAGAACACAGAGCTTAAGTGTGTCCTACATAATTCATAGTTCCAACCACATGGTCCCGTGGCATCAGCCCAGACTCATGTCTTAGAAGTGGAAGAAATGCCACTCAGGGACTCCAGTGGTTTACCAGTTCCTTATGGTACAGATGCCCTGAGCACAGTGCTGGAGTTTGTGTGGCAGAAGGTTACTCACTGCAAAGTGACGCTGAAAAGCTTTGGGCCCACGGTAGGTGTAGTTCCCACAGATCTCACAGTTGTAGTTGATGTTTAAACCATGTAACTTATATAACCAGTACGGGATTGGCTGATAAGAGAAGAGAAACAAAGATAAAGTCACATGGCAAGGAAGATTCCACCAGGAAGAGTAGTGTGGGGTCAGTGGCATCTTCCCCTTTGTCACAGTTACCTTGCCATCCCAACCAAGAGGCAGATTTTTAGGGTTGTAAATGATTTCATTCTCCTCATCCTCACTTTCACTCTCACTGATCTGCTCTTCCTCTTCCTCCTCCCTCTCTTCCCCTGTCCTTGCTTGCTTACGCTGCACGTTCTCGTGAGTGAGGTGTCTCTGCTCCTAGAGGGTGAGGAAAAGGGAAAGAATTGTTTACACACCACGACAGCAATGAAAGAAGGACAAACTCCTGGAGTGGGAAATGTTTCCTCAAGGTACAGAGGGAGGAGAATGAAAGATCAGTACTAACCACACATCTCTCATTTGACTTAGCTCAACAACTGAAGTTTTTAGTGTATTTGCTTCCAAAGGATGAAAAACGAATGAGCAATCCCAAGGTGGTAAATAAGGGCAACAGTGACCCTGCTAAAAACAATCACCCCACACTGAAGCAAGGACTTCAACCAAAGTAGAACAAGTCAAGGTTTGTAAGACCCTGGGACTGAAGCATAAGATAGAAATGATCTACACTGGTGTGTAGATGTGTAGAGAAGGGAAAAAAACCAACAATTCCAAACCAAAATGCAAGACAGGTTTCCCCAAGGGAGCTTCTGTCCCTGGCTCTGGGACAGACACTAGACATGGCTGTTGACAAAAGCCTGCCAAATAATTAGCTAATGGAAATGTAAGTGTAATCATCACGTTTGACTTCCTGATAGAAAAAGCTCTCTGTTCATATGCACCTTCAAACTTTGTGACTATGGACATACAAATAACTCTTCTAGGCATGCTGCCTGGGAAAGCAGCAGGTGAAGATGTGGAGGACACATTCCACTCACTATCTGACAGCTCTGAAATCAAAAGCTCGAAGACAAAGGAAAATCCTTACCCCAAGGACTTCTACATACTCATAAATCTGAGCTTCCAGGAATGCAAGATCTTTATTTCTTTCAGTGTCTCTGGAAACAGATAAAGGACTTTGATGAAGTCCACTCCACAACTGCAAAGATCACATGGTCAATCAAGTCCTAAAGACAAATTTGACTTTTACACAGCAAGAAAATGGAAATGAGCAGCAAACAGCTCATGTAAATTAAACTGCACACAAAGGCACAAACCCAGCTCCAATACTCAATACTAAAAGCTTCTAATACTCCAAGAATCATTCTGTGACAACTATACATGAATGGTGTCTATAGAATTACTTCTCATCCACAGGAGAACAGCATCAGCCTCAGAATGGCCTTTAACAACTCACCTTTTGCTTCCTTTTGTCTTTGGATTCTTAGCAAACAAGGAAGGATCAAGTGCTTCCAGGGACTTGCCTTTAGTGCTAAAAAGTCTTTGAGCACGTTCTTCCAGAGTCCTGTGGAGAAGCAGGGAGGAGATGAGTCCAAACCAAAGGTCTACATTTCCTGAGAAGTACTTGAATTCATGCACCAAACTTCTACATTTTGCTTTCACAGAATCACAGAATGGTTGAGGCTGGAAGGGACCTTTAGAGATCATCCAGTCCAACCCCCTGCAGAAGCAGGTCAACCTAGATCAGGTGGCATAGGAACATGTCCAGGCAGATCTTGGAAGACCTCTGAGGAAAGAGACTCCATAATCCCTCAAGAACAACCCTCACAACCCCCCTTTGAAGAGATGAGATTTGCTACAACTTTGTCTTCACTCCTTCAGCCAAATCCTTCTACAGAAAAGACGTTGAATCCAGGACACCTTTCAAAACAGTACATTGCTGTAGTGCCTGAGCAGTTCTCAATGCTTTGGCCTTCAAACATCATTAAGATAATTCTTGTGCAGTTGAGACAACAAAACAACTATCCATTAAAGGAATGCAAGACAACAAGACCTCAAAAAACAGAAAAGGAACTATAAAAAGACTCCACCTTACCCGCCACATTTCAGTCCCAGCGCCAGTAAGGCTGATTTCAATCTGTCCAGTCCCAGAGAGGCCAACTCCTGCTCAATTGAAGTAAATCACAGTAAGAGAGGAGCTATTAACTAAATAGAGTATCAATTTATGTCCATTGAAACTCATTAAAGAAGAAAAAAACAACCCTACAAACAGCATTCAAGAAAGGACTGTCAAGGGTGCACCGCTCCTCGTGGCAAAATGAGGAATGGGACAAATCCAGCCAGATCTTTCCAATGTCTAATGGGAGTAATAAAGTCACCAGCATAATTGGGTTTATTCAGAGAGCACAGAGCCAGAGGAGGAAGGGCAAGCAAGTAAAATTATGAAACAAACCAGAATGACTGAGCTCCCACCTGCTGAAACGTAGCACATACCTCCCAAGAGGAAAATGCTGACAGGTCCAAGTGGGCTCCAGCATGAGTGAGTGCACTGCTGGTCTCTTTCTGCCAAGAAAAAGCATATGCAAGGTCTTTGTGAACATCTGACAACATGACAATGACATAATCTTGTAACCTCAAGAAATGCAGCTCATTTCAGAGAGGAAAAAGTCACTAAACTGAGTAATGGAGCAGCAGCCAAGGCACAAAATCAGCAAATCTTAAAAACCACTTCATTTCCAACTGGTTGCTTTTCAAATTTGAGTTAGTATGAACCTGCATCACTGTGTCACCCAAGTGCACAACTTTGCTGTCAGAATTAACCTCTTTACTCTGACTGCTTTAAGCAAATGACTCCCACAAACCCCATCCCAGCCACAGCAGCTCTGCCGTGGCTCTAGCGCTGCTCACCGGCCAGCCAGGGAATGTTCCATTTTCCCATTTCTTCTCAAACTCAGTCTGAATTTTCCCAAAAAGTTCATTCTGGTCCAGCAAAGGCTTCACTCGATCAGTGTAATCCTGGAGATACTCCAGAAGCATTTCAAGGTACCTGCAGAATATCACAAGCACATGTCATTCACCATCAGCCTCCCAGATGTTGCTCTAAACACAGCTTTGGAGAGTGATTCCCCTCCTGTTATCCAAAGGCAAGTCATCAGGATGAGGAGAGTCTTCAACACATGATTTCTAGCTGGTAAGACAAAGTAAGGTGGCTCCACATAGCACAGCGTGGCCTTTTCACATGTTTACTGTGCAGTGTTGTCTCCTCAGGGCTCAGACACAGGGCTGAGTCACTGCAGCTCAGTGAGCCAGCTCACAGGAGTTAACTTGGAGGGGTAAACTTCAACTCTTAGCAGCTGTACACTGAAAATGCAAACTCCTTCTCATCATCTCTCACGGGAGAAGCAAGCAGGCAAAAAGGCTCACCTCTTATACTCAGCATTTTTCCTTTCCTTGGGAATATCGAAGAGTTGGTCAAAGGTGGACAAGTAAGTGATGTAATCCAGTTTCTAAGGACAAAATAGTTTGACTTTAGACACACGCAGCTAAATTAACACCCAGTTTCCAGACTAGAAGAAAAGCAATATCTCATGCCATTGGTTTGGACTGCAGAGGCACAGGGTTCTCTGTGCACTAACACATGGCCTCGGGCACCTGGTATTCTCCTGCCTCTCTGGTTTACCCTGATGAGGCCTCATCTGGAGTCCTGTGTCCAGTTCTGGGATCCCCAGCTCAAGAGAGACAGGGAACTGCTGCAGAGAGGCCAGTGCAGGGACACCAAGATGCTGAGGGGATGGAACGTGTGTGTGAGGAGGCAAGGCTGCGGGTCCTGGGGCTGTTCAGCCCAGGGAAGAGAAGCCTAAGCCTGAGCTCAGGGAGATCTCATTAATAGTTACAGATATCTCAATCGTGGGTGTCAGGAGGTTGGGGCAGCACTTTTTATTCTGCTGTATCCAGTGCCAGGACAAGGGGTGATGGGAAGAAGCTGGAACACAAACAGTTCCATTTAAACATAAGGAAAAACTATTTGAGTGTTTCTAGCCCTGGCCCAGGCTGCCCAGGGAGGGTGTGGAGGCTCCTTCCTTGGAGCTCTTCAAGACCCACCTGGACACGTTCCTGTGTGACTGATCTAGGTGGGACCTGCTTTGGCTGGATGATCTCTAAAGATCCCTTCCAATTCCCACTATTCTGTGATTTTATGTGCGCAGTGACTTTGAAACAGCTACTTGGAAAGAAACTTATTCATGTAACAGAAAAAAAACCCTCCAAATAACTCTGAACCAATCAAAGAAAAACCCTTTGGCCTTGAGCACTGAAGCTGCCCAGACAGATGGAGCCTCTTACCTCTGATGACTTGAGGTTAATGTACTTGAGATAACAATCATGCAGATCTAAGTACCGTCCATACCCTTCCTCATCTGTGAACTCCACCAGATCTGTGGGGAAGATCATGAAGAGCTTTATTATTGAGCTTCATTCTTCTCTACTCACCATACACCTGGCTTCAGAACTCAAAAAGGATTCACTGTGGGCTGCTTCATGCTTAAGGAAGATGTTTACAATGCAGGACAGTGATTGCTCAGCCACCTGAGTGCTGCTCTGTGTGAGCACACTGCAACACTTCCCCAAGAGAAGCATCACTACAGGGGAATATGCCACAGGCTGCAGTTTGGAAGAATTGAAATGACAAAAGAGCAGCTTTCAGAAGTCATTTAGCAAAGAGAGGCAGAACATGCAAACCACATGCAACAAGTCATTAACTAAAGCCTCTCAAGCAAGCCCTGGAGTTTCACTTAAACCAGCCTCAGACTACAACTGTGAGCTTACTTTGGGCTTCTTCACTTGGGTTGTCTCTGGCCTTCAGCAGTTCCTCAAACTCCACTGACATTGGAACACAGATCTTCACAAAAGACAGAAGTTACAGGAAAAATGACTTCAGCTAACAGCCCAGAACAATGAAAACAAAACCAGAAGAGACTGCAAACAATAAAACTGGTAACTGCAAAGATCTCTTGATCATTACTTTGGCACAAAGAAGAAAAGTCTGACTTTAGCCAGCAAGAGAAAGGGATGACTGCATGGAGGTGAGCAGCAGGATCTTCCTGAGCCAACACACAGCACAGGGCTGGCATTTTGCATCTTGTCCTGCTCATATTCCTCTCCCAGGAGCTGATACACTGCCTCCCAAGCATCACCTGACCTTGAACATCATCTTTTCTCAAGTGATGGTTTAATGTACTTAATATGTGTATATCAAGGCAATTAAACCGGGGGGAAAGGCCTGTTTGTTGTAGGAATGACAGACCACAACTCATCAACCCTTCTGAAGCACAGCACTACTGACCTCATTGGGGTGCTTCCTGTGGAACTCCTTGATTTGTTTCAGTCTGTTGTAGAACTCTGCAAACTCATTTGGCCCCGAAATGGCACTGAGCTCTTCCTTCCTTAAGCTGAAAGCCATGGAAAGGATGGATTATGAGTGGAAACAGAAAGACACTGACACCAACACGGGCTTTTTAGGTCCAGTGATGCATTTTGATCACACAAAACCTCAATTAGACTGACTGCAGACCCTCAGAAAGTCACATTATCATAGAATCACAGAATGGTTGGGGGTTGGAAGGGACCTTTAGAGCTCATCCAGTCAAACCCCCTGCCAAAGCAGCTCCCACCTAGATCAGGTCACACAGGAACGTGTCCAGGTGGGTCTTGAGGCCCTCCAAGGAAGGAGCTCCCACACCCTCCCTGGGCAGCCCAGGCCAGGGCTCCCTCATCTCACACTGAAATAGCTTTTCCTTATGTTTAAATGGAACTGTTCGTGTTCCAGTTTCATCCCACTAACCCCACAGCCTGCCAGGTTTACAGTTTAGAGGCTCTGGGCCACGTCTCCTGCTGCAATCTCCACTTAGAAACCTCTGATTCAACTCAGGGCCTCCCCCTATGACTTAAACCAAACCAATAACACAATGTGTGCAGCCAGCACGTGCCATCTGGGTTCTGCTTTAGCGGGTTAAGTCTCCAAAACTTGATTCCTGGCCTCATATCCCAGAACCACTGAGTGGTAGGGGTTGGAAGAGAACTTTAGAGCTCATCCAGTCCAACGCCCTCCTAAAGCAGCTCCCACCTAGATCAGGTCACACAGGACTGTGTCCAGGTGGGTTTTGAAGCCCTCCAGAGCAGGAGCCTCGACATCCTCCCTGAGCAGCCTGGGCCAGGGCTCTCTACTATTTACAACTGATTGCAAAGAGCCTGCAAACTCTTAATGAGCAACACATCCCCCTGAGCTGCCCGTGCCCCCAGGAGAGGCGTTCATGCAGGCACTCACCCGTCCTTGTCATCGTACAGATCCCTCAGGTTACCACTCACTTCCATGTACCTCTGCAACAAACCAGAGAAAGAAGCCAATGCCCCTGACCGCACCTCAGCACGCTGCTGCGGGGCACAACTCGCTTGTCCCCGCCGGGCACAGGCCTGGGCTGCCCTCTGGGGCACAGCCCGTGCTGTGGGGGCAGCCGTCTGCCCTGCTCCCACCGCCCCCCAGCTCCTGTCCCGCTGCTCCCCCCAAAGCCCTCTTCCACCAGTCCCTCTCCCGCTGCCCCCTGCTCCC
>WBNH01009315.1:0-56013 GCA_013401255.1 Urocolius indicus | reverse complement strand
TACTCTTGGCCTGTGCAGGGCAATGTTGAGAATTTATACTAAGGATCATCATCATCCCCTTTGCATCTGCTTCCTATGAAACAGCCATTCTCCATAGCACACTGTTTGGGTGTTAAAGGTCTACTTTAGAGCAACAGAAGCTGCATTTTTCCTGTCATAAAGACAAGCATGACGAGCATGAAAGTTACCTACCCACATGTATGTGAGCATCTGGTGTATGCACGTCTGTTGATGACAGATCCCATCCTTTGTGCTTCTAAAACTGTGGTGCTAATGGACCTTCATGATCTCAGTAAGGTGAAGAGAGAGATAACTGAGTCTGAAATTTGTCCTAGTACAGATAATTTGAAATATGTCAGGCATAGTCCTAGTTGCTTTGGGTACAGTTATGACCTGAATGTATTACAATGCAGAGGCCCATTAGGTTCTTGTGCAGCAGCAGTTCAGTTTCCTGAGTTATACCACAAAGGAAGTGACCTTGTGCTTAACTGCATTCCAGTTGCCAATGCCTTGATCTACAGAGAAGCTGGCTTTATGGTTGGTGTGGGGTTGTTCCAGGTGCTTTGGAAAGCAGTGGACTTTTTTCTTGAAAGTCATTCTTGTGTTATTCCTGATGGAGAGAAAAAACACTGTTTGTGAAATATGTTTCTATAGTGAGCTCCTCATGAAAAGGGCTTTATGAGTATTTACTCATTTCTAGTTTTCAGTGAAGGAATAGTTCATTAAGACGTCTGTCACTGATCATTTAATTATCTATATATGCATCTAGGTTTGGTAGAAAAGTAGTGTTATTAAAATAATATTAACTGCTGCATTTGTTTATAAATACTCAATCTTGAATTAAAATACTAAAATAGATGTAGTTGGCACTTGTCTTCAATTGCCAGCTATATGAAATTTAGTTAATCTGATTGTTCATTAACTGTTCACAGCAGACAGCATTGTAAGGATTCATCTTTCAAATGCAATAATTGTCCATCTGATGTGTATCCCTGTGTTCTGTTCTTCTTATCATGTTTTTAACACATGTAATCTTTGTAGTACTAGTTTATCCCAGTGTTTCCTCATTCTTCCTTAATTTTCTGTGGTGTAGTTTGTTTCTTATAATTTGGCACCTGTGACATTTTTATTTGTGCCATCCTACTTCTGAAATGGATTTTATTCTTGAAGACAGAGAAATCTACTTTGATCTACCTTTTCAAACACAGAGTTTTTAACCAAGTGCAATGACATAAAAGGGCGAGATTACCATTCACATCAATGGATGACAGAGGAGATTGGATGGAAGATGCATCTCATCAACTACATGCATTTGTAGCATAGCTCTACAGCTGAGCTTCACCATCATCTCCTCTTTAACTCCTTGGAGAGAATAAGCAGTTTCTATAGTGTGATTAATTTCTATTTTGTATGAATGACTAGAATAGGTCAGGTGGATTGCACCTTCAAAGAGCATATTTCACTCCACTGAGTGTAGAGAGAACTGAGGGAGGAGGATCAGATCTAGAGCTGTACAATGGAGCAATCAAGTTGGGGGTGATGAGTTCCTTCCAAGGCTGTTACTGGCCAAGCATCTAATATTTGCTTGAGTCATAATCAGGACTGTAGAGCTTATATAAGTGCATTGTAGTTTATTTTGATAAGCAGNAAAATAAAATCCACCATAATTCTGATGTAAAAAAATGAAGAACATTAAGTTGAAATACAGTGAAGTCAAAGCCATGATCAGGAGGCTAGCATAATTTTATGTATACTTTTAGGTGCACATTAAAAGAAAATTGTACACGTTCAAACAGCATAAAGGGTTGGTATAACATTTCACATGCACCTGACAAAGACCTGAAAATCCTGCTAAGTTTCCCTGCCAAAAATCAGGTATGTGCACCTAGTTTTTATGCATGTTTGTTTGTTGTGACTTACGGTGTGTCATTTTGTTGCTTATTGCAGCTTCCCATCTTTTATCCCCATGTTTCATATATGAATCCCTCTTATATCAACAATTGGCAAATGTATTGGAAATTCCAGTAACTTGAATGTGCCAATCAGATAGATGTTGTGTTTCTCCCCTATGAAATGTATCCTGAAGCTCTACTTTGTGACATTGAGTCCAAAATTCACCACGCTGACAAAGGCAACGTTTCCGTTATATCACTTCATCAGCTCTTTTAATATTTCCAGTGACTATATATCAAGTGCATTATGTAAGTTCTGAGCTTTGTAACAAGTTACAAAATATTCACTGGGACACATATGCTAGCACAAATGTGTCTTTAAGTGTTTGATAGGAGTATTTACTCAGTATCTGTTCACAGCACACACAGCCTTAAGCATTTGATTATCAAGTATTGTGACTGGCCACTTAATCTGCCTGCTATTGTTTCTGGTTTCCTGATTGAATGCCCTAATGTGATCATACTTGTAAAGCACTCTCAGCCAGAAACAAAAGATTATTCATTACAAGAGAAATTCTGTTTCATAATTAAATGCTCTTTGGTTGTGGATGCAAGCATTGTCTCTGTAAGGATTGCTACATTCTTGAAGAAATATTTTTAGGGGGCTATAACAGCATATAACAGTTACAGCAAAATTCTTGTCTTAAAATCCAAAATTATTCCAGATTATTCCCCTAACATACCTAATAGATCCATTTGATTTCTGGAAGTCAGCAATGCTGTTTCTTTCGGGACTCTTTCTGTATTGCATCTTCAGTTGGGAGAGACTCTGCCTTGTGAGAGGCTACCTAGTGAATTGTCTCCGGCTACCACAGAAATATTCATTTTGTACATTTCATAGTTTATGGCTTTCTGTAAAGACAAGGTGATGACTTGACAAGTATGACAAGAAATCTGTCATGTCGTTGTTTTTATTGTTTTATAGGTTGCTGTGACTGCAAGCATAAGCAAAATCCTTACTTCCTGTATGATAAAAATTGTAACACCTGTTGAAATATTTTATGAAAATGTAGTGCTGAGAAACTCGTCTTGTTTCTGCAATCTAACCAGTCCAGTGATAACTGATAAGGGTACGTTCTGCTATTACATTTATTTAATCTTTATTTGCTGTCTTTTATTATTGAGAAGAACTGATCATAAATATAGGCCTAGTGAGTGTGAGAGTAGGTAATGCTTTTTATTAAATGTAATTGAAAAAAAATGCTCATGTTTTATCAAGTGATTTGAGTGTACTCACACTATTCTTGGTAATTAAAGATTAGTTAATATGATCAGTTCTGGGCTCCTCAGCTTAAGAGGGACAGAGAACTTCCGGAGAGAGTCCAGCGCAGGGCCACCAAGATGAACAGGGGACTGGAACATCTTTCACACGAGGAAAGGCTGTGGGACCTGGGGCTGTTTAGTCTAGAGAAGGGGAGACTGAGGGGAGATCTTATTAACATTTACAAATATCTAAATGGTGGTTGTCAGGAGGTTGGGGCATCTCTTTTTTCTGTAGTAGCTATCAACAGGACAAGGGGTAATGGGATGAAGCTGGAACACAAACAGTTTCACTTAAATATAAGAAAAAAGCTATTTCACTGTTCAGGTGAGGGAGCCCTGGCACAGGCTGCCCAGAGGGGTTGTGGAGTCTCCTTCCTTGGAGGTCTTCAAGACCCGCCTGGACACATTCCTGTGTGACCTGATCTAGGTGAACCTGCTTCTGCAGGGAGGTTGGACTAGATGATCTCTAAAGGTCTCTTCCAACCCTACCATTCTATGATTCTATGACTATTTTGCTAGAAATAATAAAATATATTAACTTGTGACTAGAAGAAGCATCAGTTCATCCTATAGCAGTGCAGTGTTAGGAGTAGTGCCATTAGTCACTGTCTAAAGAAACTTAAGATAGCTGCAATGACAATCCAGCTGGACTAAGTGGTGTTGGTCCTGTGCTCTGCCTTTGACAAATTAACCCGCCTTTACCTTTCTCTTAACTGTAGATTTTTTTTTTTGCAAGAAACTGTACTAGGATCAGTAAGAGGAGGATCTGAATATGAATGTCTGAATCTTAACATTCAATTAACTGTTGCAACCTACCTTAGACACTCGTAGGAAACGGATTGTCCCATGTAGACAATCAGCAGAAAAAAACATAGTTCAGGGGCATTTTGCCTGGCACATTGTTATGTCTCATTTTCATTAATCTTTCTGAATGATTAGCTGAATCACTTTGCAATATTTTTTATACTACTTTGTTCACCAGTATTCAGAATAAAGAGCCCTGAGTCATTTGTGTTGGACACACGATGCACGTTATGTTTTGTGCATCCTCTGGGCAACTGCAAGTTTTAGAATGAGATAGTAAATTACTGAATGTCTGAAGTTTTGAGCTGTTCTCTAGGCTTTGCTCTCAAAGATCAGATGATAATCCTTCACAGTAGAGTGTTATTTGACTAATAAGAAGAATACGTCCCCTTTGGATTGCTTCAAGGATCTGATAGAAATGCAAAGCTTCTTTATACAGGTTGACCTTGTACCTTTTTTAAGTTGCTTATTTTAGAATACAAAAGAGAGTTTTAATCTAAAATGAAGGACAAAGATAGTAAGCTCAAGGATACCATGTGCTCTTAAGTGACTTGAAGAGGAACCAGAAAATTCAGATAAATGCCTGCCTTTATCTTTTCCTAGATAATATAACCCAAAAGACATGTAATACTCTGCATGAATCTGATTATCTTATAATACCTTTCTGTAAAAAGATGAATGGGATGTTAACCAGATATTACAATGACCTGTTGTTCTGAAGAGCTCAGTGCTGCAAAGAGCTCTCTCTCTTGGGGACCCTTGTCCTTGAAGGAGATTCCTTTGAATATTGGCATCTCTGGAGCTCATCCTATGGCCTTTGCATGGGAGACACCCCTCTGGCATCAAACAAACGTTGTGTCAAGATGCTATTCAATATTGATTAGGGAATTGAGAAGAAAGACTTTGTCACTAGCAGGTGACAAGCTGATATCCATATTTATTCTGGTCTATTAAGCTGTCTTTAGTAAAAACCATTAGTGGATTTTTAAGATGATCAAATGCATTAGGGAGGAAAACAATGTCCTTTATTGACCAAGTCCCAAAACCCAAGATTTCATATAACTATGGATTATGTTGTTTTGGTTCTCTTCTGGGACTAAAGCTTTGTCGTACTCTGTTAGTAAGTTTTCAGGGTATAGTGTTTCCGAAGCCAACTTGCTGTGCCTGTACATTGTGACAAAGATGAGCCCTTTGATAGTGTCAACCAGAAGGCTGTGAGCTCAGCTCATCCCCGCCAGTATTACTGCCACTCACATGGTCCTACAAGCCGGAGATATATTAGTGGATAATGCAAATGTGGAAGTTATGCAAAGTGACCTCAGTCTCACAAGAAGATGCACTTGCTAAATTCCTTCATGTATTATTTCTGCAAGAAAATAATTTTGAAACTACTTGCTACTCAGTGGAGTCTGCTCCATTTTGAAAGGTCAGCCTGGGCTATACAGAAGATAATAGGTTCCATTAATTTCAACACTGACATAATCAGCAAACTATATTCAGCAATGTTCTTTTTAAGGTGTTTATACAGACTTGAAAGAAAAGACAAACTCTGTCAGAAGCAGATAAATCCCATACTTTTACTTACTACTATTTTTTCAATAGCTATGACTTGAGACCCTTTTCATATAATGACCTAGTCAAGTGATGTAGGCAATTTTGTGCTCAAGGTATGTAGATTTCTGCAGGTATGTAGATTTCTGAGGATGCAGATAGGTGCTTGATGAAGGATTTCAGAATATCTGTGTGTGTTCATCCACATCTTCAAGCATTAAAACACCCTTAAAAATCAGACTCTTTGCTATCCGTTTAATAAGATATTTAAGCATCCAAGCAGTCACAAGGGCTGTTTCCAACAAGCAGTTCAGGTGACCTCTACAGCCAGCACCCAAGTGCCACGATGACATGTGGAGCTAGGAGATACTTCTGATCTAACAAAGTAGTTGTACCCAAAGCAAATTTTCATCTGAACAAGCCACTTTGTGAAAAAGACAGAACATTCTCTACCTTTGCAGGGTAGATATAATTTAAATCTATGTAACTTTCCTGGATTAAAAAGCTTTCCACTTCCTAACACAGAGAAGCCAGAAAAAGTCTGCACACATGGGTTTCATTTGATCTCAGACAGTCATTCATTTCACAGACGTACACATCTGCAGGCACACAGATGAAAGGGACCATGGCTTAAGTGGTATATATCTAACTCTACTTTTCGATGTGGTATTCTGCTTGTAGGAGAGGATACTCTTTCATTCCACAGCTGCCAGTGAATTGTTGGTATAGTAATTGCTAGCTGAAATAATGGCAAATTGACTCATGCAATCATAAAAGATTTAAATAGGATGAAAATTGCTACTGCATAGATTACAAAAGAAGACTCTGAAACCAAGTCTCTGAGACAGGGAGACAGAGAAGTATGGTATGTTGGGATCTTGCATTATTAGAAGGCTTGGATTTGAGGTCTGGCCATGCCACAGTATACCACTGAGCACTCTTTGGGAATGATTTTATATCCCAGCTCCATAATAGCATTTCCTTATTTGTATCCTGATGATAACATTATTTTTGTGTGTCATGCAGTGTCAAGCTTAATTAGTGAGCATGTATAAAGTCTTGGAATAACTTAGTTGAAGGGGGCTACGGAAGGACGAGATCTAGTTGTTTTTAGCAGTCAAAAGTGTGAGTGTTTATGTGAGAGAAGGTGCACATCATGTAGAGAACAGCTGAAGGCACATGAACTTTCAACTCTGGGGTTTTTGTTTTGTTTTGTTTTTAGGTTTTTTCTTGTAATGTCCAGCATATGTCTAACAGTCACCTTTTTCCAGATTGTCTAGTTCTCGAAGCATCGCTGTCCTCCAGCTCTTGGAATATCACGCAAACGTTTTGGTTGAAAAAGTAAGAACTTGGTTCCTACTGAAGTTCACTGAGGGGTTTATGTGGGACGGCACCTGAAGTATGGTCATTCTTTTGGGAGGAGTTTATTAAGGAAATACATTTCGATACAGATAGCCAAATCCCTTTTCTTGGTCCATTTCCTCCTTCTCTTCCTTTTTTTATTGTCCTTAGAAAACTACTTTTTCTGATAGCCCTTTTATTTAATAAGACTCTGGCAGCTAGCTGTAGGAGAGTCATTACAATGACTGAATTTATGACAAGTGCCTGAAGAGATAATAAAGGATGTCACGGTGACATTAAAAACCTTTTTGTCCTTGTGAAAAAGGTGGGCCCCTGGTACTCAGGATAAGACCTAAATCAGAGGAGTCAAGAGATTCTGTAAAGGTCCCTTTATGGAGCTGATTTTTAATAGAGCCAGGTGCAATTTAAATATGGTCCTTGGGTAACATGAATACAATTAAACCAGAAAGTAGCATCTAATCTGCTAATAAGAATAATGAATGCCTGTTATTCCATAAGCAGTATTTTTCAGAGCTGCAGTCTTTGATGAGGGCTCACAGTAGAAAGCATTTGTGCCCAGTACATGACCTAACCCTTTGTGAAATGTAGTTGTTAAAACTTAGAAAGAACTTGCTAACATATACTGGAGGTAACTACAGTGTTCCTATTCAAAATGCTCTTCTCCTATAACAAAGAGGCTAATTCATAGGTACTTGGGATGAAATAGAACTCCTGTGTTTAGGGAAGTGAAACATCACTTCCCTGTCCCTGCAGCATCAGAGGAAAGGAGCTGTCTTTCTCTAAATCAGAGCATTTCTCAGCAGGCGTGGAGAAGGTCTGCACTGCTCTTGGCGCTCCTCCGTGCTCATAGATGCATTGCAAAACAAGACAAGGACAAACTAGTCTCCAACAGGCATTTTTTTTTTGGTAAGGGAATAACAAACTAGCAATACTTGCTAGCACTACACACAAAACAGAAGTTCGTGCAAGCTATGGTAGAAGCAATGATGGTGTTCTGCTCTTTTCTGATTAAAAAGTGCTATCTGGCCATTTATGTACTGGAGAAAACCACAGAAAAATGAAACCCAGAGTCTTCCATCTGCTTCATGCTTTTTTGAAATTTATGACTCTCAACATCTCAGCACAGATTGTATTTCATACTAAATTTATCCTCAGAATAACCACAACAGAACAATAGGCTTGGAGAGTAAATGCAGGTTATGTGTTTTACACGTTTCATTACATGTTTGCCAGGTTGTTCTCTTCATTTTGTGCTTTTCTCCTGTCACTTGAAATTTCACATTCATGGCTGAATCTCGACTGAGTTCCTCTGTCTTACAAAAACTCTGTTTTCTATGTTACCAGCTGCTTACGATGTATGCACAAGGGTGAGTGTGCCAGCTGTAAATGGATGCCTGTCTCTCCTGCCGCCACCTGCCAGGTGAAGTTTGTTGGGGAGAACTGGGATCCCCTGTGATGCCTTTTCCTTGTATTTTTTACATCTGAGCAACAATCTGTCTCTTCTTTGTCCTGACTTGGAGAAATGCCGATTTTTTTTTTCAGGATAGTTGTAATGCTGCTGCTTCCAAGAGGATCACCACTGCACAGATAACGGAGGTTAGTTTAGTATTATTGAGGTTCTATGGGTTAGGGGAGAAATGTATTTAAAATGAGAGGACTTTGGAGGAAGAATAGAGATACGGATGAGGAGGCAGCCAGTTGGTTACAAAGAAAGGTAGTGCAGAATTGGGATTGATAGTACTTTTCCCGAGTGCTTTGTTGATGCTTAAAGGTACCAACAAAGACTTGTGTTTCAGATCCAGACACTGAGACAGTGAACACTGCGTTCTAGATGCAATGTTTACAATATTGCTTTAAATGCCAAAGTCCCTGTATGCTGTATTTAGGCACTCCCCAGGAGCCAGTGTGCTGAGGGCTGGGACCTGTAAGCTGACCAACAACAAAGAAACCCCAAAGCAAAGCAGAACATCTTGGACTTAATCTCTTACTTAGATTTAAATACGTGTTTGAGTTCAACTGTCACAGACAGCTCTGTGAAACTAGGTTTCAGAGTCTCAAACCTTTTCCTCATTTTATGCAACCAGATCACAGCTTCTCCTGAAACATAGCTGCCAGGGGAGCAGAAGGAAGGGGAGGATGTGCCACCCCATTTCTGCATAACAGAGAAGTGGCTAGAGGATGCATCCAGGAACTAAAATCCCTGGATGTTAGTAAATCCCTGGTTCACACTTCCAGAAAAAATGTCCTTGCTTCCAGGCTGTAGACAAAACTGGGAGATGGAGCTGCTCCCCATCCATCCCACCCAAGCTGGATCACTGGGAAGGAAGGAGTGTTGCTGGTGCCAAAGTATCTTCTGAATCTGGTTGTTGATTTTTTTGTTGAAATCATTTAGACTGTATGTGAGCACACAGTCTATACAATTTGCCTCCTTAGGCCACCCCTTGAGCTTAGGTCAGCCCTTTAACCACAGAATTATCCTTTGATTCTTTATAGTGCCAAAATGGTTTTATTTTCTCATAAAACCAAGTGATCATGTAATCAGTGGTTGCTTATGACATGCCTGTGTTAGGAAAGAAATGAGTACTGAAGAGGAATTTGACAGATGAGTAGGTACATAGAGGTTTGCTGCCTACACTTTTTCGTTTCTGCTTTTCTATGAGTGATAGCATGGTTGGTATAAATAGTGACTATGTTCTTACTTCTAAATTTTTCACTAGAACTACACAAACTTTTACCTGTGAGGACAAGAATTGCTTCTTAAATCCAGCTGTTCAGCTGAGGTTTCTTAAACAAAATCACAAAAATCCAGTTTGTTTTTCACAGAGATGAGTGGGATTGTAATACTTGTGCTTCCGAGCATTAATATTCTGGGTTTGGTCTGCATGTAAAGCATAACGGCTGGTGAAAGAACAGAGGAAATTCTTCTTTGCTCTGCTTCCAAGTGCATTAATTTGACATTGGTAAATAGTTGGAATTGCCTGGGAGATGGCTTTCTTCCACATGCCTTATCTTGGAAAGACAGTGATGGACAAGGCAGTGAGAGCACTAGAGGCAGTCCAAAGGCAGATGTTTATTTAAAAGTGATTGATCCATTCAGAGGGCTTGAAATTGCATGTAAAATCCTACTCTCCTTTGACTGCTAGTGCTTTAAGGAGAACATGCTGGAGAGCTGAGAAAGAGGATTTGTGTTTTCCTACAACCCCAGCCGAGCATGAAGATTAATGCACTTTTTTTTTCAGTGGCAGCCCCAGCCCTCCTCCTGACTCCAGCTGCTGGTTTCCATGCATGCACCTTCCCCCTCACTGCGCCAGAGCAGCGGTTGGAGTGGTTGCATGAGTATGCTTGGCTGGGGAAATGATTTGGCTGTAAATAACCGTTGTCTTTCAGCAGGTTATTTTTCATCTGGGCCAGTTCCCTGATCCAATTCTTTGTGTGGCCTCAGGGCCCCTGTGCTAGTGCCACAGGAAGGGCTGTGCCAGAGTCAGGGACAGACTTTCTGAGGTGGCAGAAACTGCTTAACCTGGGCCATTGCCAGATATCTCAGATGAGGCCTGCAGCCGTGCTAACCGCATCTCTGAGGATGTGGCTGCCACTGTTTACACAGCCCCAGGGAAGCGTTAGACTGTCCAGGGGACTGGGGCTGCAGCACAGAAATGTGGAGCTCTATTGAGGTTGACAGGGCTGTGCTGATTTACATTACCTTAGGACCTGGTGCACGCTGTCTGAATGTGTGTCTACGTGTTTACACTGCTTTCATCGCATGCCTCACAACTAGTGATTTTTATAGATATCCTTCTGCCTCTCTGCTGTCTCCCTTCTGCCCCTCTTGCTGCTGGGCATCTCTCCCCCTGCCACACAATGATGGGAAGGTCAGTGGTTCTCTGGCGCTGTGGAAAACGAGCACCACAGACCCCAGCAAGGACACTGCGTCCAGTGAGGAAATTCACAATTCCTTTCACTGCTGAGGAAAGCGTTACAGACAGGATGGTCAGGCTGGGAAGCAGGCTCTGGAGTAGCCTCAGTGCCGTGAATGGCTGCGCTGATGCCACGTATCCGAGGCAGGACATGGTGAGGGAGTCTGTATCGTGTAGCCACAAAGAAGGCATGATTTCAGGGGGGACTGAAGCTTCCACAGTGAGCCATTCTTCCCATGATTTCTTCTTGGTGTGAGAAAAGAAACAAGGCAATAGCTGTGGTGCCCTGTGGTGAGTGGTGCCTGACAAAAAGACTGACGAGAGCCCTGAAGCTCCGCAGCATCCTGCTGGCCCCCTGAGCAAGGGATGCCTGGTGTTTGCCTCAGCAGGACTCAGGGCCAGGAGGCAGCTATGGGGGATCTCCGTGTGGCTGTGTTATACGGTGTTAGTCCTGTGCTTCAGGGCTCCCTGCTGCTTACCAGTGAGAGCCTTGAAGCAATGTTTTACTCCTTTCTGTGGTATTTGGCTTCTGCATGTATGTGAGGGTATTGACTGTCCTTGGCGCTCTGGAGTCCAGGCACAAGCAGAGGGATGGGATGTGGGTGGAGAAAAGCCCTGATACTCCGCTGGCTTTAATCTCCCAGATTTCTGCTTCAGTTGTCTTGATCCCCAGGTCAGAGTGGGAGGGAATTTTCCCCCTCAGACTCTTTGTCAGGGGTTTCCTTTGCCCTTCTCCATTATCCATTCCAGAGGTCATCTTGGAGGCCCTTTTGGAGGCCCTCTGGCCCCAGCCTTTTCTGTCTGTTCCCTTTCCTGAGGCACAAGTTACAGCTTTCCATCAGTTATGACAGGTCTCACATTTGCTCGTGAGCACTCTGGCATTTAGCAGACCATGGTAGCATGTGGGGACAATGTGCCAGGGACCTTTCTGAAATAGACAAAGGCTGTGTTTGCAGACGGTGGCAGTGTGACCCCAGCGATCCCCTCAGGCCACCAGCCCCAAGTCTTGGTGCTGCCTTGAGTACAGGAAAAGATTGGTGGGGAGAAAAACCCTATGGGAAGGACTTTCCTAGAGCTTTTGCACCAGCGTCCTGCTTGGGTTTGGGAAGGCAGGAATCAAGATAATCACAATACACTCTACAAACTCACTTTAAACTAGTATTACAGGCAGTCTAAAAGCAAACCAGAAACCATTTGCCTGAGAAGGTCCCAAACAGTTTGTGGTTTCACATGCGTATTTTCCTGTTTTTTCGAATGTTTTCAGTTTGTCGTCTGAAAGATACACAGAGAGGAAACCATCTGTGTGATTATAAAACTGGGGAAGCAGCAAAACTGATTAAACATGAGATGCTGTCAAATGTATCAAGTAAATACACCAAGAGGGGAAAAAAAAATCTCTCTTCTTGCTCAGTAGTGTTAGTAAGTTAGGATAAGTAAAGAAAAGCACAGTTTAAAAATTGTCCACGCTTATGCAAGACCATGACAGCGCCAGAGCAAACTAGGATTATTCTGAAATGCTGGAAAATAGATTTGTAAGCTTCTTAGCACCAAAATGGGATACCAAAAAACCACAAAATCCCTGCAGTTGTGTTATACCTTTCACTCTGTGTGTGACTTTGAAAGATTTTCTATCAAAGCTGATTCTGGGGCTCTTTCTCAACTTTCATTCTAGGATTTGACCTTTCTTCCCCTTTTCAGGTCACAAGAGATGCCTTCATTTGTTTCTCTGATCTCTCATAGTGACAGTACCATGTGTTTTGTCTTGAGTCGTTTCTTAATTTTTCAAGGGTCACACAAAAGATATCATTTCAAGCTGGATTTTTATGGTACTTACAGTATGTCAGCCTGTGATTCCTTTGGGCTACTTTGTGACGAGATACATTGCAATATAAAATACCTAGGTAAAAATAGTTGGCTTGTAAAGCGGTTGTGATTGGCAGTTCATCCCAGGATCAAGCTTAACAAGAGTCAAAATCAATAAGAAAATTGTATCCCAATGGCATGAAATCTGCCTGGTGGTTTTTGCAGCTCATGTTTAACTGCCTCGTCTTTTTATAACCAGATTTTGTTTTGCTCTGTTTTCTAATAGCATATCAGCATTCATTCCATTGAACCTTTGTGGATTTCTACATTAGGCAAGAGTGAAATAACGGTCAAAGGAGAAAACTTTACACACGCATCAGGCATAAAACTGATCCTGACTGGAATCACTGGCTGTAAACCAGACATGTGAGTTAAACTCTGAGAAATAATACTATTTATTTTGCATGGTGAAAATTATGCACATTTTGCCCTGGCAGTACAGTTGTGTGAACAGTTGTCATGGATCTCTCCTCAGCA
Organism: Urocolius indicus; assembly: GCA_013401255.1. Classification (NCBI taxonomy): domain Eukaryota; kingdom Metazoa; phylum Chordata; class Aves; order Coliiformes; family Coliidae; genus Urocolius; species Urocolius indicus. Next base: position 42,827 of record WBNH01009315.1, on the reverse strand, counting down.
GAGCCGGGGATGCTCTGCACTCCTTCAGTTATAGTTCCATTTTAAATTCCCAAGGGATGGAAATGAATTTGGTGTTTGGGTGCAATACAAGGGATGGATGGGTAGGTGGGCCGTTCTCTCAGCAGTAGTAGGACAGTTCTGTACCTGTGGCCCTTGGTGCCTTGCAACAGGGCTACAAGAAGTTAGGTCACAGGAAAGCCTCGGCTTTTGTTTGACTCTCCTCTGCTTCAAAATATTCTCCACATATATTTTCTACTTGCGAAAGCACAAACACCATGCCAGGGAAAGGAATCTCTCATGCAACAGCTTGTACTTTTCTCTGTTGATGATTGCACAGTGTAACCCCCTAATTAGGCAATCATATTCTGAATCCATCATTTTCAGGTGCAGCTGTGATGGCTGCCTGTGTTTACCAAGCCCATTTTACATAGCTAGCACTTGAAAAAGTACTCAAATGGTACAGTTCCATTTTTACTTCAACTATGAATTTCCTGGGGACCACAGAAAACAAAGGTGAGAGAGAAAAGGAGAGAGAGGAAGTAGAGAAAGAGAAGTGAGATGGAGGAAGGAGGGGAGGATGAGACAAAGTAAGAAGAAAGGAAAAGGTCCTGAAGATTCTTGACTAGGTCATGGGCCATGTTGGTAGCACAGGGGAGTGCTCAGTGAACAGCAAAACTGCATGTTGTGTTAATTAGCCTCATCCCACAGCCGTAAGGCCATATCGGTACTGTCTTCTGTGATTATTGTGACACACAGCAACTTCATTCAAAAGATGCCCTACTTTGTCTCTTCAACTCCCTGCTCAGTCTTTCCACTTCCATCTGGCAGCTCAAAGAGAGATTAATTTGTCTTTTCTCCTTATCCTTTGCTTTCAGTTATAGGCTTCGTGTAGTAACACCAATGAGTGGCGTAGTGGCATCTGTGTCTCAGCGTCTGACTGGTTTTTTTTCTCCTCCAGCATTAAAGTTAGAAATGTGCTAAACGATACACAAATGACATTTACTCTGCCACCAACACGTAAAGAAGCCAAAAGTATCTGTATACAGGCTAATGGGAAAAAATGTTCACCACCAGTGACCCTGCATTATGTTTCACTGCCGTCGTGTTTTGGAATCACACCAAATACCTCCTGGATCAGGTAAATGTGTCTTTTTGTACTTTTAATGCATTTACGAAGGTATAGTCCTTCTGAGCCAGTATGAGCTTCCTTCCTCAGCCAGACTGCAGCTGATGTAAACTTGGATGACTGCTGTAACCTGTGGTAGAGGATGAGTTTACACCAGTGGACCGATTTAACATATATCATGCAGATAGAGTTGTGATACACCTGCAAGATGTGTGTTCTGCAGGATTCTGTAAAATCTTTCCTGCCCAGCCCAGGTCTCCTTTGTAGAAGTAAAAAATAGTCTCTTCGTACTAGAACTAAATCCAATATACAGGAGCATGCATAAATTCAAACTCCAATTAACTTTTATTTCTTGGTACTTATATACTCTTAACGTCCAAAGCATTGTAAACTATCAATGTATTGGAAACAAAGAGAAAATAATCACCACTGCAGTGGTACATGCAAACTTGCTTTAGGTTTGTGTTCCCTAAAGCCAACAGAGCACTTTTCAAGCCTCTGCTGGCTTCTATGGGAGACTCACAGCTCCAGTGAAAGACTTAGAGGGTGATTTTAAGATATTCTTAGGCACAGCTTTCCACCTGTCCCTCTGCCTGCACAGATTTTACGCACTTTCATGTTCTTAATCTGATATCTTGGCATCAAGCCCTGGCAAGTGTGGATTTGAGGTAATGACTTGGGCTGGCAGCTGCAGCAGCTGAGCAACTAGGATGCCTGGCTTCATCTCCAGGTGAGAGGCAGCTCAGGCAGCTGGAAATTAATAATACCTTAAACCACTTCGTCTGTGTTCAACAGAGATTGTGAGCCAGAGCCTTTGGACACAAGCACCATTGTGTGTGCTGAGACAGATGGTCTGAACACTGCTGAGAATGTTTCCTGGGAGGTGCCTGGCACCATCAGTTTGTCCTGAAGAAGGCAAAAATTAAGGACAAGCAGGACCCTGAAATACTATGACACTCTTTCTTCAAGACAGAATATTAAATCACAGCCTGGTTCTTTGGCTGCATGAATAGGAAACAAGGTGAAAAGTCCCTGAAAGGGAGTATGCTATCAAGTCATTTGGTTTTGCAGTAGCAGAAATATTTACCATTCAATTATGAGGAAAGAATGGAAACGCACTGTATGGCTCAAATTATCTTGTCCTACAGTATGACTTTATTATATTGTCTGCCACCGAAGCAAAATGTGCATGAGTAGTTTATTCATGGCTGAAGCCTTAATGCAGGACTTACCTGTGATAAAACAGAGAACATTAAACTCCTTCCCTCCCTCCCTCCCCTTGCCTTTTGTTTTTTTACAGCGGGGGTCGCAAAATTACTACGATTGGTCGAAATTTTAATGTGGTGGACAGTGTGATTATTTCAGATGACCAGAGATCAAATCTCACTGTAAGTCTTATGTCCTAATCTCCTTTGCAATAACAAGTGGAGGTCTTTTGAGGGATTAGGGGTTTTTTTTAACTAAGGTTTCAGGAGAATCTTAGTGTTTTTCAAACACTTGCTGAAATAATACTTGTAGGATTGCAGCTGCACACATCTCAGTACAGGATCATGGATACACAGAAGCTACTCTCTTGTGTAATTTCCTGAGCCTTTTTTCTGTCCTTTAGAGACTTGTTCCAAATCTGTCCTTTTTGACTCTTTCCAGCCTCCATATAAGGGTTTGTTGGAGGAGGCGGTGTACTTTTCTATGGCTTTGTGTTGAGAACCCAAATGGTGCCAATGCCTCAGCAAGGGGCAGCAGACTGGGGCTGATGTTGGGATGAAACCCTTTCTCCAAGGCTGTGAGGAAGTAAGCACCCTGTTGACTCCTGGGCTTGCAGCACAGAGACCAGAAAACAGCAGCACTACCCCATGGAGTAAACAATAGGGTGACTGTAGCAACTCCCCTCTCTCGGGAGTTAAACTAGGGACAGGCAGTGCCCAGGGGTGCTGGAGAACTCATCCTGCTCTTTTCTTGTCACCTGCATTGAAGGGAAGGAAGGAGAAATCACTGTCACTATTCCTGTTTCACTGCAGGAAATAGCTGCCTTAGCAGTGTGCAATCAGCCTTAAAGCAGCGTGCAGAGTGTGTGATAAATGTGCTTAAAGGTAGACACAGGCTCAACACAGAAATTTTTCCAGGTGCTCTGCATGCAGCCCTGATCGCAGAGAAGAGGTCTAGGAGAGATCTGTGTGAAGTCAGGAAGACATTAAAATGATTTTGAATGCCTGTGTTTGTAATTGTACCCACTGTTGAGTGCTTAATGACTGTTACAGCTTTGCTATTGCATTTTTAGGTTTCTAGGAGTCCTGGCAATGAATCTGAATACCATTACTTGACGCCAAGCCTGAGCCATGCAACAGAGGGCAAAGTTGTTGATATGATGTTAAAAGTGGAAACTACCTTTATACCGTGTGTCAAACTACACTATCACCCTGACCCAGTGTTCATTAACTACCAGCTGCACACTGAGCTGGATCCCGATCTGGAATTGAAAATATATGTAAGTCTAAAAGTGATAAATGGTAATTCCTTATTTGAATCTTGTTGGGAATCTTTTTCTTGCAGTATTTAGTGACTGTTTATTATCTTTGATTTTTTTCCATCTAGAAAGAAAATGACAAGTTGAATATTTCTAAAACTGAGGTAGAGGTTTATCTGTCATATATGAATGGTGCACAGACCAAAAAGATATGGTTCAGTGTCCAAAATATCACCAAAAAGCCAGACCGTAGCACCATACTCTGCAAATTCAAAAGGGAAGGAACAGACAAGATTGATTTCTCCACAGTGAAAGTTTTTGTAAGTAGAATTCCCTTTTGTTGCAGTTGAGTAGAGTTTGGATGCTTGCACAAATGCAGTAAAATGTAGCATTAATGCTCCTGTCAGGAATGTTCTTTATAAAAGGGAGGAACTAGATGCATTTTCTACCCTCCCGGTACTTGGTAGGACAGTTATCTTCCTCATATCTAAGCGTGTCTGCTTAGCTGAGGTACCACTAACGGTACTTGAGTTCATTCACTGTCTGGTTTCTGCTCTAGTGTTAGAAGGTAGCCTTTGCAGTCCAAACTGAGCTCACTGCTGTTGAACTCCAGGAGAGCAGTAGCTTGTTACACCTCTAACTGCAGCACAGACATCACCGATACAGCACAGCTGGCTCCAAGAGAGCCTCTCCTCTTAGATCTGCAGGCAATCTGATGCTGTAGTGTGGCCATGAGGAAAAGGAATGTGTCCTCCCGTTCACTTTTTCCTACTAAAGTAGATAAAGATCTTGAACAGTGCATAGAGATCACCAAGGAGAGAAGAGAAGGCATTTCTGGGTGAAAAAGAGGGTGAAATTCAATGTGCACTGGGAAGGCCAAAATGCTTTGAACATGTGGCACAAAGCCAGACCCAAATATAAGAACATTAGCACGGATGTCAAAGCTAAATGGCAGCTTAAGATACTTTCTCCATGAATCAGAATATTCTATGAATTTTTTAAAATGCAGTCATCATCATTTAAGAGGGAGAAAAATGATGCCAGACTCTTATTGCAGTGTATGATGGTATAAAACTGAAATAACTCTATTGACTTCAAGGCATATGGCTCATAGTAAAGACTAACGAAGCTATTCTCAATTTCATATCACTGTTAAATGATCCCCCATCTGTGGATCCTGCCGTCTGAGCCAGTTATGGCATGGAAAAGCCTTTCTGAGAGTGGTGTTGCATTTAAATATTAACGTTGCCTTGCACTTGTCACATGCTCATTCTGCAAGCTTTGTAGGAGTGACTGTCAGAGAAAGGTCACCACTTCACTAAGGCAAATCACATATAATAGTTATAATGTAACATTTCACTTCTGGTACCTTGAAATCATTTTTTCCAGCATCAAGAAAAATGTAAGAGTAGGGAATCATAATGTGTTTTTTCTATCTTATATATAAGAAGTAGGGCCACTCTGAAGAAGGGATAAGCTGGGTGTAAAAGATAGATATGGCCCAAGAATAAACATACCTCTTGCCTTAATATTCAGGAGCAAAGATGATATTCAGTGTGGGATCAAAGATGAGATGAGATGAGATGATCAGTCTCAATGAAGTTATCAAATAAGTTAATACCATACTTGAGACCAAAGCAAGATTCTGATAGATCAAGAAGCTCAAGGCAGCAGGAACAGGATCATTCCCACCACAGCACTGAGAAAGAACTGGCAGATGATACTGTAGGCTTAGTAGGAAAGATTTTAAATAAAGCTGCAGCCAGGAGATGTACTGTATGACTGGAGAGCAGCAAATATAAAACCAGTATTTAAAAGAAGAAGGAAAAAAGGGAACTAGGCAAATGGAGGCTTGCTGATTCAATCCTAGCTCTGTGTAAAGCTTTGTAATGTATTTTGAATGAGGGACTCACAAGGATCTGGGGATAAATGGAAAATGGGATAATTGTCAACTTTTTTTTAATAAAAGCAGATTATGATAGGTAACTTTGTTACATAAGATGAGTGATTTCCTCACAACAAAAAAAGCAGTAGATCACATGTACCTGGAAGTCATTCAGTAAACTGCTTAACATAGTGATTATGAGGATTCTAGGGATTAGGAAAACTGGAAGCTGTGTGTGGGGAGCTGACTCTGGACAGTGTTGATTTTCATACAGATATTATTTAGTATCACTAGTGACTTGAGAACAAGAAGGCACTTGCTAATAATATTTACTGATGGCATGAAGCTCAGAGGCTTTACCACTCCAGAGGAGGTTTTATAATGTCATACAAGAATAATGAAATGAATTTAGAAATAGGAATTGGATGAACTCAGGTGTACCTTGTTCAGTCTGTGAATCAGAAGCAAGATAAATAAAAGATAAGGAGAGAAATGGGGCCACTGAATGGAAAGGTTATGGTGAAGATTAAAGAGAATCTAATTGTGAGCAGAAAAATTAAATGAATGCTTTATTTCAGTTTTCAAGAAGCAGGGATGAGTAACAGAAATTTCTGCCTTTGGAATGCTTTGGTTGGACATAACGAGTGGAGAAAGGCAGGTGTGTTAGCCACAAGATGATTAATGTATTTAACCATCAATGTATTTCTGCCTTGGAAATGGCAAGAGGGATCCTAGGAAGGCTCGGACCAAAAGTACTATGTATAGGAACTTTGAAAACATGTAAACAACTGAGGAAAAAAATATCATTTGATGGAGGAAATCAATCTTCTTTGTCTTCTGTTCTTTGTAGCCACAGAAATACAAAGGCTGTGTCGTTCCAGCACCGTGGGGTTTCTTTTTGTACTTGTATCCATGTAGCTGTGATGTGACTATCCAGTTGGCAGCTTCCAGCTGCCCTGGCTGCTCACCTCCTGCAACAACCCAGGGACTGAAATCAGCAGATCTCTGCCTTCCCTGCTGTAACCCAAAATAGTTTCAACCCAACTCTCCTTTTCAATTATCTCCGTCTCATTTCTATCCCTGGCACTTGGTGGTATTCTTTTTATGTGTCAAAGCATATTTTTACTTCTAGTCTGTTTATAGGCTTAGCTACCCTTTATTTGTGTTTTTGTAGTCCTCTCTGAGATCTTCCATTGTGAAATTTCCTCTGCCATAATTGCCAGTGGTGAATGCCTCAGTTCAGCATCTGGCAGACTGCAGCCCTTGCGTGTATTCCCAAGAATTAATGCCTGTCCTGCCTTTGATGACCCCAGTGGCTGTTGGGGGTGTTTTCTGTGGATGTTATAGTTGTTCTGAAGCTGGACCTTCAGGAACGCCCTACAGTCTACATAAAGAGGTTAAAACTTCTGCAAATAAATAGGGAAGAAGGCCGTGGGACAGGCATCTATCGAAAAAGTTACTTCCCATTACCAGCTTGATTCTTATCTTGCTTGTCTGCTCAGCACTGAGTGCAAAGGAATGTTTTTAATTGCCAACAATGTGCCTTCCTCAATTCAAATGCCAGTATATTTAGCAACAATTCTGAAGTGTATGAGCCACTTGATCAGCTGGAGGCCAGATCCTGCCCTTCACTTAAGGGTTTTTGGCAAAAAATGGTGCTTCATAAGGACTTCCAAAGATTTATCTTGTCAGGGCTTTGCTATCCTTCTTAAAATACAGTAAAAGTTAAGGTTTTACTGGTTCACATGTTTTCCCAAATTGCTGCTGTCTTCCTAATAATCTGGAGAACCTTTCATGTACCTTCAATACTTTTAATACATTAAATGTCATTTAAAGCACTGATAAAGCACTTGTTCTCCATTAACACGGACATTCTTTTTCTTCAGGTCAAATTAGGAAACTTTGAGCACGAAGTGAAACCAACATCATCACACATATATTTATATGTCCTTATTTTGCTACCAATTATAGTGTGTGTCATTATAGGTAAGTAAAATAATGCATTCTCAGTTTTTGGTTTGCTGATCACAACACTTGAACACATATACAAATACACATACGTCTTTGGGACTCTCACAAACATTCTGATGGTTCTTCTCTCTTCCAAGTAAGAACAGACAAAGTTAACTCTAGTCTGGTGGTGAAGTCCATCTCGTCAGACTAGAGCACATTAGGAGACTAGTTTTGGCTGTTCTGCTGGGTTTACTCGCCATCATTTAGTGAGGCAAGCCATAGGATCGATGTCCTTGTGTCACAATTTGAGCCTTTCCAGCTGTCAGAGCTGGGCTACCCTCCCATCCTGGGGAGATGTTGCCTAAGGAACCACCCATCCTCAGGCAGTGTTTGTGCTATTTCTGCTCTGTCACATTTGCATCATTCATGAATTTGTCGGTCATTACTAAATTGAGGGGGTAGACAGTTACCCCTCCTCATTTTTGTCACTCCTTTTTTTCTTAAATGTTTTGCTCTGGTTGTATATTTGATAAGTTTCTGTTTATTGCAGTAAGTTTGGCTATGTGTTCTTCTGTTTGTTTATATTTCTTTTTAAAAAGTGTGTTACCTTTACAGGAACCATATCTCATACTTTTATTCTCTCTCTACCTAAGCTTTAGAGGAACTAACAGTTTGGAAATGCATTGATCCTGATCAAATGAACTGTTTTTCCTGTTTAATCAATGCTGCTTTAAGTGAGTTGCTAGTAGCTGAAGTGGTTGTTAGATTCTGTGTCTCACTGTGGAGGTTGTAGATAGCAGGATGTGCTGTACTTTCAAATACAGTTGGATTGACAGTTCTAAGACCTTGTTACAATGAATGGTTTCTATTAAACGTGTGGGTTTAGATGCAGATGACTGGGACTCATGAATACCAGCATCCTCAAAGCAGTAGGAGCAGTAATCCTCCTGGAAAGTGCAAGTGTGTATCAATCTTTTAGTTTCTTAAAGTAGTACTAAACTATGTCTTGTATAGTGGTTGCCTGTTACTCAGTTTCTGTACTCAGAATCTCTTTTTCTTTTCCTTTCTAGCAGCATTCATAGTCACTAGATACAAATCCAAAGAGTTAACTCGTAAACAGAGTCAGCAACTGGAACTGCTGGAATATGAGATTCGGAAAGAAATACGTGAAGGTAGGTCTAAAGAGCTTTATAGAACTTAAGTACAGTGTAATTTCTGATCTGAAGCTGTCTAGAAGCTCACATTATATAAACATGTTCATTTTATAGCTGTTAGAATGGTTTTGTGTTGTATCAGACTTCCCCTTCAGTGCTGGTGCACACTGCAGTAGCAGATAGCACTGAGCTAATAGGATTGCATTTAGTATTTCCTTCAACAAAAGTGGGGGGGGGGGAAAGATTGATACTTTTCCAGTCATAAGAGTTTGGGCTAGAAAAACAACCCCTCTTGCCTGACACTTGGTTTTTAAGGAACAGCTATTGAGACCAATAGTTGTGAAGATGATTTTGTGTCAATTAAATTAACTGTCTGAGTGGGGATGGGGGGTGCTTTTTCAGGATTTGCTGAACTGCAGATGGATGAATTAGATGTGGTGGATAGTTTTGGAACCATTCCCTTCCTTGACTACAAACACTTTGCTCTCAGAACTTTCTTTCCAGAGGTAAATATTTACAACTCTTTCAGTTGTCAGCCCTGCCTAATAATGAAAAAGCTAGGAAGGTCAGTATCAAATAACTAAAGCAAATACTACTCAGTAGTTGCAGATTTGTCTTCCCAATAAACTTTTCTTAAATCAAGAAGTACCAAAGAGCACTTAAGGCTTTCCATCTCTATATTTAAAAAGCCTAAATGCTGTATATGAAGCTTTTGAATTTTCAAGGGTTGTGTGTGCATCCATTTCTTTTTTTGCCCAGCCTCACTAAGCTGCTTGCCTGTCAGGCCATCCTAGCTAAGCTGTAATTTATCCATTGCTTGGGTTTTTGTTGTTCTCATTCTTTCACTTTCTGTGCTATAAGTAATTCAAGTAACTGTCAGGCTAGCTAACGTGCTAGCTAACATCATGACTCTTCCTAATTAGACTTGTGGGATGAGGAAATGTCTCTAAGGTCGTGCTGACTTTCTACTTCAAGCTGCTGGCAGAAATGGTAGGACCTTGGTTCAAGGGAGTGCAGGTCAAATGCTTAACATTTTCATAAGTACTTAAGTTGTATCCAGTTTAGAGGTGGATATTTTTGTTGTTCTTCGCAGCAGTTTGTGCCACTGCATCAGAGTACCAAAGAGGCCTTCTCTTGAATGTTTTACTTCTGCTGGCACGTTATGATGCTGATAAGTGCATTTGCCACAGCTTTCAAAATGATGTCATGATGTTAGCCAGTGCCTACTGGCATTTACTAACTGGCAGAAGCTCTGATCTCAGCTGGTGATATTTTGTTGTGCAACTGCCACCAGTGAGTAGAACCCCTTGGTTAGTGCCGTGATGGTTTAGGTTATAGCTGGTATGTTTGCGTGTTAGCTGCTAGTCTTCGTGTCTTACTCATCGCTGCTGCAGCCCAGTCCTGTGGCCTTATCTGTACACTGCTTCACTTTATCACAGTGTGTGATCCCACTAAAAGCTCGTGGTAAAGCAAACAGATGTAACAGCACAGATTCAGGGCCACACCAAATACCAGACACTACACCAGAAGAATATTTATCAATTACACGTGAATAATCTTTATATGCTTTGAGTCCAGTTCTCACAACAAAGAAGCCTGGAGTTATCTCTTCTGGTACTGCTGGGATGCCCCCAGTCTAATTTATGTGGAGTTAGGAGGAGATTTGGAAAAAAAAGGATGAAGGAAACCCTACTTTCTGCATCTCTTTCCTTTCAGAGGGTTTTGTTGTTGTTGTTACCAGGCATATTAGCAATAAAAAAGTGTTTTTATTTTTAGGAATATATCTTTTCCTAGTGATAGTCCCCTGTCAAAACAGTAACAATCTGTAGAAGCCGCTCTGAGTAGTAATGCTTTGCTTTATGCAAATGAAATAAAAGAAGGCACAAAGTCTACTACTCTCTTGCATTATGTGAGGTTAGAATGGGAAGGGCTCCTCTTTTTGCCTTGGCAGGTCTCATTACACGGTATGTCCCAAAAATGATTCCCGTTATATTTTATCTCAATTAGAAGTACTGATACCACAAAGGTAAATTTGCCACTATTAGCTCCCTACAGACATGAGCAGTGCCAAACAAGTTATTTAAAGTATTGTGTCCCAATTTTTCCTGCTAAGTACTAATTATTTACATGGCAGGAGTGTCCAGACGTGCCTTGTGCTGTGTGAATGTGGTAGGTCAGCAGTGCTCTACTAAACCAGTTACAGATGAACAGAAAAGGCAGTGTGGTAGCAGATGGCAACCAAGTGTCAGAGGGTTGGCAGGAGGGTCGGAGTGCCAAAGCGCTGCTCCCCTCGCTAACCTCGTGTGTTTGAATGGTGTCCATATCGTGCTCTCTCTGCCTTCTGGCACATTCCATGGGTTTTGTCTCATCCACTCTAAGCTGTTTAAACATGGACATCAGAGTTGTTCACTGAGCATCTTCTGTAGTCACTGCAAAGATAGGCAGCTCAAGAAAGTGATTCATCTCACTTGCCTGAGACATCTCTCTTGGGATGGGATGACTTGCTTACAGAGGGAGTCAGATACCTAAAATTAACAGTGATGGACCTCATCTTCATTTTGAGCATCTAGCTTCCTGCTGCTTCAATTTTCTATATTTAATCTGGCTTGATAGCTTTTGTTTTGTGCTTACTGCTTGTAGGTGTTTAATGGATATTGCATCTCTTCTCAAAATATCCCCTATGTTCAGCCTGATATTTGCTTTACTTGTTAAAATTGGATTATTATTTCTGTTTTCCCACAATTTCCCGCTTTGTTTGGTTTAATGCTACCACGCTTGTTCCCTGCTCACAAGCACGTTAACCTTTCACGTGGTTCTGGGTGTTTCACTCTGTGTATGCGTGTGTGTTTTGGTGATAGGTGGTGTTAGGGGTGTTGAAGAATATTTCAAAAAATGGGAATAGCTAGTAGAGGAAGAGGAAGAAGGATGTGGTAGGGGAGAAGAGAACAGGAGGCTGAGGAAAGTGAGGGATGAAATCAGACATGTAGGTGAAAAATTAGATCTGAGCCAGCCATGTGCATTTGCAGCCCAAAAAACCAATAGTACCCTGGACTGCATCAAAAGCAGCTTGGCCAGCAACTCAAGGGAAGTAATTCTTCCTTTCTGCTCTGTTCTCCTCTTGTGAGACCCCACTTGCAGTACTGTGTCCAGCTCTGAGGTCTCCAGCACAAGAAAGACATGGACCTGACCTGTTGAAGTGGTCCAGACGAAGGCCACAAAAACAGGGGGCTGAAACACTTCTCTTGTCAAGAAAGCCTGAGAGAGTTAGGGATGTTCAGCCTGGAGAAGAGAAGGTTCCAGGGAGTCCTTACTGCAGCCTTTCAATACAAATGAAGCTTATAAGAAAGAGAGACTTTTTACCAGGCCTTGTAGTGACAGATCAAGGGGCAATTGTTTTAAACTGAAAGAAGACAAATTTAGATTGGACATAAGGAAAAAAAATCTTTATGTGAGGGTGGTGAGACACTGCACCAGGTTGCCCAGAGAAGCTGTGGATGCCTCGTCCCTTGAGGTGTTCAAAGACAGGTTGGGTGGGACATTGAGCATTGAGGTTTGGTGGAAGGTGTTCCTGCCCATGGCAGTGGCTTGAATTAGATAATCTTTGAAGGTCTCTTCCAACCCAAACCATTCTGCAATTCTATAAGGCACTAGGAGCTGCCAGCATCACAGATAAAGCAGATGACAGTCAATGCTACTAGGGTGAAATTGTTGCTCATGAGTGCTGCTTTGGGAATGTGCAGCTGTATTGGGACCTTACAGGCTCTAAGAGTCAGACAAGAGGCATTGACAAGTTATTTGAGAACTAGGGGCTTCCTACTGTTATGAGAGCTGTTGCTGGGACTGGATATGTGATGGCACCTGTGCCTCTCTGGAGACTGACATCAGGACCTCCCGGAGAGTTCATTAGTGAACATTCATGAAGGGCCTTGAAATGAATGAAAGCAGATGAACTCAAGTGTCACTGTTGTCAAAAGCCCATAAACCAAAGGCTATCATTGCTGTCCAAGAAGGATGCAGCCTGCAGCACCCTTGGTACACCAGCATGTCTGCAGATAAGGGTAGTAATCAGCTTGTTGTATAGAGCGTTAGTTGACTGCTGTGTAAGCGCAGCACAGAGGAGCACACACGCGAACACTGAAGTCAATCCCAGGTCATGTTTGAGTGTTGACTTTTCAGTGAACCTTGGCAACACCTCTGCAGAAGTTATTGTGTAGAGTTTTTATATTGTAGCCACATTAGAAGCCAACATTGGCATTGTTTTATTTCAAGTTATGTGCCATCAGGAGCGTGCTCAGTGTGTTTTAACGTACATGTCTTAGAAATTTTTGGTACGAGAATGATAAATATCACCTGTCTTGTATTTTAGTCAGGAGACTTTGCATCCATGTTCAGTGAAGACATGCCACAGGTAAGTTGATGCAGTGTGATATGCCTTAATTAATAAGTATTTTTACCAAAGTAGTTGTGTCCCTTATCTCAGTGTTGTCCTAGAATGCATCAGATTGCGTTTTCAATAAGTTCCCTTTCCCCCAAGGTCACTTGGATTTATACATCCAAGTAAGCCAAGATTACTTGGATTTATACATAAAAAGAATTTTACATGTAAGATGCTGTTACCCAGTGTGTATTATGACTTCTTTCAATAAAATAAATAGAATCTAGTCGTGGGAAATGACAGGCAAGCTTAACTTATTGGCATTACTTTGTGTGTATGACAGAGAATGTATGCTCTGCGTGTGTGTACTCCGTGTTGTACACAAACGCAAATACATCTTTGATAAAATCCTGAGACCTATGAAATGGTTGCAAAATTCCCACTGAATTGAACAGGGCCAGGATCTTATCCCGTATGTTGCTTACCATTTTTATTTTTCTGAGCATTAAGAATCCATCATAGCCAAACTACACTTTGCTTATTTTTGTTTAACTATTCCAGAGCAGAGACCAAACGAGCAAGGATGAAAGCTTCAACATGTTGCATGCTTTAATTTGTAACAAGAACTTTCTTGTTACTCTCATTCACACCCTTGAAAAGCAGAAAAATTTCACTGTGAAAGACAGGTATAGTATGATTATGCTTATCACCTTCAAGACAAAGAATTAGCAGGAGAAAAGAACATGGATTGTAGTGCACAAATGTATTTTCTACTTCTTACAAAACAAGTTTGCATTACTCCAGAGCATTTTTGCATCTTCTCCATCTGCGCACACCGAGGAAGAAAAAACATTGCCATTAAAACAAGCCATTAAAAAGAGATAAGAATGTTTGTACATGTAAACAAAGAGGCAAAGGAGCAGGGAAACTCACTTCAAATCTGTAAACACTTCTTGCAGTTAGATCAACAGTTGTACAGTTTAGAAATGTTCTGTCACTGAAGCAGGTGTTGTTCTGCAGAACTAAATTTAGAGACACAAATTCTGTGTTTGAAAAATAATCACAAGAGCAGATGGCCTTGAATTTTTTATATTTTTGTAGAGATTGGTGGACAGTTTCTGTGCCTGATGAGGGAAAACTTAGGATACAAACTACACTCAAGTGTGTTTCATTTATTAAAGATGGCTGGGAAACTGGGAAGATAAATTCCAACTATTACAGCATTCTTTTCTTTCTTTTCTTTTTCTTTTCTTCTGACAGGTGCTTGTTTGCATCCTTCTTGACTATTGCACTACAAACTAAGCTGGTTTATCTAACCCATATTTTGGAAGTGCTGACAAAGGACTTGATGGAGCAATCAAGCAATGTACAGCCTAAACTCCTGCTCAGACGAACTGAATCTGTGGTAGAGAAATTGCTGACAAACTGGATGTCTGTCTGCCTTTCTGGATTTCTCCGGGTGGGTGTACATCTTCTCACTGCATCACATACAAAAAGATATTGATTGTAACTGATTTCTTGCATAGGAATTGTTAGAAGGATCAGTTTCAAGTTTAAAAATGTTAACATTTAACATGTTTATTATGCCCTCTTCTAATTTAGGTGACTTAGTCATGACTAGCTATCATCAGCGGGGTGTAGGCAAAGAGTGTGTCTGTAGGGGATGAGCATGTCATTTATTTGGCAGAGATTTGGGTAATTCTGCAATCCCAGCGTATCCTTTTCTCATGTCAGACATTATTTCATCTCCATGAGACGTACTGTGATCGTACTAGAAGACTGACACACTTGTTAAAACGCAGCTGCACCTTTCTGTGCAAGCTGTTGGAAAGCTGCCATGTAATGGAGAATTAAGGAATACCATCTTTCAGAAAAGCAAACTTCCTTCCAAACTTTTTAACCTCTAAACAGCGTTGCAGGTTTCAGGTACTATGTGACTTCAAGTGGAAACAACATAAGGATTTTCATACATTTTACAGTTTGTTTATTTTAGCCCACTTGATAGCACTTTGGTCTTAGTTTCAGTGCTTGGTTATGCTTCCTGTCTCTCTTAGCAGCGCTATGGTATTACACTGTTGGTATCACTCATATCAGTCCTTGCATTAATACAGCAGCAGAATTGTTTGTGGCTCAGCAGCTCGCACCCCAGGAGAGAGCCAAGGAACTGTCAAGAGATCTGTTCTCGATACATCAGTTATCTTTACAGAGCTGTGCTTGTGAGATGCCTTAGCCAGGCTGCAGGAATGGTATCACGTTGAAACAAAGATCCATCCTTCCCTTCTCAGGTGCTTTCCTGAAGCCCTGGGGTTCAGGCAGGAGAGAGAAGCCTCCATTTCATTCCCTCTTTTGGTTGACAGACCAATGCATCTTTGGCTCATAGGCCACCTTGCTCCCAAGGCTATTTTTTTCAGGGACAACAAGGGGAGATACCAATTCTAATGAAATCTAGTTGTTAGCTTGTTTTCTCACAGGACTGAAAAAGGAAGAAATAGATGAATACGTGTGTGAACACATGCACGTCTCACCCCCCACCCGCTCCTCGGTGGAGCTAGGAAGCGTCTGCCAGGTGGAGTAGGAGCAGCTTGTCTGTAGCGTGCTTGTGAACAGCAAGGGGCTGTGAGCTAGCTTGCCACACACTCCAGCTGTCCCTTGCTATTTGCATGAGACTTTCGCACCAAAAAGCAAATGATGGAGGTTAAACAAGTAACTAGATAAATCTGCTCGGAGGGGTTTTCTTTTCTAACTGCAAAATAACAAGTTAGTTAAAAGGATGGAACTTAATTTGTTACGCTGGATTATTTTCTCAAGCTCATCTAATGATTACAAAACCAAACATGTTCCTTGCATTTCTTTTATGGCCTAGGAGACAATTGGTGAACCTTTCTATTTGCTGGTGACAACCCTCAATCAGAGGATAAACAAAGGACCCGTCGACGCGATAACTTGCAAAGCCCTGTACACGCTCAACGAAGATTGGCTGCTGTGGCAAGTGTCTGAATTCAAAACAGTGGTATGTTTGCCTATTTTCTGTTCCCTCCAAACATGTGCAACTACAATGGTTTCTCTTTTTTCCAGGGAGCTAAATTAAGGCTCTTAGACATTAAAGTGATAGTTAAGTACTCAGATAATAAAAGTGTTATTGCTGACTAAGTTTCAAAGCACAATAGAGTTTAACTAGCTGGTATTTCACCAATGTACATTTCACACATAGCACTCACTCCGTGCTTCACACCATGCATTAGTCACCAAAGGTCAGGTTTAACGAAGCCTTGGGGTATTAATATTCTTTCTTCTTTGGAAGTGTGCTATAAAAATATAAACATATGCTTAGAATTTAAACTAAATTACACTTTCCCGATGAATGAAATAATGGAATGCAGAGGTTTTCTTTTCCTATTGTGTTTATTTGTGGCTAATATTCAGGCAGCCATAATTTTCTGTGGGTTTCCATGTTATTAGCTTCAAATTAGCAACGTTACAGTGTGGTGGATTTTAATTAGTTGCTTGGTTAAAAAGCAAGTTAGCTGGGAAGCCTAGTAGCTAGGTTTCTGAAATTTACCATATTTACCATAGATTTCTTACCTTTCTCAAGTTAGACAGAGAATTCTTTGAAAGCTGCAGTTTCCTTATTGATTGTCATTGTGACACCGAGGGGAGCAGGGACTGCAAGGATCATTGCTCTTTGGAGCACGTAAAATTGTGACTTTTTGAGAAGGTCTGAACAAGATTTTCAGAATAAGCAGAGCACTTGTTTTCCCCCCTAGGATTTCTAAGTGATTTTGAGCCTGAGAACTTTAAAGATCTGGGTTTCTAGTCATTTCCATCACTTCCTTCTTTCTTAACTCTTAGCATTCTGTCAGATTTACAAAGTATACTTTGGAGCAGGAGAAGTGCAACTGAATTGTGGGCTTCATAGCTTGGGAGCAGCAACTGCCACAGCAAGGACACCACAAGCGCTGGTGGCTTTGGAGGAGAATTCAGTCATTTTCAGGGCCCAAATTTTGAACCTCAGGTAGCGCTGGAGCTTCCAGGTCTGCCTATTGTCCACTTGTACAGCGAGAACCTGGAGACCCTAAGATGCCACTTACTGTAGTATACTACATAACCCCAGGAATTTTGACTGGTCAGCAATCCATTGGACTTAGCGCACTGAGCCACACAGAAAGCTCACTGAAATGACAATCTGTCTGTAAAACTTTTCTGAATTGTCATTTTCTGCTGAGAGCTCTGGGCCTGACAAATTTGTACTCGAGTCTTCTAATAGTTATTTGCAAAGCTGCTGTTGGGAGCTTCATTTGAATGTGCTTCAAGCTAAGTTAGCTTGTCACGTCTTTGGAAAGGAAGTTTGTATCTGAAAATTAAATGCATAATAGCATATCTTTGTTCTCTTTGCTTGTGCCCTGCATTCTGACATGCATTTGGGATCCAGAGTAAGCTTAAATATATTGCTATATGTAGCCATATACAAACCTCAGTAGTTAGGCAGAGCAACAATTTTCAAGCAAGCTCCATGTGCCTGTTAGGAGTAGACTGCACAGGAACATCTGGTCCTGTGGAATTGATTGACTTTCCTTATTTATAGCACAAATTCAAATTGAGAGCACCTTGGGGGATAGCTGACTTAAACTGCTGAGCACTGTCTTAAATGCTTCTCTTAGTGCTACTTCTATGCGTGCACTCACTGGTAGGCTCTTGTGGGAAGCCTGCAGTGAAGGGGAGAGAGGGGAAGTGGTCTGAAGAACTCGGTATCAGTGGGGAAGGCTGAGTATGGGATGGATGAGGAAGTGAGAAAGCAGATACCATTTCTCAGGCTTCATTTACTGCCTTTGTACTTTGTATTCCTGCTTTTAAGTAGGAGATGATGGTAGTGGTGTAGGCTTAAGAACCTTCGCTTTCCCTGCTAAGGTCCAGCAGTCTGTTGGACTTATTGGACTTACTGAGAAGTGGCTGAATGTTCCCTTTAGAGCCGTCAGAAAAGGAGGGATGATCCTGCAGTAGAGAGGTGGAGCCCAAGAGCTCTAGTTGTGGCTGGAGAGGGAAACAGTTTTGTTTGGTGCTTTGTCTAAGATTTGAAATAGAAACAAAAACTGTTCCCTGAAAGAGATTTAGTCAGAACAGCACAGCTTTCTGGGATGGGGAAGCAGGCCACATTCTCTCTTCAAGAAAAAGTGGTGGAAGGAGTCAGCTTTACTTCACTCAGTAACACCACTTCACATGCACTGCAATGACATGTAGGACCTGTGAGCGTGCTCCTTTCTTTGGAAGAAAGTTTCTGCCTAAGGGGCTGCAGGTTGTATTTACTAAATGAAATAAGTCTGAGCTGAGTTTTCAAATGCATTTGCACATTTGCTCAGTGCAGCTGCATTCTGAGTATTTTGTTGGTATTTTGATTCGCTCCTTTCCACAGCCCCACGATAGCAGTAGGTTAAAACCTACCTGTCCAGAGCAAAGCATAAAATCATAGCCAAGAAAAGGGCAATAGAAGGATTCTGAAGCACATCTTTGGAAACTCAGTGTCCAGTTTTTAAACCTATCTCTGGCACTTGAAGACACAGGGATGCATCTGGTAGGGAGCTCAACTCTCAAACTGGTGGCAGGGCACAAAGGTGTAGGCACTCTGCGTGCAAATCTCTCCTTTCAAGATTGAGACTTCAGTTCCAAACCAAGTAATGCAGGATACAGACAAGCTCCTCAAAATCAGGGAGAACTCCACAGCCATTCTCCTAAACACACCACTGGGCAGATAAACTCTGGAGCACAGAGAAAGATGGAAGGCCACTTGAAACACGAGAAAAAGAGAACTAAGAAACATGTTGGTTTTGAACTGTGTTAGAACTTTCCCTTGACTCAGCCCCATGCCCTTTGTCAAAAATGCCACAGACCTTGGGACCAGCCAACCCCCTGCTGTTACCCCTCTCTGCTGGAAAGGGTCAGATATTGAACAGAGATCAACTGCTGAAGTAAATACTCGAGTAGAGGAATCGAAGGAAAGACACTTGTTAAAAAAAAAATGGCCTGGTATGAACTGAGGAGCTGCGTGATTTCACGCTGTGCTTGTTTTTGAGTATTGAGAAATAAAACGGCCTTGAAAGAGACTTGAATATGTCATGGAGCCTTTTTGCAGGCTGAGGAAGTAAGGCTGCTTTCTCACAGGCAGACAGGCAGCTGCAGCCTTTGGTGGATAATTTACTCAATGACTGATGAAGAAGCACAGTGCACAGCTGAGTGTTAGCATTTCACTGAAGTGTTTAAAATTAAACAGAAAAGCCACACGATGCCAGCCCAGCATGGGAGAGGTTCTCAGTGGAATCTCTCCTGTGGAAAACCAGGGGAGACTTCTTCATGTGATAGACTTGGTGCTCTGGCATTCAGTTGAATAGTCACTGCTTCTTTTACTAAAAGGACTCAGGCAGTTCAGAATTACTTGCTGAAATGAGTTTACATCTTTTGGATGGGAAGAAATGATTGAATTCACCTTTGCAGCCAACAGCCTTTTGTTGAAAGTAAAGCAAAGCCACGTGCTGGAAGGTTGTTTAAAAGCATTCAGCTGCTTTATGAGTTAAAAGAAAGGTGTAATAAGAAATGGGAAGGCTGCAAGGGAGTAAAGCTGAGTCGGGGAACCCGGTTTTCTAAGAAGGCGCCATGGCTGTGGTATTATTAGGCACACTTGGTGAGAGATGAGGAAGCTATTCAAAGCATGTGACATATGGGGATTTTTGTCAGCAGAAAAGAACACAGCAGCCCTCGCTCAGAAGTGAGCGGGGCAGATGTTGGTTGCAGGAGAGTCTTCTGAATTCCATGCAGATTGAGCACCATACTGTAACATCGAGAAGTGTAATCCTTGCTTCGCACAGTGCTCAACTAGCCTAAATTTAACTCCTGTAACGTTTTCTGTGCCAATTTGTTTAGCAGTTCTATAACCTCTTCATGGGTATCTGTTCTGGCTGCTGCACAGAAGGATCATACCATAAATCTGATTTTTCCTGTTTGTTGTATCTCATAGTCTGGGACACAGAGGAGTAGGTTTAAGGCAGTTTTGTTGCACTGTGTGTCGTGGTGCTGTCTCCTTTACATAAATTCTCTAACTCTATCAATCAAAAGTTTGTCTTGGTTTTTTTTCAGTGTCTCTGGTAAACGGAAGTAGGCTTTATTCAGATGCATAGCTGAATAAAGAATGGGGTAATAAATAATTCCCTGAGCCCTTGAGTATCCCTGGTGATTTTTCTTTACTTCTTAGACTACATGGAATTGTCACATTTCTTTATGAAACCACATCTCCTTTATTGTCTGCTATGGTTATTAATCTCTTGGCTGAATAATTCCTTGTTAGAAAGTCATTTGCAAGAAAACTAGAAACCTGACAAAAAAACATCTTGTAAACACTGGCTTCAAATGGCCTTATTTCTGTCACTGCACGAGTGAAAAAACATTCTTAAGTTGTGTTCCTGTCTTCCAGCTAGGTTCTGAGGTGGCTCCTGTACAAGTAATTGCAGATGCTTGCCACCTTCTCCTCAACAGCCTTTAAGAATTCTTGTGACCTACGTTAGGCCTTTTCTGAAGAGCACTACAACTTCATGCCGCAAATCACTAATTTCTCACGCATGATGTCTCAACTCTAGATATTACTAGATAGAATCACCTGTCCTGTAATTTCCTCCTGAATCTTTCCCTAAGTCAACTCGTATTTTTATTTCCTTTGCAAAGTGGGAGAGCTTAGAAAAGGGCCTGATGGTATTTCCTCGTGACTTCCATGTGTCACGATTCCTCCTGTGGTTTCTCTTAAATGTTTTCTGACCTTCAGGGCTGATCATAAAAGCCATGGCATAATTTTACGGTCATTTGGGATTCTTTTACCCGTTCTACACTTTGTGTCTAACTGCAGTGATTGTGACTGTCAGCTTCTGATTAATGGTTTCTAAAGCCAGGAGTTGTGCTGTCAGACAGGTTGAATCTGATTTATGAGAACTTCAGTGACAAGAGGGAAAACTTAATAATAGGCAGCTTCTCTAGCTCCCCATCAACTGCTTCATCACCTGGGATTAACTTCTGCAGGAAATCATTTCAGCAAAACTGTCTTGGTTTAGAGACTTTGACACATTTACATATTTCTTCCCATCTGATCGCTCTGTTGAGTCCGAAAGTGTTGTTCTTATCCTCACATTGTGGATACTTTTTGATTAAAGAGTCCACAAATGACTTGGATTCCACCTACATAAAGGACTACTTCTCTCTTTTACACTCCTGTCACCCTGCGTTGGGTTGAGTGGGGATGAGAAGACTCTCTCATGCTGTTAACTGAAGAGGCTGCACATTTATGTGCGATCTGTGTGAGAGCATGTGCTGAAAAGGAAATACTGCAGAGAAAAAGACAATTTCTCTTGACAGTCTGAAAGGAAGACAGAATGAAGGAGAAGCGGGAACATGAATATTGCAGTGTAGGAATTATGTTAGGTGGAAGGGATCAACTAAAGGAAGGAATGCTTCCAAGGATGTGAAGTTAAATCAACATCCTACTCCAGAAAGTTCACTTTGGAGAGTAGAAGAGACAAAAGCTTTGATTAAAATGAATTTTCCAAAGGCAAAATGCAATTAGTCCCTGCCAACATTTTTGTCCCGCTGGTCCATGGCTTCGGGACAGGCAAAGTCAAGGACAGGTTTGCTGTCTGTTCAGTTGGTCTGTGGGCCTAACCAAGCACAACTTCCTCATTCCTGTGCCAAGATACTTTTCACTAATTTTCTGCATGAAATCCCAACCTGAGGCATGGCATCCAGTCTGCTTCTCGTTCTGCAGGCACCGTTCCTACATCTCCTCCTCCTCTGTTCTGTCTGCCCTTTCCATGGACTCCTTTTCCTCTCAGTCAAACACCTCCGTGTCCTGATCAAGTTATTCCCGGTTACTTCACTTACATCTCAGTCTTTGTTAAATCCCGATCTTCAGAGTTTTGCAGCCCTGTTTTTAAGACTCCTTTTGCTTCTGTAGAAATAGTAAAACTCATTTATCTCTCCTTGGACTACTGCTTTTCACCACCAGTGTGTAGCAGTTTCCACTCTTCCTGGGTAATAAAGCAGAAAATAGCATTGTACAACTATTAATAACTACCAGTTTTTATAAGAAGAGAGAAAAAATAGTCACTGTAGCAACCTGGGCTGAAGTTCTTTTCTTCACATGACAGCAGGGGACAAAAAAAAAAGCGTTAGTTGCTTCCTCTTTAAACTATCACTCCTTCAGTGAGTCACACCTGCAGCCTCTCACTTCAAACAGAAGATAGGTGTTATTCCAGAAGTGTCCAACAGCCAGCACGTAGGCTCAAGTACGTGGGTTTTCCTGTGCCACTTACAGTCAAGTGCTGGCACCTAAACCACTTGTTTTAATTCTGTCCCGAGACATCTCCAGCAGAGGCTCTGTATCTGTGTGTTTGAGCAGTGATTTCTCTGCAAGGAGCAGCCTGTGGCACTGGAAAGGGTTGCTGTTACCGCTCGGCACAAACAATTCTGTGCTTCTCCCTTTTTCTCTGCCTTTTGTTAGTTGATCTGCCTGACCTGCCCAGAAATATGACCTGACTGAAAACATTGCCTGGAGATGGTCACCCAGTCTCATTGTCAGCTCCCTGTAGCCCACACTCACCTTGTGTGCAGCTGAGCAGATGAGTCGCGGCCCAGCTAAGAGCAGCTGTGAGCTAAAGGGCAGGGGTGTAGGAACTGGACAGGTTGTGTGGGTATTTGACCTGGAGTAATAACTAATAGAACAAAAAGTTCCATTTAAATATAAGAAAAAGCTGTTTACTGTAAGGGTGAGGGAGCACTGGCACAGGCTGCCCAGAGGGGTTGTGGAGTCTCCTTCCTTGGAGTTCTTCAAGACCCACCTGGACATGTTCCTATGCCACCTGATCAAGGTGAAACTGCTTCTGCAGGGGGATTGGACTAGATGATCTCTAAAGGTCCCTTACAACCCTGCCATTCCATGATTCTGTGATTCTATAGGAAATCACTCTTTTCTGTGCAGATCTGGACCGCTTTGAGTTCTGTCTGATGCAACATGCCTTTCCTTTCCACTGCTTCTGCAATAGCTCCATTGCTGCTGCTTCTGGAGGCCCATCTCTACACAGACAAGCACTGATGTTTCCAGGGGAGGTGTATTTTTTTGTGTGGTTTAAGGCACTCAGCATAATCTTCTGGTGTAAATACACATTTTAGCACTGCTTCCTATCCTCTCAAAGTCAATCATGCTTGCCATGACGACTTACTTAGCAACCTTATCAGATCTCTAGTCACTTACAGTTTTGCTTCTAAGGCGTTAGTTTTCAGTAAAAACCTGCTTTTTTTTTCTAGAAGGTGCATTGTCAGTTTTTCTTCATCTGCTGTTGGTTTTCTTTTTTTGGTAATTCACTGAAATAAATTTGCACAAATCAAAATACTAAGCACACTTTTGGAAATACATGGCTGTATATCTTTGGTTCTTTGGGACCAAGGAGTTCTAAAAGCTTCATCGTGTAATTCCTTCAAATAATCTTTAGTGGAAATAGCTGTAGTAATAAATACGCTGAAAATTTCTCTGGCTTACTGTCAGGAGTTTGTAGGTTTCCAATACCAGATGTTCCCTGTAAGTCAGAATGACACTTGTTGTGTTTCTTCAGGCATTGAACATTATCTTTGAAAAAATCCCAGAAAATGAGAGTGGAGATGCCTGTCAAACTATCCAAGTTAATGTTCTGGACTGCGACACTATAGGCCAAGCCAAGGAGAAGAGCCTTCAGGCTTTCCTTAATAAGAATGGCTTTCTTTATGGTCTTCAGCTGGATGAAATTGGTCTTGGTAAGAGATCATCATTGTGTTATATCTTCATGGAGCTCACTGGTTTCTTGTTAGAAATTCCTACCTTTGGCTTTGGGTTTTTTATTTTAGTCTTTAGGCAGAACATAGCTTTTGTAAGGAATTTCTAGGGAAATACTAGATCGTTTATGCCACCAGATAGAACAATGGAACTGCATTTACCTCCCTTCTGTGAGGACTTCAGCATGCAGTCAACAAACATGTCTTATTTGTTGAGCTCATGTAGTTTGTATGTTCCTTTTCTGAGTCAAGGAAGGCAGCGCATCCACCCAGGTACAGATGGTTGCCACGTCTTGTCAGTAGGTGAAATGATGCAGCAAAATGACCAAGAGCTTTAGTCCCTAACTACTGCCCTGCCTTCCAACAGGCCTACATTTCTTTTGATCAAGAGAATCCACAGATAGAGTTTATCTACACTCAGATTAGGTTGATCTAATAGTTTGCATGTGACTCGGAAAGATATGTGCAGTATCAACAGATATAAATAGGGTCATTCTGGCAGATGAATCTAACCACCTTTTCCTGTTGGGTTTTCAAGAGCCCAAGGTCAGATAAAAGCTTGCAGTTGCCACCATGCTGCTTCCCATGTGCTGCTCCAATTAACAAATTTTACATGGTTGGCATTTGTCACCTCCTGGCCTCAGTCTCTAAAATGTTGGTGTTTCCTCACCTTCTAAGCTGCTATGTCAGCAAGTGATGCTAATTTACTTTCATACCTGATTTATGATGTATCCACCACCGGTGCCCAGCCACCCTTCACAAGTACCACGTCAGCTTTGTACAGCTCATTTAATGATCTCTTTAGCAATGGCTTGTGAAATCTTTCTTCTAGTCTCAGCATGGTCTTAACATCAGGGCACGTTTGTGGAACAGGGCAACTAGGTGAGGTGAAATATCTTTCGAAAACTCTGCCTTGACCAACACAAAGTGAAGCACCAATAGCCTGCAGCAATGGAAGGCACCCAGGCTGTCACCCCAAAGCAGGAACCTATCGTGTGGGAGTGCAAAACCACTCTTAAGTGACCCAGCACAAGGACAGAGAGAAGCAGTGAAGTGGGGAGCCCCCGGTCTGAAAGTGATTAGGCGTTGTGTTTCCCTACAAACATCTGCAAGGTGAGAATGCCATTGGGGTGTCACTGGTTTCTGTTGCTGTCATGTTGCAGAGCTCGTGTCTGAGGAGCGGCAAAGAGAGTTGTTAGACATCGATGGTTCCTCGGAGGTGATGGAGGACGGGATAAGGAAGCTCAATACCATCGGCCATTATGAGGTAAGCCCAGAAGCCAGACCTGTGAGTCGAGAAGCAGTTGCTCCCCAAATGCTGTCTGCACAGAAGTGTCTTGACTGATCAAAATCTTGAAGAGATAGCTGAGCATCGTCAACAGAAGGAAAGAAATGTGTGACACGCAACTTTCTTGCCAATGAGTCATATGCTTTCTGTTACTTCTCAGGGGTTTGCTTGTTGCAGGGTTGCTTGGTTCACGCATACCAGGTAAACTGTTACTTCTGTTGAGCATTTCAGTTAAAGCAGCATCTGATTTCCAGAAAAGAGTCTTTTCTGCTCTCTGCTGCTGAGTTTTTCGTGTGCCATGAGCAATCATTTAGTTCTTCCTACCTCATATTTTGATTATCTGAACAGGCGATAGTGATACTTGTCAAAGCTCATTGAGAGGCAGAATAAAAAGGACTGATGAGTTTGCTCACTATGTCAGTCTCCTTCCCCTTTTCTCTTCCTGTTTCTGATTCCATCTGCTGTTGCCACTTTTACCATGAGTTTTTCTCCTCTGCTTCCGATTGCAGCTGTAAACCAATTGCTTTCAATGCTGCAGTAGCCTGTCCATCACAAGGCTGTGACTGGGGGCAGAGCCCCTCTGGGTGTAGCAGACCGCAAAAGCGAAGCAAGCAGCGTGGCCTGAGGAGTTGCCACTGACACTGGTCAAAATAGAGGGTGAGAGGCCAGGGTAAAACGTGCAACGGGTGATTGGCCTCAGGTGCTGTGGTAGCTCACAGGGGGCTTGCTTCATCTCTCATTGTTGAGCTTCACAGCCTTGGCTTTTAACAGGATAATCAGGTTTTATTTGTTTAGAAGTGCTGCTGGTGAGTGGAGGTCTGTGCCACGCAGGGCAGTGTGGTTCCTGGAACCCCGAGGCAGCCCTGGGCACGCTGCTGTGTGCGTGAGGGAACGCAGTGCCACCCTCAGAGAGGAACAAGGACTCCTCACAGGATTGCCTGTAGCTTGGGCAGAGCACAAGGCTGCTCGGAGCTGGAACACGCTCAGTTGGAGCCCCTTCACAGATTTCTGTCAGTGTTTGTTGCTCTCCTCACCTGCTGGGGACACAGCAGTGAACCCAGATGTCCCGAGTCACCATCCAATGTCTTAAATACAGCTTTTCCTGTGCCTCTTTTGACTCTTGTGTGTAGATTAACGTGGGACTTCCTCCACTCCACTTGCAAAGGTTTTGTACAAATTAGGACATTGTAGTGTTGCAGTCAGAGCCTGTGCAGCAAAGGTCAACGTAGATTTGAATCTGATTAGACATTTCTGTTGTGGTAGTAGTGCCTGCCCTCTGTAATACAACACAGTTATTGCAAATGCTCCCTGGTTTTTACCTGGCAGCTTTTGGCACTTCCTGAGCTCCTGGCATGCCATGGTTCATGGGTGTCATACTTCATGGCAGATGAGTCTTCTCCAGTTGTTCACTGTGGTCGCTGGGGAGCTTTGTCCCAGCCCTTGCTTTTGACTGAGGTTTCTGCGGGCAGATGCAAGTTAGGCTGGAGATTCGGTTGTTTTTGCAAAGCTGTAGCTACACTAATTATAGCTTTAGCAGCTGCCTTATAGAAATTGTGCTGGGTATCCATTTGTTAGATATTTTAGTTCACTTTTTTTGAGACTGACAAAATACTGTAGGTTTTAGGCAGAAGCTCAGTGGCATTTCAGGCAGTGGCTTAGTGGCAAGTATCAGCTATTAGTGTTATCTAGTGTACCGTCTTGTATGCATATTGATGCAAAAAGGGATGTAAAGGTGTCTAGCTAGCAAGAAAAAGGAACATTGCATACACAGGGTGAGGGAATTCCAGCCCAACAGTGCCTAGAGGCTTGTGGCAAGCCTGAATTTATTTTTGTTTGCCAGCTTTAAATGCTAGAAAGTTACCAGCTTTTTGAAACTGGGAAGTACCACCAAGTCTCTTTAAGCCACTGAGCCTGAGGGTTACGTTGTAAAGGTCCCAGAATCACCAGTCACTCTTGAAAAAAAGCAGCTATAGTTTCTACATAGATTTTTTAAGTGCTCAAGTAGGGGATGTTTGCATTTTTGTGTGGTGTTGCTGAAGGGAAAAACATCCAGTATACTCTCGTTTGATTTTCATGTGTCTCTGACTTCTGTGCTCCTTTTGCTCTGACTTTTGCTCCCAGTAGGATTATTGGTGTGATTATTTACAAGGTCTGCACTATTGCTTGCATGAGAATAACCACAAGCCTTGACAAGAAAGTTGCTGATTATCACAGCGTCCTGTTTCCCACACAAGAAGAGAGCTGGACAACCTCTTTCAGATCTGCTGTCCAGGCACAGGTCTCCAGTTTCTCAACCTGTAGCAATGTTGCAGAGAGTGAATCTGAATGTGTGATCCAGGGAGCTCACTGACAAAAAAGCCACGCTAGTACATCTTCTGTTTTGCACAGCAGCTATACTGCATGTTGTGTGGATCTGAACAGACCTCCCCTCTCCCTGGTTGTCCCCTTCAGTAATGCAGCTGACAAAGTAAAGATGTTTTGAGGTGCCCGTGGGAGCAGCCCGCTGTGGAAAGGGATTTAGGCAGCAGGACACAAAAAGACCTTTTTAAAATGATTATTTTGTATTGGATCACTCTGCAAGAAGCAGCAAGTGTGGCTGCTGTGGTGGAGATAAAGAAGGGGAAGCACATTCCACTCAAGACTAAAAGCATCCTTTTTTCCCAGAAATAAAACCTGAAGTGGATGCTTGGATCCTAGCTGCACTGCACTAATGCCTTGAGTTCCTGCAGGGAAGAATTGTCCCTCCCAGCTCTTGCCTCTCTTTCTCAGGACAGGAGCCAACACGTTTCAGCTTCGAGCTGCTCTCCTGCTTCTTGGAGCAGGAGCGAAGGCTGAGCATTGCCCACACTGCCCTGGGAAGGAGGGAAGGGGTGAGCTGCTGAGTCGCCCTGTTCCTATTTACCTGTCTTCAGGGCCAAGTAGGAAGACTCTCTAGATGTTTGTGTCGCCTCACAAGCTAGAGAGTATTTCCACTTGTAGTCTGGTTTTAAAGTGCTCTCTATTACCTGAACGAGCTCTGAAGCACTGGATGATAAATGGAAACCCTGCAAAAACCAAAAAAAATCGTAACATAGACTGCATTTGCTTTCCAGGAGCAAGTGTAAGTGCAGATTTCTTTGGCGTAAGACACAGCTTTTGATAGAATATCTTCATGTTGAAACTGGTTTCTCACACCAGGCTGGCTGCCAAGGTTTAAAAAACACTTAAATTATTTTGGCAGGGATCCTTTCCTAGAACTGGCCAGTTGTTTTTGTAATTATAGAGGAAAGTACACTAGCACTTGGCAAGACCTGATATCTGACAGCAGAGCAGTGGCGTTCTCAGTGGGAGGCATTTTTTAGTTACTCTTTGACAATAAAAGCAAACAACCAAAAAGGACTTGGCAGTTTCTTTTCCAGATTGTAGTTACCACCCTGGCAGCACTGGGAGTTTGGGGTATGCAGGGGCTCAGTTTTTCCTAGAAGTGCCAAGGTGGCTGGATGTAGATCTTGACCTTACAGTCCGCAGGGTGTAAAGATTTTGCTCAGTTTGAAAGTAGTTGTTGGGAGCACCAGGCTAAACTCTCAACGTGGCCCTTCTGGAGAGCAGCAGGGGAATGGACTGAGCTAGAAGAAAAGGGACCAAAAGAGGAGTGATCCTTCTGTTTCCCTCCCTGCCTCTCCTTCCCAAAAAACCCAGTTGTGTTAGAGATAGAGAATTCCACCGGAGCAATCCGTAAGGAGACGAAGAAGTCAGAAGAGCTGCCTTCCCCCTGGCCAGGTAAGGACAACAGAGTGTAGCTGCTGCCAGAGCATGGGGTGTGGAGCAAGGAGCAGGGAGCGAGGAGTGGGGCACCCTCCTGTGCTCTCACCGGTGTCAGCGGCAGGAAATGAGGCTGAGGGCTTCCTGAATTCCAGGCACTTTGGTTTCAGCATGGTATCTTTGGTTTTGCTTTCAGATTTCAAATGGAGCAACCGTAAAAGTCTTCAAAAAGAAGGCAAATACTCGATCAGGTAACAAAGGAACTGCCACCTGTTTAATCTTCTGTGGAGAGTGGGCTGGGAGTGCAGAGAGCAGAGCTGTGACAGGTGGTGGTGTGGTCAACAGGAGCTCTGAAATATGGGCATTTTGATGTAGCTGAGCCAAATGAAGAGCCATGTTACACTGGCCCTAGGCCTTGTAAAGGCACAGTGGGCCTAGGAGAGGGGAAGAAGGCAAAGGACAGAAGAACTTACAGTCCTTGGCAAATGAACGCTTAAAGAGCCATCCCTATAGGCAGGAAAACAGTGCAGGAAGGCTGAGTGACACAAAGGCAACACAGGGAGTGTGCCCTGGGCCAGCACTGGCGTTGTGTGGCACAAACACAACAGGGCACTCTCCAGAGAGGCACAGCAAAAAAACACCCTTTGGGAATTTTCCTTGTTCTCTTGGCTGTGTTTCTGAAAGCTTTGACTTGGCAGGTCTGGAGTTCAGGGGTGCTTACAAAGGCTTGGTTCGGCTCTCCTGCCCCTGCCATGCAGGTTGCTCCAGCCCAGCTGGTGGCTGTGGGGAGTTGGACTATTCTGTATCTCCTGGGGAGAAACAGACATTCCCAGCACGTGATTCACCTCAACATCAAAGTGGACATCTGAAGTTAGGAGACATGTGTCCCTGAGGTGCGAGTCACAAGGGTGGCGTTGTGCCCTCCCCCAGCAAGAACAGGGTTGTCTGTTCTCAGCCATTGCTTTCAAGCCCGATCTCATCCCACCTGCCCTGAGTGCTCTTAGAGACTAAACCAATGCACTCATCTCACATGCTGCCCCTTGTCCTCCTTTCAGAGGAGCTGCCAGCTCACCCTGGCAGCAGATGATGATGCCCCAGTTTAGCAAGCCTGAGCTCCAGGTTGGCACTGGGGAGGTGAGCCAAGACCTGTGTGTTTCTCAGAGGCTTCCCCCACAGGCAGGAAGGCAGGAAGGCGTGACGTCGAGCTTGCTTGTTCTGCACCCTGGCATGCACCCTGCTGCAGAGCCCAGCAGAATTCACAGGCTTGTAGCTGTGTGTTTCACTAATGCCTGTTTGCTCTCTGCTTTCTGTTGTTTAGATGTGGACTACTCAGATGAGCACTGTCATTTGGTGAGTTCGGTCATTACACTGTTAAGTGGTAGATTTAATCCTGATCTGTATTTGTATCTGTGTAATCTCTCTAATCTCTTCGTGGCAGATTTTACCAGACTCCGAAGCAAACAAAGATGTGAAAGGAGGAGGTCACAAAGGAAAGCAAAAATTCAAAGTGAAAGAAATGTATCTGACAAAGCTTCTGTCAACTAAGGTAAGTTGTAAGGGCCTTGTTTTGGGGGAGGGCTGATGTTAGGCTTGGCTAGTTTGGCACAACAGAAAGAGAAATCAAAGCAGAAATTGTGAGGACTTCCTTCATGGTTAGCAAATGTTAAGTAAAAGGGTAGCCTCTAAAAATCACTGTGCTAGCTGTGGATTATGGCCCTTTGCAAAGATCAGCACATTTCATGTTTTCTAATGCTAAAGCTCTAATATTGTCTGTTATTCACCTTCTCTGTCTCTTCATTAAGCACAACCTTTTTTTCCTCAGGTTAAATTAAAAAGGTAGTTACTGAGCTTAGAGAAAGTGAGTTTTGCCAGTGAGAACAATCCCTTCTGGAGAGATCGTTTCAGTCAATAATCTCCTTACTCTACCTAACTCTACTAGAGTTTACCTGGCTTAGAGACAACTTCCAAGATCTGAGTCTCACAAAACACTGCCCATGGAACGATACAATCTTTTTAGGGTCTCAAGTTAAGCATCCAAAACAACTAGATTAGTTTGAAAAGCAAGGTCTTAGGATTCACAATATGCTCACCTGACTTATACAATGTGCATTCCTTAGGAATAGGGCTCGCTCCCTCCCTCTGGTAACATCATCTTGTTTCTGACCGACTCAAAAGGGTTACAAAACTCTTTGCAACAGCTTATTACTTAAAATATTAATCAGTGCACAACACTGAGTGCTGTGCTATAACAAGAGGCCTGAAGGGATGCTGATGATGGCCTTCTTGCATTTAAAAAGCTATCAATCAGTATTTAGTTAGCTCGTTTGATAGCATCTGAAGTAATTTGGGACCCTACTCAAAGTGAGAGTGAAGACTGGTCATATCTCATTAGCTGTGGAAACCAACATAAGCCTTTAGGAACTGTGGAGTAAACCGGTAATGTCTTATGGTGAAAGGCTGAACTACAAAAGGAAAGATCAGGCTCTTGAGAGGCAGACCTTTTAAAGGGCTTTAAATTAATCATAAGTAGGATAGTGCTCTGAACAACAGGGCTGTGGTATCCTTCACTGTGCCATTCCACCCATGATAACGCCGTGCACTAAAGGAACTTGCACTGAACCACGTCTCTCTCCCTCTCTCTTGCCCACATACCCACACAGACACAGCTGCAGCGTTTGCCACGTGAAATGAACTGGTCAGTAGTGCATGAGGGCCCTGGGATACACTTAAATCCCACTTGTGGAGAGAGGTTTGGGCTCAACTAAGTTTCAGAAGCGATGTGAAGAAAAGAAAGCACAAAACGGTGTTTTGCTTTCTTTGCCTCTACTTAAGAATACTCTGTGATGATGTCAGTGAGTCCATCGGCAACCGAGCCCTTGCTTTTGTGAGCCAAACAGCTTTACTTCTGGATCAGAAATACCCGAGTTTCAGTTCTCCTCTCGAATATTAGTGCCTGTGTAGGCCACCCAAAGCTGTGACCCTGGGGTTAGATCAAGCACCGCAGCGCTGATGAGCACGTGTGTTCAGCACGTTTCGCAGGTGGCCCCAAGAAGACCTGTGCCCTAGAAAGCTGCTCAAAGTCTTTTTTGCTCGACCTCCCTCTTACCTCCAGTCACAAGTTCCAAATGCCTTTAGCAGTGATGCAAACAGTATCCGAAGAGTTGCTGGTGTCTCTGAGAAAAGTGGTTCCTTCCACCTACGGTTTCTGACAGAGTTCACCACAGTTCTCCTGTCGGTGAAGCGATAGGGCTTGTGAGCATTTGCAAGCAGCTCTTAATGGTGTATTTGTAGTGCCATTTTTGCTACTGACTGTCTTGTTTGCCAATAACCTATAACCTGGGTGTTTGCCACAAGACTGTTGTAGTTTCTGTGCCGCGTTGCCTCTGGGGCACCCTCAGCTCTCCGTGACAAGAGAGCCCATTCTTTTCTTGTGCAATAATAGCACCGTTGGTTTTCTTCCTTTGCAGGTTGCAATTCATTCGGTTGTTGAAAGGCTTTTCAGGAGCATTTGGACTTTACCCAACAATAAAGCACCCGTCGCCATCAAGTACTTTTTTGATTTCCTGGATGCCCAGGCTGAGAGCAAAAAAATCACCGACCCCGATGTGGTCCATATATGGAAAACTAACAGGTATGTCCGTGGGTCGTGCTGGGAAAATGGAGATGCAAAGAGGGAACAGGTCACCTGTGATCAGGGGAATACCATTTGGACATGTCTGGGTGAAGATGTGGTTTTGGCTTTGTGGATCCCAGTGATTTTAGTGTATTGATTGGATATTGATACAAACCACCTGAACTTCCAGGACTTCTAAGTCCTCCGCATACTGACCTCACACTCAGAAAGAAATACCTTCAGGTTGGCAGCACTATTATTTGAAGATGCAAGGGTGACTGACCAGTGTGTTTCCTCTATAACCTTTATTGCTTGATTCCTTTTTAAAACATGATTAAGCAGCCCAGAGCTGTGCTTCTTTCCATGAGTGCAGTGCAACTAAAGCACCACTTTAAAGCAATTGTGCTGAGTGGAGTAGTAGTGACCTGATCTAGGTGGACCTGCTTGAGCAGGAAGAGTGGACTATATGATCTTTGGAGGTCCCTTCCAACCTCAACCATCCTGTGATTTTGTGAGCAATTAAAGATGCTCCTTCTTTCTCTGTCTAGTCTTCCTCTTCGCTTCTGGGTGAACATCCTGAAGAATCCCCAGTTTGTCTTTGATATTAAGAAGACTTCACACATAGATGGCTGCTTGTCTGTGATTGCCCAGGCTTTCATGGATGCCTTTTCTCTCGCAGAGCAGACGCTGGGGAAGGTAAATGCTGCCCTTCCAGTCTTTCACTAACTTCTCAACCAATGTCTTTCTCAACAGTGTAATTATTTAGGGGATGAAGTGATGAATCTGCTGTCAGTGGCCTGATTAAGCTGTGTTTCCAATCCTTGTTGCCCTGTCTCACAAGACTTTGAGGAATTTGCTGGAGCAGACAAATACAGCTTCTAGAATGCCACCTTTAGGGTTAATTGCTGCCTGTCTCCTCTGCAGTTAGTATCTGCACAGTGTGTTTATGGAAGAGAGGGTGAGAACTGTAGGACTTTATTAAGACTCTATTTAAGGGATTTTTAAGCAAAAGTCTTAAAAGTTATTAACATTATTTGATAAGTAGTCCAAATTTTGCCTGCTGCACACCAGTGTGCAGAAAACACACTTAGTAAGCTACAGGGAGCTTGTAAGAATACTTGAAAGGGGTTTAAAACGGTTCCTTTCACATGTATTAGCTGCTCCCTTTTCATGTGCAAAATTGTTTTGCTGGAGTCCAAAAATCTTACATTCAAAAGCCAACTTTAGTGCAGTGTCCAGAGCTCTGGGGATCAGAAGTACTTCCTTTTTCCCCGAGGCTATCTCCCTTTTCTTTGCCCTAAAGCAGGAAGCATTTCTCTTCAGGCTCGCGCTACCCAGAACGGGCTTGACATTTTTTACCCTAAAAAGATATTGGTTATCAAAATGGACTGATTTCCTGTGTGATCTGAACCAGCTGCTCATCTGTTAAAGGCAAATAACAAATAATGTGCTTGTTTATCTTATTCTAGGAGTGAAGTGTCATGAATTAAAACTAATTACAACACTTAATTGATGGAAGAACTGCAAATGAGCACGGTCTGTGCTTGGCATCCACGCTGAAGTAGCGTGGAACTCCCATTAGCTGTTTGAGAAGGGATGCTGAAACCCGATAAAAGTTGGCAGTGCAGTAAACATCCTGTGGCCTTTTAGTAGTAAAATGTATTTACTTTCATTATTTTTAGCCTTTTATCTTAAGACATTCCCCTGCCACTTAGAAAACAAACATTTAAATCATTTAATCACCCAGCAGAAACGATAGTGACAAGGTACCACGTGCTTGTGTCATTTATTCCCCAGAATTTAAAGTAGATCAGTGACAGGAAACTACCAACCACCCCTTTTACATTTTGAAAACACAGTTTCCAGGTGAGGCTTCAGCTCCTGCCACAAACAGTAGCATTTATTTCCTCGGATGAGCCTAAAGCTGTCTGGTGGGTCACTGCTGACCCGGGCTAAACACCAAGCCATCCCTTCCGGCTGTGCGTGCCTGGCAGTCAGCACTCCCTGCTCTCCAGCCCCTGAGAGGAAGGAGGAGCAGGGACTAAAGAGTTTATAGTGGAACCTGTGCCAGGCCAGGATCCAGTGAGGCTCCCCGGCCAGTTACCCCGGGGGAATCTTCCACCATGCCGCTGTACCTGCAGGTAACCGAGGTGGCAGCCACAAGCCCTGTGACAAGCTGTCACAGCCTTTTAGGGCCTGGGGAGTGGTGAGAAAGGAGAGTGAGAAAGAAGTAGATGTCTGAGAGGCAAATGTTCATCACTCCTGATGCCAACAGAAATAATTATATGGCGACTGCCGTGAAACACAGCGGACTAGTGCTGAGGTCCCGCATCCGTTCGTCTTTATTTCATAACCTTGATTCCACCACAAAGAGGAATGAATCACACAGAGAACAGACACAATTAGATGCAATTAACTATGTGGAGGTGGAACCTCAGGGAATCTGTGCTGTGAAAACTGACAAGGCTTCCAATATTTTCTTTTAAGGAAGCACCAACAAATAAACTTCTCTACGCTAAGGACATTCCACACTACAAGAAGGAGGTGAAAGCATACTATAAAGCCATCAGGGATCTGCCTCCATTGACCACTTCAGAGGTTGAAGAATTTCTAACTCAGGAATCTAAGGTATGGTTGAGAAGCAACAACTTCATTTGCTTTACAGGTTAAAAAGGAGAACTACCTGACCAGACCTGTGTTCTGTTTTAGAAACATGAAAACGAATTTAACGAGAAAGTGGCCTTGAATGAAATCTGCAGATACATAGTGAAATATTACGATGAGGTAAGTGTCTCTGCTGTTCTCACCCAACCCCTTAACCTTGGCTTGGCACCTCAAACTTGAAAGTTGGGCTCGACAGAGTAAGCAAGGGCTGACCTGGCGTGTAACTTGCCAGTGCCACTGCAGGGCCAGCCCCTGGGTGACGCAGCCCAGGCTGCTCCTCAGGCTAAGCTCAGACAACACTGGAAGTTGTTAAACACGTGACTGCTTCTTCTTCTAAGATTCTACGCTTAATAATTAAGATTGCTTGGTAGAGTACGAGACAAACACTAGCATTGGATATTAGTTCTAGCATCTTTATTCTTTCACAAATGGAATGTTCTATGATCTTGAATTCTCTTCAACTTAAAACCATTTTTTATGCTCAGAGGACTTTAAATAAATGGATAGCTGAGCAGCTATGGAACACATTTTACTAGATATTTTTTTTGTGAGTGGAAACTTGATACTTGTTTATATGTAATTCCCCTTGAAGGGCTCACAGGCCAAAGGTTTGTCTGTGCACCTTACTGTCACCTCTGTATTTCACGGAGATGCTCCCTGTAGTCTGGAGAAAGCTCCCCTACAGCTTAGGCTTCTAGTTGTAGCATGTTTGCAGAGGATCTGCTAATGCCTGTCACAGCTCTTGTGCACATGCTCCATTTCCCTGGAGGTTTGGAAACCAGATTAGATTGTTGCACCAGGGATCTCGAGTTAACAGTCAGTGCAGACACCTCGGCGGAACACACTCAGCCTTACGGCAAGAAGTGTCTGCTCCTTTCCCATCACAGCCCTCACCCTCCTAATAGTCTTTCTTTCTCTTAAAGACAGGAAGCTAGAGCTTTCAGTCCTTGCTATTGCTAACAAAAGAAATCATTTCTCAGCTGAAAGCACTTAGTCACAGGCTACCTCTAAGCTGCTTTGTAAGAAAATCCTCTGCGTGGTAGGATTCTACGCTCAGTTTTGCTCAGCGTCCTTAACGGAGGCTGCGGAGCCAGCCGGGAGGTGTTGCCTGAAGGCCTCCTTACCACTTCCAGCAGGTTGTCTTGGTCTCCTGGCAACCAGACCTCTCTCCCTTTCATCCCCAGCAGCACAGCAGCGGCGCTTGCTGTAATCATCCAGCCCTCAGTCACCTGTTAGCCAGCTCACCCCTTCTGATCTCTAACATCTCACATTATCTGGGTTCGGCATCCTGTCTGTGCCTCTTCAAAAAAAGCTTGGGACGGTGCTTGGAATGGCACTAGCCCATTAAAATTGTTGACACGGGAGGCTTCAGAATGCTTTCTAATCCCAGTATCTATTTTTTGCCTTTTTGAAGCTAGTACTGGCTAAATTCACCACATCCTTAGAAGGAATCTCGTCCCCCTCCCCGCTCTTCTCCCTCTGGCTTTTGACTGGGAGCAGCTGAACCTCATTCATTGTTTGCTGAGACCTCAGTGGCTTTCCAGAGCTGCCAGCAAAGAGTTTTCAGACAGCAGTAGCGCTCCTTCCTATCGCCTGGGCCGATGCCAAGTGGGCCAGTCAGAGGAAGAGAGGCAGTTCCTTGCCCTCAGTTTATAGGGCAGAGGGCAGAAGGAGGGAGATAAAATAGCGGGTGCAAATCAGCTCTAGGGCAAAGCTGGAGCCCCGGCCTTGCCTCACACTTGGAGAGATGAACATGTGTCAGATTTGGTTTGGGTTTGGGGGTTTGGTTTTCTTTTTTTGCTTGGCTGTGTCATTCTTTTGTGCAAGTGTTGCAAATCCTGTAATCGTAAGGACTTGAAAGGAAAACTACCACCGAAATAAAGTGTTAAAATCGGAAAAGAATGTTTACATCCAGGCGAGCAATCAGATGGATTTTTCCTGCCAGTAGTTGTTGGAATGCAGAAAAGCCAGCTTTAAACAGCAAGTAAAATAAGCACTGAAAAACAACCAAAAAAAATGATTCTCTTTTATTCTTTTTTTTGCTAATTGTTAACAGATTGTCAGCAAACTCGAGCGAGAACGGGGGTTTGAAGAAGTCCAGAAACAGCTCCAGCAAGTAAAAGCCTTATTTGATGAAAAGAAGAAATGTAAATGGTTTTGAGCAGAAAGCACTGACTCACAGCGTCGCTGTGGGGGGGTTTTAAATAAGTGCTACTGCTCCCAAAACTGTTTTGACTGACTTTTATGTACAGGGTTTGAAACATTTGGACACTCTTCTCCGCTCTGACCATTCCAAGCGACCGCCTGCGTTTGGGACAGAAGGACGAGCAGGGTCACCTGTTCAAACGTGGGCACGTGAAAGGGAAAGCGAGGCCGGCCTCGGCAGGGACAGCATTTTTAGGTACTTGAACACACCTTTGGCTTCAAAAATACTGCCTAAGTAAGCTTCCTGCTTGCTTCAAAACAAGCTCGCAGGAGATGCACAAAACACACAGCAAAGCTCGGCAGCGCCCGCGTGAACTTGTAAGTTGCTTCACTCTTTTTTGAAGAGAGCGAGCTGCCGCCTCGCCACATCCTTTCGGCAGCCCTGGCAAACTGTGGGGATGTGCTCTGCCTGCAGAATGTAGGTCGGCTGCGGTTGCCTTCCTGCCTTCCTTCCTTCCAGGCAAAGCTACGCCGCTTCCTATTCAATAGGAGAACAACCCCCACAGCATCAAAGTGACGCTTGGGATGAGTGTGTTTAGCAGAAAAAGTAGGTCTGAGGTCTGAAGGCCAAACGTCCCATGGCAGGATTCTCCTTCCTTAGGTTAGCAACTGCCCGTAGCAAAGTGAAGCCAACCGCTGAGGGGCCAGGGAGGAGGCTTTTGGAGAAAGGCACTAGACCCGCATCAGTCTGTGTTTACATTTCTACCTTTCCATCCTTAAATAAGCTGTGAAACAGCTTGTGAGCAGCTTCACTTCACACGCGGAACCTCTGTGCAGCTGCGCCGCGTCAGAACGCCGCTGGGATGTGATGGAGCAGCCGTTGGGCGGCTGCGCTTTGGTGCACAATCCCATGCTCGGGTGCTGGCCGGGCCCCTGCAGCAGCGCTGGCCATCCCTCTGCACCGGCCTCGCAAAGCTAAAGCCAGCAGATTTCATTTTCATGTTGTCCACCCAAAGGCTTTGTCAAAACAGGATTGGGGTAAGAATACATAGGAACGCGAGGGCCAGTGTCAGCTCTGTGTATGATAGACATGAGAGCTCGGGCTGGGCTGGGGAGGGGGAACCGTCTGCCTTAGGCCTGCTGGGGTGGCTTTATTTTTCAGGCTTAGAAGTTTTAAGAGGAAGGCACCCATTACATTTGCCTTGGTGGCCATAGCCCAGCTGGCAGCGGGCGCGTGGCCACGCTGCTGAGAGGAGACTGGTGCCATGGTTGTGGCTCTGCTGCTGCACCAGCACAGCCCTTCCCTCCGTCACAGGGCTGAAGTGGTTTGTTGCCGTGGGCTCTGCTTCTGCCTCTCTGCCTCCCCTGGGGGCTGAGGTGGGCGCTGACGGGACCGAGATCCAAGAGATACATTTCAGGGTTCCGTGCCCTGAGCTGGAGGTGCAGGGGCAGCCTGGGGGGCCGCAGGAGAGGGGAGAGCAATCCCAGCTGTGGCAGCAGGGACGTGCCTCGGGCTGTGCGTGGCACAGGAGGCCCACATGTAGCATAGAGATCAGCCAGAGGCATGTATGGGGCTGCCAGGCGCTGCTGCCACGGCGGAGCCTGGGGGCTGCCAGCTGACAGCACTGAAGGCACTGGTTTGGTTGCGGGGGCTGCCAGAAAGTGGTACCGGGCACAAGGCCCCAGCCCACGGCCAGCCACAGCTCAGGCAGCTCCCAGCCCGCCTTGGCAGCAGCAAGGCCACCTGTTAACGTGGGAAAAAGCAAACACAAAGCCACATTGCCTACTGGTCTGCCCTCTCCCTACTCAGCGATTGCACAAGTTGTATCTATCTCTGGCACACTCGAGAGGGCAGCCACTAACCCATACTGTGAGTGAGGGCTTTTGTTTTCTTCTTTTCTTTCTTTAACTCCAGTCTTACCCGTGCTGTTAAGTTTACACTTTTGGAATGTATGGCTTTGGTCAGGAAACTGCACTACAGCGTTGCAGTACTTTCAGCAGTTCTCTGCCTTGTATTTTGGTAAGTTTAAGTTTAATTGGGGGAAAAAAACAAAACCAAAACCAAACCCACCCCAACTCTAACCTGTTTTGCCCTTTCTCCTAAAGGAGTGGACTGTGGCTTGAGTAGCACTTGAGCTTAGAATACCTGTACTTAAGGGCTTGATTTTTATCATTCTTAACCGAACATTTTAAAGCAGCATCAAAGAAAAAATAATGGGAAAAAAAAAAAAAAAGAAAGCACAGTAATTCCTATGAAAGGAGAGGTAGGAGCAGATTTACTCTTTCCAGTTGGGCATCTGAGCGGCTCCGTTCCACGTCAGGTGGTTGCTGGCAGCGCATTTGAATGAACTGTGATGGTTTTGTTCAACAGTAACCTTCTGTACAGGCAGAAAGAAAAAAAGAACCCCAAACATTTCTGCTTAAAAAAAAAAACAAACTGTAAAATATAATCTGTTTGCGTGGGTCTGATCCTGTGAACTTCACTCTATGTGTTTATATGATGAGGAAATGAAAATCGGTTCTATTCTGTATTTGTACTACTGCTTGTTGGCTACAATAGCTTTAATGATTCCTAGAGATTTAAGTGTGTGTTGAAGCAGGCCCTGTAGCTTTAGCCTACAGCCTGGAATAGGAGTATTGCCTTTTATTCAAGCCTCCTGAACAGCGTCACTCTGTTAGTAAACCATTTAAAGTCATGTTGGGACTTTGTAACCCATCAAGTGGATCTCACGAAGTGATGTGAAGTGTAATTAAGTGATTGTGGCTCTTTTGGTAGGTTTGGGTCAGCACACAGAAACACTGGCACACCTTCTGTATCTGCAAGTCCCTGTTACGGTGACAAGGACAACAAGAACCACCTCTGACTAAAGCTGTATTATGGCAACCCAACGATTCTGATAGCATTCTCTGAAAGGAAAGCAAACTTCTCTCTAACTCATTTTCACATGTTTACAGGCAAACAGCTTATTTTCTAACACTAGCTTACAGAGCATTATTTTGCAGTCGTCTAGTTTAAAGTCCCATCTTACTAACGTGTAAAGTAATTCCTGTTGTACAGAAGTTAACCTGTTGTTTAAAATGAATGGTTTAAAAAAAAAAAAAAGTGCAGGTGACAAATCCATGTTGGTGTTTGTATGGGTTTATCTAGAATAAAGTGCTTTTGGAGGTTATTTGGATTCGTGTCTGTACTTTACAGTGGGTGGGAGCAGTGCTCCCAGCCAGGGAGGGGCTGACTGCAGCGGAGGAGCACCACGGCAGCTCCAAAGCAAGAGCCATGGGAGTCAGCCCCCTGCAGTCCAAACCACTTTGTCACTCTGAAGCTGGGAAGTGCAAAAAAAAAAAAGCAGGTTGGATTCAGCGTTGAGTGATGCCGTGGGGGGTGGAGAGATGGCGGCCTGAAACCCAGCAGCTGCTGAGCAGAGAGACGGCTGCGTGGGCAGGGAGGGGGATTCCCGCAGTCTTCTCGCCAGGCCAAAGCCTGGCTGAAGGTGCAGCTCTCTTATGCAGTGTTCAGGAGCCACGTTGCAACAGCATTGCTCTAGGCCCTGAGGCTGGAGGGTACTTTTAAAGAGCTAAGAATGTTTAAATGAGGATTATTTGGTAACTGTTTTTCTGGGAGAGGGTGCTGCAAAGGGACTATCTCTCCTGCAAAGAGTCTGAGCCAGACTGGGAAAGGGAGCCCAAAGACCGGTACATAACCATCATTCTTCCTGTGCCATCACGCCTTTTTTTTTTTGACCAGATTACTGCAGTTTGCATGACTGCCCTCCGTGCCCCCTGGCACCCAGAGCTGGGGACAGAGGCCCAAGGCTGCCGAGTCAGAGCTCTGGGCCACCACTGATACCTGACTGAAGGGTACCATGGGCAGAGTTGGCCTGGGCAGCTGAACTGACTCCTTCCAAATTAACCCTGGGGAGACAGCAGGAACAGCTTCTCATACTTCTCATACTTCTAAGCATCTCACTGTTCTACTCAGAGAAGTCTCCAAGAAAGTGCAGGACAATATGTACTGTGAGGAAAATCAAAACACAGACTCTGGAGAGAAGAGCTGCCTCAATGACAACCACAGAATCACTGAAGGGTAGGGTTGGAAGGGACCTTTAGAGATCGTCTAGCCCAGCCCCACTGCCAAAGCAGCTCCACGTAGATCAGGTCACACAGGAACATGTTGAGGTGGGTTTTGGAACCTCCAGAGCAGGAGCCTCCACACCCTCCCTGGGCAGCCTGTGCCAGGGCTCCCTCACCTGAACAGTGAAATAGGTTTTCNCTCTTCTTCATGCCAAGATGGCATCCAAGGATGGCATCTTAGGATGCCATTGGCCTTCTTGGCCACAGGGGCACATTGCTGGCTCATGTTTAGCTTATTATCAATCAGGACTCCCAGGTCTCTCTCTGCAGAGCTGCTCTTCAGCTGTTCAATCTCCAGCCTGTACTGGTGCATGGGGTTGTTCCTTCCCAGATGCAGGACTCTGCACTTGCCCTTGCTGAACCTCAGGAGGTTCCTCTCTGCCCAACT
Organism: Urocolius indicus; assembly: GCA_013401255.1. Classification (NCBI taxonomy): domain Eukaryota; kingdom Metazoa; phylum Chordata; class Aves; order Coliiformes; family Coliidae; genus Urocolius; species Urocolius indicus. Next base: position 1,073 of record WBNH01009315.1, on the reverse strand, counting down.
CTCAAGCCAGTCAAGATCTTGCTGAATGGCAGCACAGTATCACCATACACAACCCAGTTACTCAGGTGTCTGTTACTACTGTCTAACAGCAGCACCAAGTAAACCAGGTATTCAGTACTATCCTAACATCATGCCCAGTATGTAGCGGGGAGCTGGCCAGAAGGAACTCTTCCAGGGTTGTGATTTTTCGGCTGCCGGTCCAGAGCGGTTGGGTCCCGGTTGGTGAGCAACTGCGACACTCACCAGTTTTCTTTGTAATATTTCTTTATTTATTGTTATAGTTGTTCTTTTCCAACATGTATTCTAGTAAACTGTTCTCATTTCAACTTAGGTGGGCTCTTTTCCTTTCTTTCCAATCCCCTCCCGTTCTGCCAGGAGGGGAAGGAGACATCGTTTATTTTTCCTTTGTCCCAGTTGGGTAAAACCATGACATAGTAGCAACAGACTTTGGGAAAACCACCCAAATATATGTTAAACCAGAATAAATAATATTATTGCAGTTGAGTAAACAAATAACAGTAGCAACAAACTATCAAACTTACATTTTCATAATAACAAACCCCAATCATTGCTTATTCCTGTTATAAAATTAGAAGGCACATCCTCAAGGGTAACAAATAGAAGTTTTCAGCACTTTTTCCAATTCTGTTTCATTTCATCTTCTTTACCTTTGTGGAACTCATTGTGCCGACGTTGCAAGTCCTTCAATCTCCTCTGGAGCCGGGTGTATTCTTCATAGGAGACATTCTGCCTAGGAAAGAGAAGATTTCTTATTGCTCCAGACCTTTACTATCCTGGCACAGGAGCCTGCCTCTCCACAAGCAGCTCTGCTCTCTACTATCCCTGTGAAGAAAAACCACATACCAGAAGAACTGGAAGGTAGAACACCTGTGTATATTCTTCTGTCTAAATGTCCAAAAGTCCCTCCCTGCACATCGAGCTCTCTGCCATATTACAGATTAGAATTCACGTGGGATAAATTAAGCTTTCAATGGCATTCACAGCTGAGAGCCACAGGAATCACATTAAATTGACTCAAGCCCTCCACAGGCGCTCAATTAAGAGAAAAAAAA
>WBNH01009313.1:998781-1126039 GCA_013401255.1 Urocolius indicus | reverse complement strand
AAGCTTAGAATAGAAACTAGATAGAGAAGGAATTAGCTAAAAGAATGTAGGAACTGCTACTATCAAGATACTAACATAGTTAAGCTTAACAAATAATATTCTGCTATTAGGCATGTGAACAGAGCACGATAGACTGAGCTATCCGATCATAATAGAATACATCATGTATTTAAAAGATAATAACATATATCACGTGATTGAATGCTAAAATAAACAGCTTCTGCATTGATCATATTGGTCTCATGCATGGTCCGTGAATCCCGTCCCACGAGGTGGTCCCTGCAGCTTCTCATAGAAACCCAGGCACTGAAAAGAACCATTTCCCCCCTCCCTTCATTTTATCCTCTTTTAACATAAATGATTCTTTATCATTGCTGTTACTAGACCACACTTCACCTTCAGTTCCTCCAGATTCCTGCCTCTTCCAGTCTCCCTTTGCCTCTTCGTTGCCCTCACTTTTTTCATATCTGAAATTCCTTTCTGAGTGAAGCTGTAAGGCAGTTGCAGTTGAGTGTAAGAGTGGCCCTAACTGAGGGGCAGAAGAGGACAATTTGAGTGAGGCACCACACCAATTTACTGGTGAGGCTTCTGTAGTTCCTGCACTGCAGGAGAGCCAACGTTGTTTCTGTAATGCTCTGCTGTCTCTACGTGGCACCACTGTAGGCAGGGCAGTCACTCCTGATCTCTCACTGCTTTCTCCTGGGTCACAGTCTTGCTTTAACCCCTTGTCCTGTAAGAACTTAATCTTTCTCTCTCTTCCCCTCTTGATTCTCATCTCCATAAGATACTCACTGACTTTTGACTTCTGACTCAGACACAGATCACCTCTTCTGGTTTCCACCTTCTTTAAATTATTGCTTTCTTTAAATATTCAGCTTAAGTATTTTTAAATGTTAAGGCTTCCTAGTCAGACTCTCTTCACAGGCAGTGAGTAGTTTACCCATTTTTCTCTCATTTTTGGCAGTCTGTTACCTGCTGTGATACTGTCACAAAGGACATGATGCCATTTTCTGGTAGTCTCATCTGCCACCCCGTCGCTGCTGTGATCCTTCTTTAATCAGAATTTCCCTGCTCCATCTCGAATTTCTTGTATCTCCACCGGGCCCTTCCTTGAGAATCCTTTGAGTATGACTCAGATTCCTGTATAACAACAACAATATTGACAGAGTGATGATTGTTGCTCTTTGGCTTTTATGTGTCTGTGTTAGAGTTGGCGAGAATACTTGGCTAAATGCAGTCTTTATTCTGCTGACTGCAATACTGAAGATGAGTAGAGAAAATCTCTCCCAGCATCTAAAAGAGGAGCTAGGACAAGGCCAGGAAATGGCATTTAGAAACCCTTAATCACAGTCATTACCTTTTCCTGTATGTGACAATACTGCAAATATCGCATGTCCTTCAGCAGCATGGATTTATGCCTGCGTCAGGGTCAATGGGAGAAATAACAGCACTGTGTCAATGTATGCTGCAGGCGTTTCATGGGGAAGCAGCAAATGATGCTGAGTTGTGTGAGGATTCCCAGATTGCACCCATGGCATTTAACCCAGACGTAGTAAACACCACTTGTCAGCGCAGTGCCTTGATGCAATCCAGTCTCTTTTTTTGGCAGATGTGCAAAAACAAAGGGGAATCTCTGTGCCATGTATGCCTAAAGGTCTGTCCTCCCTGTGTCTTAAATCACTCCCCAAATTGTCTTCACTCTTCATCATCTTTGCATACATTTGCAATGGGATGAACTCATCAAGACTGGACTTTGCAGGATGCCCAAACACAGCTAGTTTGTCAGCAACAAGAGAAGAAACAAGTTTTGTGCTTTTAAGCCAAGCAGATATTTCTGTTGAATAAAAAGCAAGGTAGAAATGGTTATTTTTGTAGCTATCTGATTCTACATATGTTTAATTTCAATCTTGCTTTGAAAGAATTGTCAAAGTCCATGAATTTAAGCCCACATCTTCTAGAAAACCAAAATAACTCCTCTACAGTCTCCCAAGAACATATAATTCCTGCCTCTGGAAAGGTTCAGATAAATTTATTATTTTGCATATGCTTTTCAATCAATTAAGTTTTATTTTTATTAAATACCTTCACATTAGGAAAATTACTTGGGATTAGAACTGTTTAGGAGAGATTTGGAAAATATAAGATGATATTCTACCAGAAAGTGTCTTCATTGGAAGTTTGTAATCAGCTGTATTCAGCAACAGCTTTTTGCCCCAGCCATGCACACTTCAGGCGTGTGACTAATCCTATTAACTTGAAGTGTGTTTAAGTGTTTAAAGGATTAGAGTTTTAATTACAGGCCATCTGTAGAGGTCAAATATCAAAGGCAGTTCAGAGCTTGAGTTTTAGCATTTTCTGAATGAGTAATATTTGTGTGAGCTTTCCTTTTGCCTTTCCAACCTGCATTCTTTCTGCAGTAAGTTAAATGGGTGTTTCAACATAGTCTTTATTAAATGAATCTACTCAATGTCTATCAAACGGGTCTCTAGATCCTTGGTCATTTACACATTAGCAGAGCTGGCAATATGCACCCAAAAGAAGCAAAAGGGTTCCCAAAAGGGCTTGGAAAACACAGGTTTGAACGACTCAAGCTCACACAGCATGGTTCCAGTCTATGTCACAGCTGTTTCTGATTGGAATTACTAAACATTAAGATTTTTTTTTCCCCTGATGGTATATTAAACAGAAATGGAAAGCAAGAGTTTTGGAGTGATAATTAGCTGACATTGACAATGTAAAAATTAGATATTTAACTTACATGTCTAAACTAAGATGTCTAATGATCTTAACATCTAACTTAAATGTCTAAATTATGACCTTTGGCTTCAAACAGGAATGCCAGAAAATTGTTGCTTTCCTCCCACTCAAAGCAGGATCAATTGTGTTTAGGTGATTTCTGACAGATACTTATCCAATCTGTGCTTGAAAACTCAAACCCCAAGGCTGTTGTACACTGTAGTAATCTCTCTTGTTGTTTTTTTTTTTACCTGCATCATGAGAAAGCTGTTTCTAACACCTAACCCAGCTTTCTGTTGCTTATTGAGCCTTTTCAGAGCAGATGAGTTGATTGCCCTCTCAGCTTAGAAAAATAGTGCATTATTTAGGGCTTCCCTCCTGGGTTTCCCCTTCTGTTGGGAATACCACTCCAATACCTCCAATGCTTCATTACCAAACCTCTAATTCTCTATTCTAGCCAAAGGAGAATAAAATACTTCAACTGAAGGTTTACTAGCCCCAAGCATAACAGCAGAATAGCTTCATTTGCCTGGCAAACCTTTTTATACATCCTCTGATGCTATTTGCGGGTTTTTTTTGTTTGTTTGTTTTGGTTTGGTTTTTGTTTTTTTTTTTTTTTGTAGTGGCATGGCTGAATCCTGTTTCGTTTGTGATCCCTGCTAACCACCAAGTCTGTTTATCCAGTGATGCTATCAGACCAGTAATTCCACAACTGGCATTTGTCTTCTGCAGAGAGTAAAAACACATCCTTGGAATCACTTCCCCGCTCCCCCCACCCCATCCCCTGCAACTTCTCAAGTTCATTCACATCCTGTCCCTATCCTTCAATGCTTCCTACCCTTTCCAGCCAGTGGGTTTGGTAAGCAAGTTGTCTGTTCTGCCATCCAAATTATTTAGGGAAAACATCAAATTGGTGTTACAGAGATGCTTCTGCAGAATTGTGCTTGATGTGTCCAGCCAAGCTAACAGCATACTTTTGCTCAAGACTCTATGGGTCCCATTTACACCCAGCTGTGTCCTCATCCATTTGTGTTTTTCTGGACTTGCTTGTGAGATGGATGTCTGTGTGAGACAGTGTTAGAAGTCTTTCGGTCACCAAGATATCTGGCATCTGTGGCTTTTCTTATCTGGCATCTGTGGCTTTTCTGCTATACTCAGGAGCAGTTACCTAATCAGAGCTGGAAATGAGCTTGTTTGACAAGATTTATTTTAGACAAAGTAATCTCACTGGTACTAATTTCTTTTCGAAGTATATAAATGTGTCAGTGGTGTGATAGGTCTAACTCAAGCAGCTCATTGTTTAATGGCTCAACTGGTCACAGAATGAATACATCCTCTTAAAAGAGTAATTCAAGCTAGACAAGCTAAACTCAGTGAATTTCAGCTCCCCTATAAATTATCTAAAACAATCAGTCATCTAAAAAGCTTATAATTCAAATTCAGAGCAATCACAAAATATCACTTTTACATTCCTGTACCTGGGGAACAGAAGCAAACTTAACATGCCAGGAAACAAAAAAAGTGATTTCAAGTAGGACCAACTTCAGCTTCATCCTTTAAACAAAGGTTATGAAACTTTGTGGTCCAGAGAGAAGGGTAAACAAGCAGTTAACAATGTAGCACTCTGTGAGTGCCCATGAGCATTCAGTGGAACCCACAACCAATGGGTGAATGGTATTACAAAGGTGATGAACTGGACTCTGGAGCAAGTATTAAACCAGGACACTACTGACAAAAATACTGACATCTTCATGAAAGAAAAACACATATGAACAAAAAAGTAGGTCTGCTAGAAAGTGATGATAAAGATACTGAATAATACCAGATGGCAGAATAGCTGTATTTGCAAAGTTTTCTCTTAACCAGTAAAGAAGGAAGGTTAAGATGGGGGGAAAAAAAGAGAAAACACTCATTTAATTTATCTGTTTAGTTTATTCAATAGTTTAGTTAGCTGAAGTATCCTGAAAGTTCCTGTTACTTAAACATGAAAAAAAATCAAAAAGATGTCTGAAATAGACGAAAAACTTCTGCAAAATACATGGCATAAGGTTATGCAGACAGTAGGTTGAACTATTTAGGTAAGTAATATGTTCATAAGAACTGTGAAAACAAGATCCAAAGAAAGGATTTTTTAAATAAGAATAAACTCCTTTCCAAAGCTGCTTAAAAATAAGTCAGTGACAAAATCACCATCGCAGTAAACATGGAAACTCCAGTATTTAAGTATTGAGGAGCAGCCATAGTGTCCAGATATGACAGAGTCAATAAGAAAGCAAAGAGCAGGTGTAAAACAGCCTGCAGAGCAGGAAGGGCTTTACTTCATGAGGGAACTAAGCTAATTTAGACAGATGGAGAAACACCAGCCTCTCGGGTGAGCATCCCAGATAAGAAACCTGGACTGAGAGACAACTGCCCCAATAAAGCATATCCATCATTCAGTGCTGGCAAGCTCTCTGCCCTAGAAACTACCCTGAACCAAAGCTCCATCATGGATTTCATCTGAGCTCCCGATTAAGAGATCAAATATTTGCAGGAAATAGAACTCTGAGCAGATGGTATTTCAGGTGCAGAGAAAGCGACAGTTAGCACTGTTGAGCAGCTGTGAGTGCACACAGAGGTCTGTGTGCTGGCGGTGTGGTTACTTTGGCTGGAGTCCCTCTTGGTGCCAGCTCAAGGGACGGCTGGCAGCCCCAGCAGGCCGTAGTGTGGAGTCACTGCCGGCTGCCCGTCCACATGCCAGCCAGCAACAGGAGCTTGCTCTCTCTACCTGGGACCAAAGGAATAAAGAAGAGATAAGAATCGAGAGCACTGCTAGAAATGCTGAAGTTGAGGGATGAAGGTGCTAGCCCAGGGCAGTCACTGGGGGAGCAGGAGCTGACTCGGGACTCGACTCCTCTTTCTCCGCCTGGCCCAGGTCAGGTTTGACGGCAGATGGCGGCCGTGCCTTGAGCACAGCAGCAGCTGGAGCCTCATGGTCTGCAGACGCTACATAACAGTGTGTTCAGACAAGCATCTGTGACCCTTTCCTGGTGCCAGCCACTGTTGTTCATATTGGCTGCTTCTCAGGCACTTCTGTACACAATGTCTTCTGCTTGGAAAGGTTCAGCAGACACCTCACCCTCCCATCCCAAGCCTTCCAGGAGGAGAACTTTCCACAGAATGTTGCTGAGAGAAGAAAACAAGGAAAAGGGCATACCAAAGGTTTATATGTTTTACTGGAAGTACTTAAATTTCTTTGTAATAACTTGTGCCTGCAAAGCTGAGAAATTGTGTTTGCCACACATAGTTGCAGATGGTTGTGGCATCTGAAGCAGATCAAATGGATTGTACATTTTCTCATATCACTCTGGAACCAAAGCTTCTTCTTTTCAAGCATTTAGAGAAATATTTGATTTATTTTCCAAATAGTGCTGAGAGCCTGATCTGAAGATCTACTTTGGTTTTTGGGGCTATGGCATTTCCGAAAGTGAAACTCTGCTCCTTTACGTATCACATTTCTTCATCTCATCCTCTCCCTGCCTTGAAGAAACTCATCCCTAGATTATCAAGTACCCTCCACCCTTCAAGATTAACAAATCAAATCTCTTTTGCATATTATCAGGGAGAAAAACTGCCTCCAACATAGGTCTGAGAACCACTCAGGAAGCAGCCCTTCATTTTTCAGACCCTGGAACCTTTAGAAGCTGATTGTGCCATTCCTTTGCCCTTTCTTGTTTTGTCTCGATGATTTCACACTTGTACATTGCCATTCATACCAATCTTAATGTTTTTATGTCAAATCCCTGTGGGTACACCTGTGGGTGTACTGTTGCATTGGAGAAGAAGTCTTTACCTGTGGCCAGGTTGTAAACAATTCAATGCAAGCCAACACTTCAATCAATATCAGGAACCTAATTGAAAGCTAATGCAGACTGAAAATGTCAGCATAAGATGTTACACCTATGTGAAACTGAATTTAGCAACCAGGCTGCTGCCTCCTACACAAGCTCTGTCTTTTGAGTGTAGCCCCCATATTGAGCACTTCACAGTAGTGTAATCTCACAAATGATTTTCTCAGCATGGTTCTCTGCAGTGATAAGCTGTATTTACCATGCAGTTAGCAGAGTCAAAAATTGAGAGTGTTATATTTAAAACTAATAAAATAAATTCTAGATTATCGTCTTCTTGTAAGTCTGGCTTGCACAGTGTGCTGAGCATCAGTGTAGAGATTGTGGATTTGGAAATAAAGAATACAAGGTCATATGGAGCAATGTAGTTTCAGTTAAGCAAATGTAAGGCTATATTCGTTCCAATACATTCTCAGCAAATCATTTGGCTTTGTATATGTAAGCTTTTATGCAATTGCTTTTTAGCTAAACTTATTTCAGCCTCCATTCTGTAGATTCATCTTAGGTTTCCTAGAAGGAGGTTGTAATTTGAGGAGCATATTGTACTCTTTTGGTATAACTTTGAGAAATAAAAATGTGGGGCATTGTAATTGTGATACTTTCATTTCTGACTTTCCTTCCAATAAGCAATCTTATTAACAGTTCTGCATTGAAATAGACCACCATTTTATCCCTGGTATAGAAACCAAAGGAAAAAGAAATCCATTTTGTCAGAAGATACTTTGGTAAATCTAATTCCATTCCAATAAATGAGCAGTGCAAAGAGGATTTGGGCTTACCATGAAATACTGAAATAAAGGTCAGATTTGTAGCAAGCATAAATCAACATTCTTGCATGGTTTAAGTGTATTTATGCCCATTTATACTAGGTAAGGATCTGGCTTATAACCAATGCATGAACTACAAATGGAGTATCAAGCAGGAGTTTGAGTTTTAACACTTACTTTCTTGACTTTTTAGGTTAAATCTGATTCTAAATATTTCAAAGATGTTTTGTTCACCATAACTGAGGAGGACGTTGGTCTGGAAGTTGGCTAAATTCCCTCCCTTGAAAGTAAGCTTTTCAAACAAGGTCTGTGCAGGATTATTAAACAGCTTAGCAGAGTGAATTGTTGTCAGCTTTTCCAATACATACATTTCAGGTTTTGAAATGTGGCCTTTAGGGCAACATAAATAACACAGAAGCAGTTGATCACTTGCGCAAGGTTGTGATGATTTGGTTGTGCTCAGCGGGAGATTATTTGGTGCTATAGACTCATTCCTCTTCAAAGCACTTTCCTCCATGTGAATAGTGCCATGTGAACATTTAAAAAGCATGCAGCACACAGAAACTGAGTGGAATGCAGCAGAGGGAGGAGCAAGGCCATGCTAGGATCAGTGCAGAATTGCGGGACAGTCTGAATAACCATCTCACAGAGTTTTACATCCAACATGGCTGCATCAAGGTTCTTGGTGCAGGCATTCCACAGGCATTTGTGGATGGCCTAAGCCAGTGCCACTGCTGAGAGAAGAAACCTCTGCTCTGCCTGCACTGCTGGCTTTTCCATCTCCCCTTATTTGTGCTGTCATCAGGATTTGTACAATTGCACAGTGAAGCCAACTGAGAACCATTTAGCTGGAAGCAAATCCAACACAACAACCACAAGTTAGCTCCCCTAAGGCTACAGCTTTCAGCAGTGCAGCCAGACTGTTGTTCATTTAACTTTGCTCTCCCAGTGGGCCAGAGAAGAAGGTTAAGGTCATTGATTACTCTGTAGATGGATGGCTATCTGCCATTTTCCCTGTTAGATGAGCTGAAGTGGAGCTAGGACAATGGACTCCAGTCCTGAAACACTTGACTCCTTGGCCCTCAGTGAGGGGTCAAGGGGGAAGGGACATGCAGGAGAGAAACCTGGGCCATGAGGACTGTCACAGAATCAGAGAATCACAAAATCTTAAGGGTTGGAAGGATCTCAAAACATCATCGAGTCCAATCCCCCTGCCAGAGCAGGACCACCTAGAGCAGGTCACACAGGAACTCATCCAGGTGGGTTTAAATGTCCCCAGAGAAGGAGACTCAACAACCTATCTGGGCAGCCTGTTCCAGTGCTCCATCACCCTCACAGTGGAGAAATTCTTCCTTGAAATTCTGTGGAACCTCTTTTGTTACAGCTTATACCCATTGCCCCTTGTCCTATTATTGGACATCACTGAGAAGAGCCTGGCTCCATCCTCCTGACACCCACCCTTTACATATTTGTAAACGTGAATGAGGTCACCCCTCAGTCTCCTCTTCACCAAGCTGAAGAGCCCCAACTCCCTCAGTCTTTCATCATAAGGGAGATGCTCCACTCCCTTAATCACCTTTGTGGCCCTGCACTGAACTGTCTCCAGCAGCTCCCTGTCCTTCTGGAACTGGGGGGCCCAGAACCGGACACAATATTCCAGATGAGGTCTCATAAAGAGCAGAGTAGAGGGGGAGGAGAACCTCTCTCAATCTACTGCCCACAACTGTTCTAATACACCCCAGGAAGCCATTGGCCTTCTTGGCCATGAAGGCACATTGCTTGCTCATGCTCATCCTGCTGCCCACCAGGACCCCCAGGTCCCTTTCCCTATGCCACTGGTACTTGGGGTTGTTCTTTCCCAGATGCAGGACTGTACACTTGCCCTTGTTGAATTTCATTAGATTTCTCTCTGCTCAACTCTCCAGTCTGCCCAGGTCTCGTTGAATGGCAGCACAGCCTCTGGTGTGTTGGCCACTATCCCCAGTCTAGTATCATCAGCAAACTTGCTGACAGTGCCCTGTGTTACCTCATCAAGATCATTAATGAGTATATTGAATAGCACTGGTCCCAACACTGACCCCTGAGGGACTGCACTAGATACAAGCCTCCAAATAAATCCTGCCCCATTGATCACCACTCTCTGCCTTCTTCCCTTCAACCAGTTAAGAATCCATCCCTGTGGGCAAAGATGGAGGACATCATAGATCAAGCACATCACCTACAGGATCTCTGCCTTGAGACCAGCCAGGCTCTGGCAAAGTCAGATTTGGTTTTTGAAACCCAAAACCTGCTCATAGATTTTCTTCCCCTAGGTATCAACTGATGAATAAAGAATGCTTTTATGCTTTGCCATTCTCTTAATTTCCTTTGATGTTACTAAAGTTGTTTGATTTTCTCCTCTCAGCTTTGTGCCCATAGCCATATCCTCCAGCAAATTCAAACTCCTAGTTTTCATTCATTGCCACAGAAAGTGAAAAACCTCAGTGTTCATGGCATATTGCTAAAAAGAGTGAAGAAAATCTCTGAAAAAAAATCATCATTTGAATGAAAAAGTCTTTTTAAACTACAAAATATATTCAAAAGTATTTTTACTGTAGCATTTGTAAAAATCATGCAGATTGAGCAGCAGAATAGCCTTGTCGTAGAATTGTGTTATTATCTCAGTGTCTTTGAGGCAAGCCTGTGGCTGGAAGAGAAACTGTGGAGCAGCAGCAGACACGGCAATAAGCTCTGTTGATGGGAATGCAGGGGGTCCTCCAGGGGATCCCTTGCCCACCTGATCTGTCTTTTAGATGAATCACAAAGCAGAGGTAATTTCCACTTATAGATGTCAAATCTCACTTTCCCACGATCATAGGACTTTTAGCCTTCGTATCTGTCTTAGCTAAACACTGCTCTTACTAATTCTGTTTCCCTTGTATAAATTCCCTGGCAGTTTTCAGTTCAGTTAGTTAAATAAACCATCATTTCCTGCCTCAAATGTCAACTATTGTGGCCCACGGTTCCCTAAGGGTCTAGCTGCCTTTAGATCAGCTGCTTCACAATCTGAGCACATTTTCCTCCTTCTCTAAAGCATTTTCTCCCCTTTTTTTTTGTTTTTGTTTTTTTTTTTTTCCCCTTACATGAGGACTTCCCCTGCACAGGAAATTCAGGCTTTAACAGTAGAGATAATAGGCAAGTCATTTTCTTCAGCATCAGAGTGATTGCAGAAAGCAGTGCAGCTATGGCACTGAGTTGCAGATTCAGCAAGATTCATTGTATGTCACTCAACAGAGACACCCTTTGGTTGGGGTTTCAAATTAGGGGACATTGCAAAGTTAGAAGTCAGGACTTGTACTGTCTTGTTGGCAGTTGGAGGCCTCTGCCATGTTACAACATTTTTTTTGGCCTGTATTCCCAGGCTGCCTCACTATGTCAGTTTCTTTTTGGTAAACAACCCTGAAACCTTCTGAAGATATCTTTGGACTTTCCTCTACAGATGAGGAGGTCAGGGCTCTTTTATCAGGCAAACTGCTGAGCCAACAGCAAGGTGCAAATAGCTGCAGGTTTTTAGGCTGCAGTCAGAATTTTAACTCTTCCCTGAGAATTAGCCTGCTAGAGGTGGAGAATTGATATCCTCCTTCCTAGTAAATAACGTCTGAGCAAGTGTTGTCTGTACATTGCAAATGCTACTCAGCATTTGCTTAATAAATGCCCCTTTTTCCTGAAGGTGCTGCTATGGTTGAGCAGTGAAATGAAGTGTACTGATCCCTGTTGGTGCCAGTGCTAGGGAAATGCAGTGCCTGACATAAACTTTTCACTCTGAAGAACTTTCCTGATTTACTTGTTCAGTTGTGCATGGTTTAGCTGGTCTGCAGGTCCCCTCCCACTAGCCAAGCTCTCCATCTCCATTCAAATCCACCCAACAGTTCTGCTGGGAGGAAAGGCCACAGATTTGTTTGCTGTTTTGAAAATGTGTTTTGAAATATGATATAAACAGGCAGCATTAGTCAGAACACTTGACAGTGACTCTTACCTAATGGACTAGTAATTTTGCACTCCAGAAGCAACAGTATCTCTTTCTTAAACAGAGAAAAACTTTACTTAAATATTTTTCCAGATTTCCATATAGATGAACATCCCAGGCAAAGGCTGTCTTGGGGAGGGAGTTGCAGAGTGCTTAGGGTCCCAGCTATAAAGGCCCGAGCTCCTCCTGTATGGTAAGGTAAGCAGCTCTCTTGTCCTCAGAGAAACGACCAAACTTGGTGCTACAAGAATGGCCTCTGCCTATTGCTTACCTCCAGGTGAGAATGGATTTTGTGGCGAGTGCAGTGCAGATAAATTGTGATGGCTTGTTCATATAGTCACACATTAAAAATTAAAGGTCAGATCCCAAGGTCCTTAGTGAGGCAAAGCTCTTAGCTAAGCATGTGTTTCACAACCTAAGTCATGTTGGGTAACCAGTTTGTCAGTGGGAGACCTCACTGATTTCTGCAGTTATCTGAATAAAACTTGCCTTAAATTCTATCATTGTTGAGGTCTCTGTCAGGTGCAAAAAAGACAATCTTCCTGATGTCTGTTTAGTATAAACTATCATCCCCAAACTTTCCAAAAGTCTACACAAAAGAGCAAGACACTGGGTCTTCTTCAAGCTTTTGTCACCTCCTGGCAGTTGCCATATAAGGCAGGAGCTGCTGTAATACTAAAGAAAATAAACTCCAGTAACAGTAGCACCTTTCTTTCCAAGTTTGAGTGTTTACAGAAAATGTGCTGCTTCTTAAATCTTCCTTGCCAAAAACCCCACCAAAACCCACTTAGAAGCCCTACCACTGTTGCACTGTAGGGGAAAAGATTTGAAGCAAATGTGCCAATGTAAATGCTTACACTGCTGTATAAATGAACATTATTGAATAAAACCTGTTTATAAATGCCAGTTTTACTGACATTTAAATTCAGATCTGTATAGTTTTGGAGCCTCTGCTTAAGAAGTACTTGTAAATACTTAGGGACAAGATTTATCTGTATTTGGAGTAAAGGACAAGTTTACAACCTGGCTTTGTGGCACAGAAATCTGGGTCTGGAGCTAAAAATGGGCTATAGAATTATTACAGACATCTATTCATCTATTTACCTGAAATTTGTCAGACATAATCTTTCAACCAAGCTGAGCCACGTTCAAGCCTTTGCTGATAATACCCAGTGAAAATTCACAACTCTGACTTGCCATTAATGAGTGCAACTGATGGCTCTGAGGAGTTTGACTGGCTGCCAAATTGATACGTCTGTATATCTCATCAGTGACTGTTATATCTTGTTTGGTTGGGGTTTTTTTTTTTCCTGATCTCTGCTAAATTGATTTTTGCCCAGTTTGTTTGGCAATCTTGCTGAAGCACTGCAAAGAGGACATAAGATAGGAACAATGCTAAGCAACCAGATGTAGAAAGACAGGAGAAAGAAGAAAGTGTATTTGTTTTTCACTGTTTAAACACGATTTTCCACCTAGGAAAATGCCTTGCAGGTTATGTTGCAGTTCCATTAAACTAATCCAAAGCACAAACACATCACACAATGTGGTCTTACAAATACACCTCATGCAAATACCCCTGCGTGCAGGAAGTGATACGGTGGGAATGGATCAGGAGACAGTCACGGCAGACACAGAGGGGATTGAAGGCCTGCCAGGGAGGATATTATGTCACATTTAGGTAAGGCTACATTTTCCTCATGTAAGGGATCTCCATCCTCCAGTTGCTTTCAGATCCTATGGGATCATTGGAGCACTGGCAAAGGCAGCACTGGAGCTGGGGTGAACAGAAAGAAACAAAAGCACCAGGAAAGAGAAGCTGAAGAGAGAACTTCTGTTGGTCACCTGGAGCATTGCATGAATGCCAAATTTCTACCATATGCACAGAATTAAAGGCCATAAATAAAAAAAAATAAGATTCTAGATACAGGCGGCTAAAAACCTAAAGGCCTGCCGTGGTGGATAATGACAGATACCGCATTGCTCACTTCTTGAGTTGCAGAGCCTGGTGCTTCTCATATTTGTCCTGCCATACCGTCGGGCTGTCAGACAGTGTTACCCATTGGTCTCCCCTGCATCAGCCAATAAATGTCAGTTTCTCCCTCAATGATAAGAAAGATGGAGAGAGAGTAAGGAAACACAGGCTACCTTCTGCGTTGCTGTTGATTTTAGCAATGAAGTTACTTGGGCAAGTAATTTCAAGTAGGCACTTGAAAAAACGGAGAGAAGACCATTACTGTCAGAGATCTCTGCTGCATCCCCATCCTACTGGCTGGCATCCTTTCATCTTATAAATGTTGCCTTTTTTTGCACAAATTCAAACCCTTTATGCTTTTCCTATGAAAGCCTTATTTTTTCCTGCTCTGAGATAGAGAACATGCCAAGCAGAACGGTACAAGTTGCATCATTAGGTGGTAGACTGTCACTCAGACCTTTGCTTGCCAGTCATGAAACTGCTCCTAGTTGCAATATCAGAGAGTAGCTTCTGAGGCAACAAGTTCCATTAATTGGCCCCACTTTGTCCTCTCCTGTGTCTACTTTGAGACACATGCTAGATAGCACCTCCATTCCCACTATTTTAGCCCTTTGTTGTCTTCTGCTAGTCTTATCCCCACCTCTTGAAGTTGTTATTGTCCATCTTTGCCCAGCACCCTGGCTTAGTGGCTGCCCTCCTGCCCCAGCCAGGTCACATCTTCAGCTCCCAGAGGACAGCAGCTTGGAGTAGGCAAAATATTGGCTCTGCCACTGCCAGCTAAGCTGGGAAGATCCCAGGCTGTGCACTGAGCTGCTCCCAAGGCACCAATGCATTGCTGTCTGCTTGGGGCACCCATAGCAGACCTCACTTGGAGTTTCCCTGGCCCAGCAAGGCAGGCCCTGTAGGGTTTGCCCTGTATAACACAGCCTTGGGTTCAAGAGCTTAAATGAGGTTGCTTCCGCCATTATTTAGCTAACAGCCCTTCTTCAAAGCTGTTTTACACCTGATGATCTGAAAACTTTAAGAATAAATAATGGTGACTGACCATTGGAAAAGGGAGAATTTTTACTTTATGAAATTTATTTGTAGACTTACAATTTTGCAAGAAAAAGTCCATCAAAATCCTATCATTTGGATTCCTGTCACACTCTTTTCTTTCTTTTCTGCCTTGATTTTATAGGCTGTTATTTTAATAACTGCTTGCGGCTGAACTCAATGCCATGCAACACTGAAAAGGCTGAAATCCTGGCTTTCATAAGGGAAAACCATCCATCCCTATGGGACAAGGCAGTGATTAGCCATGATTAGCCATGTGTCTATTCAGCAGCTCACGGTGCCTCCTGGGCATGCCATTTTCATCTTGTCTTCTTCCCTGGGTTACTCTGGACATGGTAATCCGTCACCATAGCAGGTTTACATGCCTCCAAATACAAAGATCTGTCCAAGTACAAGGACTTCATAGAGCTGAGGCATAGGGGAATGGAGTGGTTAAACACTGTTGTATGTGTTATGCTATTGCGGTCTATTTTTAGCAGCTGTGGTCACCATGAGTTTGCAGCCCTAAGTCACCTCTGAACTTATAGCTGCAAAAATGAAACTGAGATCTGCAGACAGGCCAAAAAGGAATCCTGTCTTAATATTTATAGAACAAATAAAATTAAACAGGTGTAAAAATGTCTTTTTGTTCTCTTTGGTTTTAAAAGTAAATCTCCTCTGCTGCTGATCTTTTGGGGGTGATACTAAATGTCCCAGTAAATGTGCCATGAAAAACTGTCACTGGAACTTCATGATTTTTTTAGGTCAGTGCCACAAAGATGTTATGGCTATTATGAAGTGCAAGGGCTGACTGTCAGGTTTTGTACCTGCACTTTTTTTCACTTAAATAATGTTTAATGTACCTGTGCTAAAATAGTTGCTTGAGAATATTTGCTCCTGATTTGCCTCAGTGGAAGTCAGAAGAGCATCACCTACTCATGTTCTGTTTTTGAGGGAAGTTTGAAAGAGAGTCAACCCAAGTTGACGTATTTCTCTAGTTGGTGGAGTGATCTTGTTTCTCACCTCATTCAGGTTGCTTTGTTCTCTGCTGCCTGTGCATCAGAGGGGCTTTTCCACGTGGTCACTATTTGATTTTATGTTTTCTTATGCCCAATCTGTCTGACTGCCTTAGATTTTCAGTTACTGTTTCTCAAAATGGCTCCAACAACTCTCTTCTGCCATCTCAGAAGAAAGGCACAACTGCATTATTGTACTGAGTGAATGCATTTTCTCATACACGGAGCTGAATGGAAGATCATTTAAATATCTTAAACACTCTCCTAATTGGAATAATGACATGCTAGGAATGAGAGTGCAAGGAGAATTTATATTCAGACTCATGAATTTCAGTGAATGAGTAATCAACACTCCATCACTCCCTAGAAGGTTAAACAATTTTTTAAGCAAATAGTTACTGTAAAAGCACCATTTGACTGCATTAAAACAAACAAACAAACAAACAAACCTCAAGAACAGGTATTTCTCGTGATCCTTAGATCATGTGAAAGTTTTGTGGACCCCTGGTAAGGGAAAAGCTGAATTGAAGTGCTAACTACTGGCTGGCACCTCAGGGCTGCTCCACCAGCCCCTGCCCCACGCTCATCCCAGCCCACAGTCTTTCTGCACCTTGTGCTGGCCTGGCCCGGCTGTCAACAGCAGCACACAAAAGCCTGTGCTCTGAGCCAGATCGAGGGGGGGACGGGGGGGGCAGCTGGGTTAAAAAATAACCCAGCAAAATATATTTACTTGTCTCTGTGTGCATGTTTGACAGTGGGCTCAGCTTCTCCATGTGATTCATAGAAAGGCTGTACCAAGGTCTGCGCTGGCACGAGAGCAGGAAGGAGCAAAGGGGGAAGTGGCGTAGTCTCAGGGGCTGGGAAAGAAAACATTGCTAACTGATATTGCTGCCAAATATTGTACCTTCTGAAGCCAATGCCTTAGACCAGAGCAGTTAAAGACCGTCCCTTAGCATGGTTCTCCCATCTTTACTTACAGCCTTATTCTTATCAACAAGTTGGTTGGTTGATTGCTATCAAGTCAGTTATATACACTTACTCAGGAGTCAGCGTGTAGGGATCTAATCTAATCCAATCTAATCAATTTCATATACAAAATCTCACTTTCCTGTCATCATATTCATACTAATTACTTGAACATTTAATTAAAAAAGCCTTTAAAAAGCCTTTAAAAAAGCAGTTCTGAAGAATTAAGCTTTATTGTCACTATTATCTTTTTTCATCCTCCAGTCTTATGCTTTTCTTTTCATTGTTTCTTTCCTGCAAATTGTTTCTGTAATTAGTTTCATTGGGCTTGATCTGAAGCTCATAGAGGTGAATGCACAGACTTTCATTAACTTGAACAGGCTGCAGATCAGCCCTTCTGTAAATGCTTTAATAGGTACAGGTCAAGAACTTGAAATGAAGAACACCTGGTTTACTGTGTGTTTCTATTTTTATTTCCTCTAGCTTCATCACACCAATGATATTGAAATGCAAACTCCTGTAGGCACAACACTGGAAAGTAACAGTCTATACTACATTTATTCCATCGGTAGTTAGCAATACCAGCCACAGTGTGGGTTGAGCTGTGCCTCACTCATGCACCCATCAAGAGATGGACAGTGAGAGACAAATGGAGAGTCTGTGGCAGAACTGAGACTTAAAGCCAGATGACATAAGTGCAAGTTCAGTGTCTGTTTCTCTCCCCACTCCCAGCTATGCTTCTCATTCTGCTGAGGCACACCAGCACATGCACCTGTACAAGTGCCATATTCTTTAATAATTTCCTTGTGTGATAATGTTGAAGAAGGCACAACAATAATCTAAAAGGAAGGGTTAACTCTTGGGTGGTTCTATCAATCTCAGTGCTGTTTGCTTGCAAGCAGCCAATTATGGACTCTGCCACTAACAGCAGTGAATAAGCCTTTCCAGTGTTTCACTGATAAGAAGACTCTTTGCAAGAGATCATACATACATGTCTCACAGGCCTCAAAGTTTCCTAATCCCTTTGTTATTCCACTTTTCAGCATTATCAGATACGCTGCAATGTCCATCCTTGGAGCAGAGGCTCAAGCTGAGGGGACTTTTTCTGCCCAGTTTATAAGGTCGTGCTAGAAAGCAGCCATTTGTGACTGAGTGTAATAAGAACATAACAGCTCCAGATCACATTGAAGAAACTCCTTATTCCCCCTAATTACTCTAAACAAAACGTAAGTGTTAGTGCACTGTCCCTGCTGAGTAGCATACCGTGTTCTCATGTAACTACGAAGTTAGCCTTAAATGCTAAGAGAGCTATATTTTTTTCACAATAGCAGCATGAACACACATGAGTTATCATGAGATGAAAAGCAGGCACTTAGTCAGCAGTTCTGGATAGACATATAGGCTGATCTTATCATGTTTACTTCACAGCAAAACACTGTGGTCTTCCAACTGTTTCCACCTCAGGAAAACAAACGAGTGTTAATCATCTAGAAGTTTTAAAGACTAAAAGAGCATTAAAAATATTTTAAAACCTATTTTTAGCCATGAAGATCAGTTTCACATCTTTAAGCTTCTCAAACATTTGTAATTCGCCTCTTGATCTAAATCCAGATTCAGCTATTTATGTTGGATTTATTGCCCATTATGCTTTGGCCACTTGCTGACCCCGTCTCAGAGGCTACATGAACTCTCGTGACAAACAGAGCTTCCTCTGTGACAAATAGGAAAAAATTTGAAACTATTTATTTGATATGGCAATACTGATACTAGTATAGAAAAGCACTTTGGACTTCTCTGAAAGGGTACACTGGTCTTCATTATCTTCTGTTTGCTTTTTTTTTTTTTCCCTGTGGAAGACAGATTAGGAGAAAGCTCTGTGCTTAGCAGAAATACACAAGATGGTAACTGCAAGGAAATATTATTTACTGGAGCAATGAGTGACTTTAGAGTGCAGTTTAACATATGTTTTGATTAGTTGTCTTAAGCTTCAGTTCCTAAATGCTGTTTAATTCTTAATGGCCAAAACAGATTTTTAAGTGACTTGCCTCTTGCAGCTGGTCAGTAATAGAGACAGGAATTTGTAGACATCATCCAGGTCTTCCACGGCAAAAATGTCCTTTCTTTAGCTAAAAATATTCAATAGTCTACATAAAACTTATAGTTTTGTAGAAGGTGAGGCATCTCAGTGCTGCAGAAGGTGAGGCACAGGACAAGCAAAAGCACAACTGAGATTACACAGATTGACTACAGTCCCATGAACAAGGTACCACTGCTGTATTCTTTCCTAAAAATAAGAAGTGCTTGTTATAAAGCTATTTTCTGGTAAGGCAGATAGAGAAGCCAACCCAGAAGAGAAACACCAGTAACCAGATTTTAAGTTTCTCAGGGTCTGAAATTCTTTTCCAAAGACATCAGTTAACGTAAGCTTTGCCTACTTCTGATCTTGTTTCTAAGGTTCCTCTGTATTTCACCCAGAGGCAAATGTCTGAAGCTTGGACAGTTTGAAGGCATGCTTCTGGAGGAACTGAAAAAAACTCCCCAATGAGCTTAAAAAATATCCATACTTGCAAGAACAATAACCAAAAAGATTTTTTAACCTTACAACCCTATGTTCCTGGGACAGAGCCTTTACAGGGGCTAACATGAGCTTGCTGTCCTTTCTCTACCCGATGTGCTGGGAGTGTGAGGTGGGTCAGGAGGCAGCCCAGCATCCTTGCTGGGCCAGCCTGGTGCTACCATGCTGCTGTTTAACCTAAAATCTCTTCTTGCCCTCACTTTCTGCCCTTGGCAGCTGCAGTAAAGCTTTGGTGTATGAGGTGGAAAGGACCAGTCCATCAGTGCCAATATCTCCCCTTCTCATCAGGAGACTCACGCCCTCTATTTGCAGTATTTGTCCTTCCTGTGCAGATGTGGGAACCACAAATGCTAAAGTACTTTGAAGTCTAATTGCTCAGTAGCTTACTACAATGTTAAAAGAACCCACTAAGTGTGACAGGGGAAAATCATTGCCTTTGAGGCAACTACCACAGATATTTATGGTAAAGAAATGCTGTCTCAAATTCAAGGCGATGCCTTCCAGCTTAGCAGCTGAAAACAGGTGAAGCACAGTTGCAGTGTGGCTAGAAAAGGAGCTTTGCCTGAGACTGCCCACTGCAGCATCTCGTGCTGTTCCAGGTAAGAGGGCAATGCCAGTAGGCATCCTAAGCTACTCTCCAGTCTCTTCCAGTGTTGGCCCACTGGTAGTTTCTGAGAGAAGCCAGACATGGATCCTGCCTCACTTCTCTTTTCCGAACAGGCTTCTGATTAGAATGAGCAATGAGAGTCACCACAGATGGCTGCATGGGTGCATATCTGTCTGCATTTGTTGAAAACCATCACCATGCAGTTCTGGTTGGTGGAGACTGCAGCAACCATGCTAGAAGCAGAAGTTCCCAGGCTGGGGCACGGCGTGACCAGCAGTGATGAACTGCACCTCTGGCAAAGTGCCCAGGGCCTGATAGCATGCCCAGGAAAAGAGAAAACCCTAAGGGAGAAAAAGCAAAACAGACCAAAAATAAATGCAAACTGAAGAGGCCTGGAAAGGCTCCCTTACATGGGCTGGTAGTTGCTGGCTCATGCCTTTGGTCTAAGGGTCCTCAAGGGCAGCTGGGGCTCAGAAAGCCCCTTCTAACACTGACTTTGTCTTCTCTGGCAATCTCTGACTGCATCATACAGGTCCCCACCTGAGCTGGAGATAGTACTCAGCCTTGGACACGGGGCAGCCTCGGACATTTGGGCTGGGAATTGCCCTTGTGCTCTGGAGCAGAGTCTGCTCCATAATTCTGCACATAAACAGGTGCCTTGCTGCAACAGCACTTTCCCACATGGACTCACTCATGGTTCTTACCAGGTTTTTTCATGTTCTTCGCAGAGCTGGTGGCTCCATGGCAAGATGCTGACACAGCAGGTGGGAAATGTTGGTGAAAAGGCTTGAGAGGTCCAAGCAATTCAGCATGGCCTCATGGTTTTGGAGCACTATAAAGTTTGTTGGAAAAAGCAAGCCCAGCTTCTTACTTCTATAGTTTTTACAGGGCCGGTGCTGTATGGGTCTGTAATGTTTCTAGTCCTCATTTTCTTTGTCCTAAATATATATTTATTGTTTCGGGATGTGATGAGGGAGTGGGGCTTGGGTGCTGAAATTTCAAAGACAGACAAAAGCATTGTGTCTTGTCTTTCCAGCTCTTTGTAATTACTTGGTTTTCTGGATCTTCCCTGAGGGAGTCATGACTTCCTTCTACTAACTGTATATGGAAATTAATTACTCTGATTCACATCCTGGACCCAGGCACCTGCTAATTAGGTGTCTTTAAGGACTGAAGGTGGGGTATGCCCTACAAAAGGCTTCCTGAACTCATCCCAGAAAGGTAGTTAAGTGAGGATTTTCTCCTGTGTCAAAGTTCACTCAAAAACTTTCCTCCTTTCTCAACCTCAGGCTGCTCATTGCCTCCCTCCTGGATTTCTCCAGCCCCTAGGCTTTTTTTTTTTCTTTTTAATTCGGTAGAGTTCTACAGAAAGCTACATGGGCACAATGATGAAATCAAGGAAAAGAGTGGGAACGTCAGGGAGAGAAGTACCTATTGTCACTGAACCTCTGCAAAGGGCTTTTAGGTCCCAGTGATTCCTCCAGGGCTGAATATACAGGTTGCAAGCACTTTGTCATTCTCAAGTGACAGTGTTAGTGCCAAGATTCAGGTGTGATTTCCTAATGCTCAGCAGTGATGCATAAATATTGACCATTCAAATGAGAGCTGTGCTACCAGATCTAGTCTGGGACCAGCACCCACATGTAGGTCTTGTGTCACTTTTAGAGTCAGAAGCCTAAAGTGCTGGGTGTTTTTCTCACCATGGGCTCATCAAAGCCAAGCATAACCTATCCAAAGCATTATGAACACAGCTAAGTCTGAAACGTACGCTCCATGACAAAGCCATTTTCAATAAGGACCTTTTTATAGCCCAAACGTGGAAAGAAAAACCCTTTTGCTTACACTCACCTCTGCTGGGTTTGAATTAGATTGTGAAAGGCCTGGCAGTCAGGTATGCTGAGCACATACATGGGGGAGAGTCCCCATACTGTTACCCTGTTCCTTCAATAGCTGCACAGTAATGCTTGCCTCCACATTTAAGCTTTGGCAAGACTGTAGAGGAAAAAGCAATTTAAATAAACTTCTGGCAAGGCTGTTGAGCACTCTCAAATGAACCTGTCTGAGATGTACACAGTTTTACTGCATATTCTGGGGCTGTCACTAGTGGGTCTCGCAATGGCAGGAGGCACAGACCACACTTCGAAGTAACCAGTGTTACTTCGACACTGGTTTTGGTTCCTCTCAAGCTATTTTGGGGGTCTTCCCTGCTGACTTAACAACTCGTGAGATTTCTGCCCTTATCTGTGGAAAAATCAGCTGCTGGTTCAGCTGTGGTTCTCTCACGAAGGGCAACCTGAGTTTGGGTTTTGAGGAGGCAGGCCAGCCTCTACGAGCCTTCTCTGTTCCCAGGGGAACCCCAGAGCCAGGGACAAAGACAAAGCACAAGTTTCAGTTTCAATTCACTTTTTAAAACTAGTGGCTTTTCAAAAACCAGTTCCCATAGTGACAGGGAACTGTGGCACCATTGTGAAGGTCCAAAAAGCCCTGGCCGGGTATTAGCTAGAAACTCAGCAGTGTGGCCAGCTCCAGAGCAGCCTGCTCCAGCCCCTGCTGTGTTCACAATGGGGCTCTGCTTTTAATCGCCTTCCCTAGCCACCAGCCACTGGTGCCAGAGCACCTGAGTGCCTAAGCACTACAGCTTCCCTTAATCCCAGGTAAGATTATATATTTCCAGAACAGGAATATGCTTGGGTTGAGTTTAGCTGTATTCAAAGTTGCTTTGTTATAAAGGAAAAAGACAGACTTGGTGGGAGATTTCAACCACTGTTTCCTGATGTAGATTGGTGTGAAATTATTTACTAGAACATGCTGCCTCCTACCTTCTCTCTTGCTTCCTGTGCTGCAGGGTAATTCCACCCATGCCTATCAACCAGACTTCCCCAATGGACCAAGGAAACCTCAAACAATTATATTCTTCTGGTACTCACTGTGACACACAAGGGGCCTGCCAGAGCAGCTCAGAAGGTCTGCCAGCTTGGGCTCAGGGCCAGGCAGTGGACGTCTGCGAGTGATGGATGCCACCACTGATCCTGAGCACTCATTTGCCCTCATCCTTCACTATCTGCTGGATTATGTTGCAGCCTGTCGTATGCAAAGAAATACAACCATAGCATTCTTACAAGTCAGCTAAAATTACACGTACCTGTCAAGTGCTTATGTTACTTGTAGCTTTTAGGTAATGTGAATTACATATGTGTAAGAGGTTGAGGGAAGTGTGCTTGTGCTATTTGTAAAAATCTAAGGAAGCCTTTCAGTAGGTCTGGCACATCTTTCCTCTGGAATACCTGAGACTATGAACACTAACAAGAGCCTCTGGGGCCTGTGGTATCATTCAGTGTGCATACTGCTCTTTAGCAGGCTTAGCCACCTGAACACCCAACCACCTGCCTGAGAGGCACAGGGACATAGTGGCCCTAATAGCTACATGCAGAGATTTCGAATCAGAAAGGAGCCGTGACGCGAAGCGGGCCAAGGCTCTTCTGGCACTGAAGGCAGGGCATCAGCCCAACTCCAAGGGTATATGGCCATCACCAGCCCCACACCAAGTACTATCCCTTTCAGTTTTAAGATAAATATTTTTCTTAAATATTTTACAATCACTCTTCCCTTCCTACTACTCTTACTTTTGCCTGCATATCCATGCAACGTTTTCGGAGCTGAGATCACACAGAAGACCAGCTCTTACAACAGTATTTTTAATGAAAGGGTAGATGTACTGCACCAGATTAAGGGTTTGTCTGTCCTAAGGCTAACAGCAGCTAACTGCTGCAAAGCCCCAGGAGACACCACAAGGCTAGACATACTTGCTTCAGATATTCTCAGCATCCAGCAACTAGCAGCTCAGGGATTGAACATGACAAAGGTGAAACTGTAGAATATTGCCAGGACAAGTTGAATAAAATAAGAACTATGTAGTCTTGAAAATTCATCATTAGGATTCACCAAAACTCGAGAAATGCCCCACTCTGACTGCCTTATGATTGCAAGTGAAAGCATTGTCTTAGAAAGGTACTTCCTGCAAGACACAAAGCTTTCCCTTATGTCCTCAAGACTGTTTGCTTACCCTACTGAATTGTTAAAATTCCATTAGAAAGTGGCTGCTGGGAACATATGCAATAAATAGCTGCTGAGATCAATGGCAGTCTTGCAGATTCAAAATCAATGTATTGCTTGCTGACAGTGCTAGCATTGTTTTCCTCTGGGAAATGTAACAGTGGTTGGCTTTAAATAAACACAGTGGTAAAAAACTTTATCTGAACTCATTAGTGGCTCAGACTGATTTTAGAGTAATTCAGAAAATGGCTATTGCCCACAGACAAGACTTTGAAGTGATCGGTGACTTTGGATGTTGCAATTTATGGTAGATGATTGGAAAATATCACAGAACAGAGCAGAACTACTGAAATTTTCTCTGACAAATTGGTACTTATGATACTTAGACCATCCACTGAAAGCCACCAGTTGCTTTTGAAAACCTTGAAATGAACATCATCAGGTTACTGAGGCTCTAATGACCACCATGCACCTTTTCTAGGCCAATTTCTGGCTCCTTTCCTAGATTCTGCCTGGCCCCCATCCCGTGTGACACTGTGCATTCATGTTGGGTATAAGCCCACCAAAACCTAAAATGACATCAAAAGTTGGTATCATCCACTAGCCACCAGATTTTAGCTTTGAGTTGGGCTGTGATCCTCTGCTTCTTCTTCCTTAAAGCTTCTCTCTCATCACGAGTACAATTTTCTGCTAGATGCTCAGCTAGATAGCTTTAATGAAAATGGACATTAAAGCATTTGCCCTAGTTATATTCTGTTTTGTAATCTAACCATTTGGTTCTGTCATGTTCTTCCCCTGCAAATTATCTGATGATATTTCCCAGGACAAGCCTTCACCTCTCTTTGCGCATGTTGTAACACTCCAGCTATTACCATCTCCTGGTTGTGGAGAAGTATAGATCACTGAACCACTAGTGAATTGATCACTAGATAAGTCAGAGCTCTTTTTGGTGGGTTTCTAACCTGGGAAATGTAGCACCTGAGTGAGGAACAGAAATTTTAACTGCATTAGAACTTTTATTTGAGGTAGGCTGTTCTAGATTTTTTTAGTTTATTCAAGAGTTTCGATTGAACTCTCCTCAATGTCTTTTAACATGTTACATGTAATAGCTTTAAAGGATGGTACACAGAGAGAAAACTGATGGGTAAAAACCAGGAGGTGTTGGAAACCACTGAGCAGCTATGATCTAATTGCTAGTACTGAAACGTGGTGGGACCAATCACACAACTGGAGCTTTGCAGACCATGGCTAGGAACTCTTCAGAAGGGACAGACAAAGACAGAGAGGAAGAGGGGTTGTCCTCCATGTAAAAAAGTGGATTGACTGCTTTTTAGAAACAGTGATAAACAGGTTGACAGGACAGCTTATAAGTTAAAACTAGGGGCCAAGCCAGTAAAGGAAACCTCATGGCTGGTGTTTACTGTAGGCCACTTGATCAAGGGGAGCCTGCTGATGATGGATTCTTACTCTGACCATAGGAAACATTGTGCTAGCATGCTCTGACCCTGCTGGGGAACTCCAGTCACCCTGCTATCTCCTGGAAAATGGCACAGCAAGTTGTCAGCAACCCAGGAGACTCTTGGAGCGCACTGAGGATAATTTCTTAATCCAGGTGATAGGCAGCCCGACCAGAGGAGAAGTGTTATTAGACCTGTTGCTCACTGACACAGATGAACCAATTAGAGAGAAGAGGATTGGTGGCAGCCTGGGCTGCAGGGATCATGCCCTGGTGAAATTCACAGTCTTGAGGGATATGGCCCAAATAAAGAGTAGAGTCAGGACCCTGAATTTCTATTTAATAAGTTAGTAGATGGGACCCCTCGGGAAACAGCCCTCAGGCTGTTTTTGTTGAAGTGCATTTTTGTTGAAGTGCATGTAGTTCTCAGTTCCCACTTGTAAGAAATCACAAAAGGAAGGCAGGAGAGCAGCATGGTAGAGTAGGGAACTCCTGCTCACTCTAAACTGTAAGAAGGCAATGCTCAGGCAGTGGAACCAGAGACATGTATCCTTGAAAGAACACAAGAATACACAGACAGCGGGACTGAGTGCACCCTCGGCAAACTTGCAGATGACTCGAAGCTGAGTGGTGCAGTTGAAACGCCTGAGGGGTGGGATGCCACCTGGAGGGACCTGGGTAAGCTCAAGAAGTGGGCACATGAGAACTCTGTGAATCTAAGTGCAAGGTCCTGCACCTGGGTCAAGGCAATCTCCAGTATGGAGACAGGCTAGGGGGATTGAAAGGATTGAGAAAATCTGGACATCACACCCAGAAAACCAATTGTAATGCTGGGCTGCATCAAAACACAGGTGGCCAGCAGGTCAAGGGCAGTGATTCTGCCATTTTGCTTTGCTCTGGTGAGACTCCACCGCAGAGCTACGTCCAACTCCAGAGTCCTTAGTTCTGTTTTTTTTTTTTGTGATGAGTGTGGCTGTGGATGTCCCATGACAAGAAATGTTTGAAGTCAGGATGGACTGAGCAACCTGCTCTAGTGAAAGGTGTCCCTGCCCATGGCATGGGGCTTGGACTACAGGATCTTGAAAGGTCCCTTCCAACCCAAACCATTCTATGTTTCTATAAACTGTAAACATTTTAGATTTTATGATTTACTTCCATGCTGTAGAATAGAGATTTTTTTTTTTAATGGAGAATATTTTTCCTCCCCTGCTAATCTTTTAAATAATATTTCAATGTGCTCATTTTGATAGGTATTAGGTTATAAACCAGTCAGAAACCCGCAAAGTCCCATAATGGACCTGCACTCTGGATCCTGCTTAGCTATAGACATGTTCATCTCTAGAAATACAAACTTTTCCATATACACGTGCACACACACATACACACAGCATTTATTGGTTTTATGCCCGGGAAGAAGACTTTCAAATATGATGTGTTGCCTTTCTAGCTCAGTAAATAACCTCAAAAAGTGTTCTCCAAAGGTGTGAGTTTTCATTGTCTCCTCTATATTTCACTGAGACATTAATTCTGCAGTCTAAATCTAATACTTTATTATCATTATGAGAATTACCATCATGAGGGAGGCAAAGGCACGTTCTGAATTTCTCTAGCCATCAGGAAACAAATCTGTATAAAAAGCAAACAGGCCAGTATGTCCTCAGGTGCAGGGGGAAACTTCAGAGATATTAGAAGTGTTGGGAAGCAGAGAGATGATCAGTACTCCAATCACAGATGAGCCTACATGGAGCTGGAGCCATTGCTGGAGGTAGGACAACCTCCCTGAATAATAACCAGCTGGAGAACACAGAGCTTTAGGGTTGTCCCAACATTTTCCTATAAACATTACTATGCTCTATTTCATGTAAATATTCACAGACCTCTTGCACAGCAAAGGCAATTGCTTTTGGGAAAGTTTGACTTTTTTTGGATATGTTTGAACCATGTTTAACAACACAGAATTTTGTTTGAGACTTCTTGACGTCCTGGGTGTCGTGGGAGGACACAGCTAAGAGGAACTGGTGGAGTCCATGGACTGCGATTTCTCCAACAGGAGAAGAAACCAGTGGAAAAAAAATACAAAGAGGGGAAAAAAAAGGGCCAAGCTACTATTGAAGTGTATAGCAGTTAATTTTAAAAAGAAATATGTCCCCATGAGCCACAGACCTACTGCACACACACGGAGTCATGGGGCTACATGTAGTAGACAGAACAACATGGTATCCTTCAGAAAACAGTCAGGGTAGCAGCCCTGCTGAAGATGAGATTTCTCTTGCTTTCTTTTTTTTTCCCTTGTGCACCACAAACACGGCCAAGCAGACACATTTTCAAGCACAAACTTGCACAGAAGTACTTAGTGCTCTTTTTTTGCTATACCCAACCCCCATAAATTTACACCCATGTAATTAACTGCTCTCTTTGCCTAGCGTTAATGAGTTAAAAATACCACACTCTCCATATTAGAAGCATTTTCTATTTTTTGTTAAATCCCTGCAGTTTATACAGAATAAAACATTGTGATGAGCCACATGAGATCTCTCTTGCTTGCACTAGGACAGGAAACTGCCAGCGAAACCATCAGCAAAAAAACCCCATCAAAAGCGTGGCATGCCCAGACCAAGACAAATCTGACTGTGTTATGAAGCCATCGATCCTTCTGCTAAGTTTGTAGCTAATAATACAGCATGAAAACCCACCTTGAAGTGTTACTTATTTTGAATATTTGCATCAATGGTACAGTGAAATGTCTTGTTTGTGTGTTCAGGCGAAGCTTCAGCTGGCAACCAGTGAAGACAGATACTGCATTCAAAATAAAAGAACAAATGCAAAACTGCAAACATCTCAATACCATCTCCCACTTTTGAAGCAGCAGAAACAATATGCAAATGCAAACATGCCCCTACTCATTGCACTGGCTGGCTTGTCACTTAAATAAAGAGTTTGGCTAAGGACCAAGGAGCAGATTTTATTTTCTTTTAGGTATTTAAATGCTAAGACATAATCAAGCTCTCAGAAGGATTTTCCAAAGCAATTAGGAAACTCAGTTCTGAGAGTCCATTGGCCTTTCGGAAAATCCTCTATGGTATCAAATTAACTGCATTTTTGCCCATCTAAATAGCTCTGCTTCCTTTGCTGCTTCTGCTAGGGACCATCTCCCTTGATTTCTGCAGGGCAAAGCCTTTATTATGAAAAGCTATTAAATTTCTTCCCATTCTCTAGTTCACCTAGCTCTCCCCAAAAACGTAAAGCTTATCCTTCTCACTTAATGACAATGTTACTGTTACTATTTTAACTGAAATGACAAGAAGAGCACTCAATCCCTCGGTCACAGCCATGTGTGTCTTTGCTGTACAGGAAACAGTTTGCCCTCATCTCACCAGTTTACTTGCCACGCATTTCGTTCCAATGCCTGTCTGACTTGATAGTGCAGATTTGCAGTTTCTTTTTTCAAGTAGAAATCCCTCTCAGACTGATGAACACAAAGGTTGCAGTGTCCTACCGGATAGTGATGGGCCAAGTGTTGCTCTCTCTCTATTTGCACGTCTCTATGGATAGAAATCAGGTTGCTTATGTGGGATCTCAGATTGCTGTTCGCATATATTTGGCCCTCAGGAACACAATACCAATCAACTGCACAAAGAATTGCATAGATTTTCTTTTTTTGCTTTTGCTTTATAGAAGAAACCGTTCCCTTGACGTGATAAATACTGAGCATGACTTTTGCTCAGGCTGCAAATAGGAGATTACTTAATCATCTACTATTTAAGTACCTGTTTGTTTTGTTATGAAGTGAAACTTTTGAGCAAGATCGTGTTACATGTAAAGAGGCTTCCTGCATGCTTAAATATTAATCCTCAAGTACAAACAGACTGAAGGTAGTCCCAGGGTCACTTCAATAAGCCTGAGTTGCTGCGTCCTACTCAGTAGTATCCCACATTACACGTTCCTTGCCTTGCCAACGTTAACATTTTTGCAGCCTCTGGATGACCTTGGCAGGACGATGGGGTGGGGAGGTGATCTGGGAGGGACTCGTTCCTGGGGTGGGGGGGCACAGAGCTGGAACACACAGCCAGCCCCGCAGGGAGAGGGTCTGCCAGGAACCCGCGAGTCTTGAGATGGGGGCAACGGAAAGCTATGAACTGAGCGAGAGGGAAAAACGAGGAGTGGCGAGAAGCCAAAGTGGAGCATAAAGGGTGAAAGGGCACAGGGCTCTGTGCAAGAAATAGTGATGTGAGGAAAAAGTGGGGAGAGTGTCAGCAGGGAGCCACAAGAACGCAAGTAAGGAGAAAAGGCAGGACGGCGGGCGCGAACACAGCCGGACGGACAGGCGGGCCGGGGCGGGCAGCGGCGGCGGCAGGGACCCGAGGCCCGGCGCGGCGTGTGCCGTGTGCCGCAACGCGTCCCGTGCCTGGCGCTGCCGGCACCGGCAGCTGCGACGGAGGCGGGCCCGCCGTGCCCGGGGTGCCCGCAGCCTCCGGGGTGCCCGCAGCCTCCGGGGTGCCCGCAGCCTCCGGGATGCTCTCAGCCTCCGGGGTGCCCGCAGCCTCCGGGGTGCCCTCAGCCTCCGGGGTGCCCTCAGCCTCCGGGGTGCTCTCAGCCTCCGGGGTGCCCTCAGCCTCCGGGGTGCCCTCAGCCTCCGGGGTGCTCTCAGCCTCCGGGGTGCCCGCAGCCTCCGGGGTGCCCTCAGCCTCCGGGGTGCTCTCAGCCTCCGGGATGCTCTCAGCCTCCGGGGTGCCCTCAGCCTCCGGGATGCTCTCAGCCTCCGGGGTGCCCGCAGCCTCCGGCACGCCGCCGGTGAGGGGCGGGTACCGCCGGGCGGGCGCGGAAGTCGCTTCGCTGAAGGCGCGGGCGCTTCTCCCCACCGGAGCCGGCGAGCCCCGGCCAGCGCCGCAGCCGAGCGAACGACGCGCCCCGCTCCGGCTCGGGCCGCGGGGGAGGCCGTNCCGGAGCCGGGGCCGGAGCCGCTGACGCCGCTGCCCGGGGCGGAGCCGCGGCCGCCCCCCGCCCTCTCCCCGCAGCGCATTCGCCGCGGGAGCCCCCTCGCCACTGACGTCACCGCCGTCTAAAAACACGGCCCGGCGGCGGGCGGCAGCGCCGGAGCGGGAGCGGGAGCCGGAGCCGGAGCAGGAGCAGGAGCAGGAGCAGGAGCAGGAGCAGGAGCAGGAGCAGGAGCAGGAGCAGGAGCAGGACGCGTCCCGCCGCCGACATGGTGTCCCCCGTCACCGTGGTGAGTGCGTGCCGGGCGGCGGGCGGGGGGAACGGGACCCGCGCGTCCTCGCCCGGCACGGGCGGCCTCCCCGGGCGGTGTGAGCCGGCGAGCCTCGAGCCAGCCTCCCGCCCGCCGCTCCGCTCCGCGCCGCTCCGCGCCGCTCCCCTCCACCCGCTCCCCGGGCTGCGCGGCAGCCTCCTTTGGCAGAGGCATTTCCCCCCGACCCCGCTGCTCACCCGGCCCGTGCGAGCTCCTGTGCCTCGCCGGCAGCTGTTGCTCCGGCGGCGCGCCCGGCTCCTTCTCCTCATCGGTGTTTGCGACCAGGTCCGTGACACACCTGTGCCGCATGGAATGGCACTGCTCCGGCTGCCCGGGAGCATCCAGCCCCCTGCCTCCGCGGCCTCTCTGCCCTCGCAGACCTCGGCCTCACCATCCGAGATGGCCTTGCTGTTAGAGGGCTTTTGTCAGCCGCTGTGGTGGGCAGACCTTTCCACGGGCTGAGTGACTTCCCACCGAGACTTCGTTGCCCCCGACAAGCCAGTCTGACAGTTCCACCGCCTAATGACATGACACAGGGATGCTGTCACCTGCCTGTCTCATGGGGAAGTCATGATGCTTAATTAACGTAACCGGCAATAAAGGTGTCCTGTCAATTGGTGATGTGTAGCAGCCCGGCTGGACTGATGGAGCAAAGCTGGTAGCTGAAGTAGACCCATGGCTCGTGCCAGCAATACCAAGTCCTGGCTCTGCAGGTGAAGGACGGTGTGTTTCAATGCCAAAAGAGGACAAAAGCCTTTTGGCCAGAACAGCAGAGAAGCTGTGCTGTTAGACATGCTGCTTTGCGTGTTCCTGTTTCTAGAAAGTGGGGCTTTGTGAGAACACGCAGCAGACTGATGTGTGCTGCAAGAATAGCTAACCATTGCTGGCAAATTTGCTGGGTGCTTTGCTGCAGTGTTGAACACCTATTGCTGGCATCCTGGTTCCAGGGATCCATTACCCTCCTGTTTTGAAATATTTTGCTTAATG
Organism: Urocolius indicus; assembly: GCA_013401255.1. NCBI lineage: Eukaryota > Metazoa > Chordata > Aves > Coliiformes > Coliidae > Urocolius > Urocolius indicus. Next base: position 1,094,731 of record WBNH01009313.1, on the reverse strand, counting down.
TCCAGTCCATTGCAATCTCTCTTGCAGGTAGAAATCTCATCCTTTCTCCATTCTTAACTCACAAAGCCAGGCTTCAAAACTTTTAAATTACTTTGCCAGTTCTGCACAGCAGCTTTGTATTGTTGGATACTTGAATTTTCCCCCAGTTATTAACATGTACCTGGTAAGTTCATCAGCAGCCCGGGGGTGGCTTTTATCTTGGGATACAGAGGGAAGTAGCTTGTAAATGATAACATTGTAGTGCCAAACTCTTTTTTTTTTTTTTTGTGCTTTTCAAAAATAACTCAAGAGGTTTGGTATCTTCAGGCTTCTATGCCATAAGCTAAATTAATCCTCGAGTAATGCTTTTGGTTACATTAAATTGCGTATGTGTACATTGGAAGTAGGATCTTCTGCCAGGGCAATACTAGAATGGCTCAAGAACTGTCAGAGTTTGTTTCCTAAGACACAGGAGGCAGTACTTGGCTGTTATGGCTGATGAATCAGGTGGTCTTGCAGAGTGTGTTTCAGCCAAGCTTTGAGAGGAGGCAAATGACTAAAGCATGGGTATGCATTGGGAAGGGTGTACATAGTTCAGACTGGGAGGCTTTACCTACACCAGAAATTAGGAAGGAAAATGAAAAAAATTCTGCTTCCCTCACTTGTTCTTTTGACATGTAACACGGTACATTTCTGCTCTGGCTTCCTCCCTGACATACTGATGCTTTGCTTCACTGAAGGCAACTAATGTAGGTGTGGAGCTGTGGAGAGCTGAAGGGATGATGAGACTGGGAGCTGTGACCAGAGCTGGAGCTGCTTACCGTGGCAGTGGAGGTGGGAGGGCAGGGCATCTGATCCTCCGAAGCTCATAAAAAGAGCTGCAAGCCTTTAGTCTGTTGAGGAGCAGCTGAGTTGAGTGCTGCCCAGGAGCACGCTGCAGCCCTTGCATGGCCGCTAGCTGGAGAGTGCAGGGAGTGAGAGGCAGGAGATGTACAGTCTGTGGGCTCTCTCCCGCAAGTCACTTGCTGAAGGGAACAGCAGTGGGCCCTGGGTCTGGCCACAGCTAGGTGCTGCCCTTGGGGCCCAGGCCTTATCTCTGTCCTGCACTGCCTTTTGCTGCATAGTTAGACCAGATGTTTGGAGCTAGCATAGCTATATATCCTGTGACACGTGATGGGGTTAGAGGCAGCACCAGAAGCATAATCAAATTAGCCAGAGAAATTGATTTGTCTTCTCCCAGTACACTGCAGCATCAGCCTTAATCGGGGGGACACTAGAGAATTACAGCCGAGAGTGACAGGATTTTGCTTCCCATTTTCAAAGCGATGGCTGTTGCACATAACTGCAGTAGATGGCCCCAATGACTTGCACACAACTTGGTTTTCTGCTGGTCTTCCCCTGTTGCCTTCTTTAGGACAGTCTTGTAACAAGTCAGAAACTCTGAGCTCCAGATCTGCTGTACAACTGATAGCTGGAAGAAACCACGTGAGGAGGCACAGTGGAGATGGAGCTAGAAGGGATCATGCTAGGACTGCTTGTTCGCACTGACTGCCAGGCATGCATCATGGGCTGAGGGCTTGGCATGTCTGCCCCACACGCAAGGAGACACCGTGGCATCGTATAGAGCTAGCCAAGCTGTTGTCTCTGGTGCTGCATAATTCAGATGTGCTGAAGGTGAGGCATGCCCAGAAATAAACGAGATTGGGGCCAAAATACATTTTAATGTATTGTGCCAGGTCCTCAGCCGCGATTAAAGCTCTGAGTCCCCACTGATGCCAGAGTCTTGACTTGCATCGTACTGGGTTATGGCAGAGAATAGGCATTTGTCTGCTGCTCCTGTTCCAGCTGGTGAGCAATGCTCCCTCAGGTTGGAAGTCACCTTGGAGGGAAGTTTTCACTGCTTGCTCTGCTAGGCAAACAGAAGCATTCTGCTTAAAAATTACTATTCTTGATACTGCTCTGATTAAGAGCTTTTTTTTTAATGCACAAAGCCCTGTGGGCTGAGAGCCTGTGCTTGGAGAGAAGTATTAACGGTGCATTTGCTTTATGGATATGTGAAGTTTAATTCCCTTCTTGGTCAGTCATCATGGGTCCTATCTTAATAAAAGTCTTTTTTGAGACTGTCTTGTTAGTGATTTTTGTCCTGTTGTTTTTTTTTCCCCACTATTGGTTAAGCAGATTTTAGCATGAGCTTATGGCAGATAGCCCTTGCCCTAAGGACTTTTCTACCCTGCAGGCACCATGACTGCAGGGGCTGCCGAATGTGCACATGATGAGACTGGAAACACACAGGCATTCTAGCATTTGCTCCTTGCTCAAAGGGACTCTATTTTCCCCCTAAAGTCATGGCTAAACATAGTACAGGGCTTCACACCACCCTGAGTAAAATGGCATGGCAAATACAGAGACATTACTTGGCTGAGAATTGGTCTCTTTTGGGGAGCCATTGTAAACAATATTGCTGTGTCTTTCTGAGCAAGATGAACTATGTGCTTTCATCCCTACCACATCCCCTCCACACCTGACAGGGCCTAGCACAGCTCTGTGTATGGGAGGGAGGTGAAACTCCATTTGGGACAGATCTTTTTTTCCTCAGAAGCCATATTGTAACAATGTCCATCCCTTCCCTTTTGTTCTGTGACGTATTTGCATCTTTAAACAGAGAGCTGAGTTGCAGAAGAATATGTTTTGGCTGCATCAAGCAAGTTGAGCCTTCCACCTGGTTCCCCCAGCAACAGCTCTTTTTGATCCTCTGGGCAACCAGATGTCACCAGGGGAAATAGGAAAGTCACTGACAAAAACTGTGAGAATTTGAAATGTATGATCTGGAAAGGTACTCACCAGTCACCAATATTGAATAGGGCTGGAGAATTGGGTTGGTACCATTTGAGTTTCTGAAGAAGGGCCAAACCACGCTGATCCAGACGAATATAGAAACTTGGTGTAAATCACGTTGCTTGGAGACTCTGTGCTGTGGGCAATTGTAGCAGAAGTAGGCCTAAGCATAGTTTTAAAGGCTTGTTATTAGAAAGTGTGTTCTATAATCCTCAAAGTGCTGTTGAAAACAAGAAAACATTTTGAACTATTTCAGCCGTTGCCTGTTAAATAGAGGATGTATTATTTCTGCATTAATGAACAAAGTGGTAGCAACCATCTAAGTCAGAAATAACTCTTATGGTAGAGAGGTTAATTTTACTTGTTCTCTTTATTTATCTGGAACATTGTTGCTTTCACTGTAATTTTCCCTATTACTAAAACACATCATAAATGAGGATTTTATTACGCAGGAGGCTTGTAAACGTGCACATTTATATACCACATAGGCAAGTACAGAGATATGGCACTTGTATATAAACAGACACAATTTAAATGAATTATTCTAAACAGCTGAACTGAAGGAAGTAAGGGAGGGAATCATCATCTTAGGTAAGCTTAAAAGGATCTTAGTAACATTTACGTCAGTCATATCTTTTGGGAGAAGCCTAAAAGCTTTGGTCCTATGGAGCAAAAAGCTGTGCTGATTTATGCCAGCTAGAGCCCAGGCATACATAGTGTTACACACCATGATTTTTTTCCTTCAGACAGAACTTATGCTTCTTGTTATGATATTGACATTGTTTGCTGTAGCTGTTGCTATGAGAGGGTGGGCTTCAATATGTGTAACTGAAATTGGAGGCTAGAAAGGGCTGGCTTCTCCTTGCTCTTCCTGGTCCCAGTGTGACTCTATTAAGCAAATGGTGCCGATTACTGCTGCAGGCAGTGCTGTGGATTAAAGGCTTCATTAACTCAAGTATATCACTTGAGTCACACGTCTGTTGTTCAAAATGTGCTTTGTGCATTAAGATTATGTGTCCAGTTCAGAAGCCTGGACTTACACATAATTCCTCTGAAGAGACAGATGCATTTCTTCTGTTCTCCTTCCCTGTTCAAATGTCTGTCTCCAAACCACCCTGAGTGTGACAGAAGAGCCAAAGTTATCTTTCTCTGTGGGTAACTGCATAATACTGAGGAAGTAATAACTCCAGTGAAATTAGACTCTTAGATGGCATCTGGAACCTGTCTTCTGCTAGCATATGGAAACTCTTGAATAGTAGAAAGATTATTAGTTATATAACTCCCTTCCCTCCCGCAGGCTGAAGTGGCTATTATTTTAGCACTTCATTTTTCTACTGCCCTTCATGCCACACAAGGCCCAGTAGATTTGTTACTACAATAAGAGATGCAGGTCTTGCTTACTGCAGCATGCCCAAAATGAAGGTGATGATTATTGCTGCTTCTTCCCTTCCTATATCAATTTATTATACTGCCATAATGTAAACAACATTTAAGCTATGACAGGTTTCTGGGTGGCAAGTGTGTCACACAGGAACATCCCTCCATTTAATGCTGAAAGTATCCAGGTGCCATGGAGCAGAGAACTGTGCCTAGGAAACTACATGCCACCAGAGATGAAAGGCCATAGATAGGCTGGTCAAGAGCATTTCTGGGAGATTTCAAGCATACTGGGTGAGAAGGATTTCAGATACGTGGAGAGAGCTCGGTATCTCCACAGCCTCTAACCTAGAATTACACAGGGAACAATTTCTCTCTGGGTGAGTGCAACTTGTGTCTCCTCTTACATTAATTTAATGTTGCAGGCTGACTCCTGTGTTGCAAAATTGCCTGTTAATGAGGATGGTGGCTGTTTTGATTTGCATTGCTGTGAGTTTATGGAAACGTCTTATTTCTGCCAGAAGACCGCACTTTCTCCCAAAACCTAATTCCTGTAGATTACTGCAAAACATGTATATTCCAAGACCTTGGAGGGATGAGACAAGCCATGTTACTGGATTAGCCTTGAGACTTTTGTCAAGTTTGTACGTTGAGGTTTCATTTTTTTTTTTGGTGCCTCATCAGAAACCAGTTTTAGGGGCAAATATGTCACTAGTTGGAATCAGGCATTACATTTCTGATTATGTATCAAAATGGGTGCATTTCTGCTAGTTTCAGGTAGCCTCTGATTGAATCATTGCTTGAGACTGAGCATAAGTTTGATGTTAAGACGTCTTCACATTTCTCAGCACATACTAAACACACCAGGTAGGTCCTCAGACTTAGGTGGGTCATTTTGCCTCCCATGTGGCTTCAGCATAACTGGGCTTGTGCCAGCTAAGACCATAGCTTAGCTACTGTATCCCAATTTGCTTGAATCTTTTGGTTTTGTTACAGCATAAATGAGAATGAGCCAGTGTGCTTCTCCATTGCAAGAGAAACTGAACAAGTGAATGTTTTTTCCCTGCAGCCTTGATATAAAAGGAGTATGATGACAAGTTTATTAATTGATGTCTGCGAAATTCTCACTTGGCTAATGCCTCATGCATCTGTAGATTTGCACTCTCAATATAAAGGGCATAACACTGGCAAGCAACTGCACACCTATTTGTGAGTGTGGTCTGCTTCTGTATATGCAGCCTGATTACAGCAGGGGCTTTGCAAGTGAAACCCTTGGTATGCTGATGAGTGGTATCCTGTGAGTGTGTGGGTTATGTCTGCACGAGTTAGTGTTTGCATCTGCCAACCTCACATCTGTTAAGATTGGCTGAGAAAGGCCAATTTATCTTCTGTGTGATTTGTGTCTGATACTGACTCGCCCAGGTTACGACATCTTGGCACAAGATATTAGATATTAGAAGCAAAATCTATGACTCCACTGTCATACATTCACTTTACATCCGCCTGTCTCTCAAAGCATACTGGTCCCATGATAACATGAGGAGACCTGCTGCTTTTTTTTTTAAAGTATCAGAGTGGCATCTCTCTAAATACACATTTATTGGGATATGCTGCTGTTTTCACTTCTAATTTTCTTTACCATCATAAGTTTTCAGCCTGCAGGACCTGATACACAGGTAGAGCCTGTGTAGAACCTTTCCGTAAGGCCCAAGACAAGCTGAGCTGTCCCTCCTGGGTTTCCCAGCACAGGCCTGGTTGCTTCTGCCAGATTTTACTGATCTTATTGCAGCCCCTCATGCAGACTTGTACAGCACACGTCTCTTGCATAGAGCTGCCCGCTTTCCCAGCCCCTGGCAGCCACCTTCCCCTCCTCTCTCAGTTCTGCCTTCCTGTTGCTTTTGCAAAAACTTTACCTGCCAAGTGTGCATGGATCTGTTGTGTGAGCCAGAATGGTGACCTGCAAAAGTGCTTTTTGGGTCTTAGAGGCCTTGGCACATCCTTGGGAATGGCTGGTAGGACTGGTGCAGCCTATCATGTGACACTCACCTCCTCCACAACACTAATGGCTTTTTAGTTGTTATTGTAAAGGGCTGTGACAGCACCAGTGCCTGCAACACCCTTCATTCAGACTTGGATTATTTCCCATGGATTGTAAGTAGAGAGGTCTTCTCTTTAGAGGCAGAAGGGCCTCCTTTCCCTCCCAAATACCAATCCCTGTCAGCCAAGCAGCACGTGGCAGAGTAGAGCTTTGCCAAATGCCTGTTTCCCCTGAGTGTCCATTCTTCTCTGCATCCTTGCTGCTGCAGCCAAATGACAGGGTGGCTGAGGCTTTCCAAGTACGTACATGTACATTGTGGGGTGCAAATAAGGCTGGAGATGGGAGAATTACAGCAAAACGTAGATTTAAGCCCTGAGGACAAAACACTTAGTGGGTACACCTCTCACTGCTATTACCTAGAGGCTCAGCCTGCTCTTGGTCCTGACAAGTAAAGAACTGACACTTCTCCCTGGGGCAATTTATTCTGGTCTGTACCCATCTCAGAGAGAGTGGAGAGGCCTCAGTCTTGCCACAAAGCTTGAGGGGCAGATGTCAGTGTGTGGCACTTGTCTGCAGAGATGGGCCTTGCAAGTAGGTGCTGCTTTCTGCTGCAGCCCTGTGCCCCACAGCTGGCACGTGGGGCTGCCTCAGCCCCTCCGAGGTAACACAGAGCAACATAAAACCTAACAATGCTTTTCCTGGCTAACAGATAACTGCATTCGCTTTCACAGAACAGTGTGATATAAATAATGACAGGTCTCCTGAGAACATGTGCTTGTAGCCTGGAAACCATCCCCAGGATGAGTGTGGAGACTTTTCCATAAGCATAGAAATTTTTTATCTGGATTTTAGTGTGACAAGCCAAATAACTGCCCCTTCCTATCCTGAGAGGAGCTGACTGGGACAACTGATGACTGCGTTTCAGAGTGTGGTTTAGCTGGCTTCTCTGTGGCTTCACAGCATCCTCCTGAGGTCCCAGGCAGCAGGAGAGGACACAGCCCTTCCTGACTTTCTTCACTGAAGAAGGATTCATTCCTCTGAGGCGGCAGCACTGCAGCTCTGATGAGCAAAATGAAAAGACAGATCCATTGTGGTTCAGGGTTTTCAACACCTGCAAGGGCTTCTTTTGTGAGGGTTACAGCAAAGGAACTGTATGAAGAGTGTTGCTTCTGCTGTGCAAAAAGGAAAGTCTGGGCTCTCAGGAGGTAAAAGCAATCTTTTCTCTGAGATAAGATGCTGGCAGGCAAATGATATATTTTTCTTTCATTTCTGAAAGCCAATGTACTACTCTAAAAGCATTAGTCTGTGACAGCTCCTACAGCCCTGCAGAGACATTTGAATTCTTGACTGGTTTAATATTGTTGGTCATTGGCAATGGTACATTGCTGACCGTACTCAGAGGTAAACTCCAAAACTGCTGACAGCTATAGGATTGCTATCGATGTGGCGCCAATCATTACTACCGCACATTAATAAAAGGCTTTTAAACCAGCCCTTCTTGTGGGCCTGTGCCAGTCTGGTAGGTAGCCAGAACTGATGATCCTTGGTAATGTTAAAAAAGCAAAACCAACCCAAACAAAAGAAGCCCTGGTAAAAAACACATACATCCAAGCCAAGTCTTCAGATGAGGGTGAGATGTGTTTGTCATTTGATTTGTATGAGTTATCATATATTAAAGAAAATCTTCATCATTTTGAAGGCTTCCCTGCAGTCCCAGAAAGCCAAGGGCAGACACACAGTAACTTTGTAAGGATTCAGCTGGTGTAGCGGTATCTCACTTTGCTTGGCCTGATAGCAGCAGGTCCTGCATGGTGGAGGAAGGTCCCAGAGACACTGTTGCATGGCTTGTTGGCTGCAGTTAGCCAAGCTAACATGATTTCTTCTTCTATTCAGTACATGGGATGCCTTCATAGATGCTGTAAGTTCCTGAATTGCTGGAGGAAACACTGTAGTCCAGAATCTCAAGAAAGCTTTGAGCAACGTCATGGTTGACAAGAAGCAGGAGTGGGCTCCTGATGCAACACATGCAACAGCCCTGATGCAGTGGGGATTATTTCCTTGGCTTCAGAACCACCTTCCTCTATTGTAGGCTGTTATCGGATGGTTCTCACATTTCTAAGGCTTCTTGCAAGGAGTCTTTTGAAGGCAAGATTCCATTCTCCTATTTGTGACTTTTTCTCACCCTATGTTACATCCCAGGTATTTGCAGATACATTTTTTCCTTTTTTAACATGTAAGTATGGTAGTAGAGAGCTGCAATGTCCTAGAGCTCCCAGGTCACACTGGCTCCTGAGCCAAACTGGCCTCATCATCAGCCCTGTGAGCAGAGTCAGGGGATTGCTTAGCATCCAGTGTTTTTTAATTTCTTAATTAAGCACCTGGCAAGATGAGACTGCTGTTATATTTGTATGGCAGCTTTGATAACATAGGCTTTGTTATTCCTATGTGAGTGGCAGTTTGGCTCCTGCTGCCTTAACTTAGGAAGGGGCAGAAGTGAAGGCTGCATGTTCCCTTTGCCTGTTACTGCTCATCTCCTGCCCCAATCAATGCTCATGGGGATTGACAGTTACAGCTCTTTTGTTGTCCTTTGGAGAAAGACAAAAAGCTTGTCTAATGCTTCTCTCTTTTACCTTCCTGAGCCATTTATTTAAATATGCTTCACACATTGTGTGTTCTGTGCAGTTTTATTCCTGCTCTGCTCTGCGCTGCTGAGGCCTCATCGGAAGTCCTGTGTCTGATTCTGGGCTCCCCAGCTCAAGAGGGACAGGGAACTGCTGGAGAGAGTCCAGCACAGGGCCACCAAGATGGAACATCTTCCGTATGAGGAAAGGCTGTGGGAACTCCGGCTGTTTAGTCTGGAGAAGAGGAGACTTAGGGGAGATCTCATCAACGCTTCCAGTACCTAAAGGGCAGATGTTAGAAGGATGGGGCAACACTTTTCTGTAGTGGCCAGAGACAGGAAAAGGGGTAATTGAACACAAAAAGTTCCACTTAAACACAAGGAAAAACTTTCGTGTGAGGATGAGTCAGCTCTGTCGGCTGCCCAAAGAGGTTGTGGAGAATCTTCCCTGCAGGTTTTCAAACCCACCTGGACATGCTCCTGTGTGACCTGATCTAGGTGGACCTGCTTTAGTGGGGGTTTGGACTGGATGATCTCTAGAGGTCCCTTCCAACTCCTACCATTCTATGAAAACCTATCCTAGACAACACCCTTCAGAGATTTACTGCCATACAACAGATGATAGGGGGTATGGCACTAGATCACAGCATGGCTAAGGCAAAGCATTGACCAGCACTGTCTTCTCTTGAGCCGTGTCTATGGCTAGGGACACACAGCAGCCTGCAGTGGAAAAATCACACTTGGAGAGCAAACACGAAGGACGAGCCCTTTGCAACAGCTGCATCTGCAGTCTCATGTGACTCTGACAGGCTGAGCCTCGCTGCCGTGCCTCCCAGCTGGCCTGGGATGGAACAGCCCTTCTCACTCGATGCCTGCCTGCTGGGCCTCAGCCAGGCAGTGGCCCTTGGCCTCGCAGTGCCTGGGTGTGCTGCTGCAACACAGGGACCTCAGCTGGGGTTTCCCCTGGGAGAGGCTGGTGCAGGCAAACTGTCCTGCGGCCAAGTGGCTGCGGGGAAACTGCTGCTCCACATTTCTTGGCATCTTTCTGCATCAGGGGAGGAAGGTGCTCATCTGGAAGATTTTAACCTCAGTGCTGATACGTTTTCATCCCCCCGATGGTTAATCCAGGGATTAGGTTGAATGTTGTTGTGACTTCCAGTTGGGCAGGATTTTGTCTTGGAAATGAAATTTTTTGTTGTGGTTCTTGTTTTTGTGTGCAGCTGTGTATGGAGCAGCCCAGCCTTGCATAGGGGCCCTTGTTAGATGCCAGTTTGATTAATCTTCACAAACTGCCTTCTCTCCTGTGCCTCCACCAAAGGATGACTTTTCTGATGCCAAGAACTTGTGCAGCAATATAGCTTCACCACCCAAGAAGTGTGAGGCCCTGTGCCAAATTTTTAATTGTATTTTTCTGGCAAATAGCCATAGTTTGGTCTTAACAAAAAGAAGTTGGATATTTCTACCTCCCAACCCTCTGTCAGTCTGTTGTGGAGCAAAGCTGGAAAGTGCAGCTGGAGCTTACTTTGTTTAACTGGGGGAAAGAAGAGAATACCCAGGCTGCTGGAGTAGAGGGAGGGGTGAGAGAAGCCAACAAAGCAGCTCAGTTTTGAAGGAGCTGAAGAGACTCTGGGGAAGAAAGAGTTCCCTTGGACCCACTACTCTTGCCACATGTAGCTGAGCTGGTAAGATGGGAAGTGCTGAGCCATGTTACTTCTGGATTGTGCTGAATGATGAAGGCTCTCCTGTCAGAAAAAAAACCCCATGATTTTCTGACCACTTGTGTGCAGGTCTGTTTCACTGCATTAGCCTTGTTGGAGAAATATAGGTCCTTAGTGATGCTGAAGAGTGCCAGTAGCTGCAATAAAGTATCACGAAGCCTGGTGAAACTCATTGCATGGCATAATGCCTGATGAAAACAGAGGATTATCAGCACATGCTTTCTCCCAAAGCTAAATCATGTACCATCTTCTGAGTGATTTATTAGCTATTTTATAAGTAGATTTTAAATGGAGCTGTTACAGTCTTATCTGCACTAGAGGAGAGGAGGGTTTATTTGTCACCCTGATTTTTGTGCAGCATGTGAAGCCTGTTCAGGAGCCACCTGCGTTGGATGCCTGGCCTGTGGCACCTCCCACCGCAGACATAAACCCTCTTATTAATTGCACAAATGTCTTGCAGCAACACAGTAAATCAAGCAGGTTGGTTGTCTGGTTCAGTAACTCTTCACTACTTCCCATAAACAGTACTTTTTCCTCACAGTTTTATTCAGAAATAACTTTAGGCATGTCCAAGCCAGTGCTTTCCATGTCAAAAGGCAACTGGTTCTCTCCAGGAGCATGTTTGCTTCTGCAAAAGAGCAGAGTTGGTGAAGGGCTTCACAGTCACCAGAGTGTACCAGTTAGGGGGCTGTCCCAGCCAGCTCTAATATTTCAGCAACCATGTGGAGTGAAAAGTGCTGATTGCCTGGCCCCTTTATGTCTCATCCATCTCCTCTCTCACCTCTGCAGGCTAGATGCTCGAGAAGTCCAGCAGAGCTGAGCAGCCAGAGTGGCTACTGAGACCTTTGCTCTGTGGCTGGGTGAGGGCTCACGCTGGGGCTGGTCCTTGTGACAGTCACTGCATCCACCCAGGACAGGGAAGATGTCAATGATGAATTTGAGTATCGAACAGCTGAATCTTCCCTATTATATACACGTGCCCCCCACCTAAAAAAATCCCTCCTTTATATCAGTTTCAGTGTGATCCATTCAGAAGGCTTGATGTTGCACTATCTGAGCAAAGGTGAGCCCAGGAGACGGGCAGCTTTGCAGTGAGTTCATGGCCAGGAATTGGCCAGCACTGCTGTGTTCCTATTTGGTTCAGCAAAAGCTGATGAGTTGTTGAATTTAGGGGAGAATCATTGCCTCTGGCTAGGATCTATGCACACATGGCATTTTGGTTAAGCACAAAGATTGATTTTGTGTAGGCTCAGCCTGATGGGGAATTGTGTTGGCTCACAGTAGCTCTGGAGAGGACAGCCTGTTGCACATGCATACACTTTGGCCTAACTGTGACCTATCCCCAGGCTGAAGCAGCTCTCCCTCTGTGACTCAGACTTCACAGAAGATCATCAGTGCCTCACACAGAGTGACATTCTGGAGAATGAGAATCATAAGCCATGGGCTTGAGTGGCAGCATAATACATGGCCACAAAGCCAAATAAATATTTATTGGCATACAATTGGGCATAAGAGCTGTTGTCACAATAAGGCAGAACCAAGGCAGGATCCAAGATGCAGGATGACAAAAGCCAAGAGAGACAGCTCAGCTGTGGATACACAAGATGGTACTTGGCCAGCCAATGACACCAGGAGGGGTGGGTAGAGGACAGCAGCCCAGCTTATTTTGGCCAGTGTGCACAGTTGTGCTCAAGTGTTTCTCATTGGAATAGTTGGGGTATTATTTTAAAAACATTTGTCCTGGAAAGCAGCATTTTATAGCCCAGTGAGCGTGAGCCACATCGCCACAGCAGGTTGGCACACAGCTGGTGTCTGGAAGAGGCTGTATACACATTTTCTGTGCAGGTTGATTTAGGGGACTTGTGGAAAGAAGAGCATTATTTGATAGTCAGCATTGTTTCCTGGGACCAGTGCGAGGCTTTGGAACAGTGAACTTTGTCCAACTTTAGCATTCCAAAGCAACAAGCTTCTGACATTCTTCTGTACCTTAAGAGCAAGATGTCTCTCTCCTTGTGGCAGCTGGATTTTGGATTTTCTTCATCCCACTCATGATGTAGCTACAGACAACCGGCACAAAAATGTTAAAGAAAGTCAGGCCACTCTCTTACAAATGTAGCCTTTCCTTTGTGGATGCAGCTTATTCTGAGGTAGAGGAGCTACTTGTAAATTTTTTGACTCAGTTATGTGCCTGCAGCAGTCAGAAGAGGCCATCTGTGCTGCTGAGGAGCAGCATAGGCGTTCCCCAGGACATGTCCTGCGGTGAACATTGTTTTACATGGCTGTGAATCATGAGCACCTAATAGTGCTGCATAGCAGTGAGGCCCAAGAAGAGATCATCTAGCAGGGGGCCCTGGGCTCTTGGCGAGTTACCATTAACTAATTTTCAGATGTATGAAGCTTTCGGTCATCTTTGGGTGCTACACCTTGTCTTTATTACCCAGAGTTACTTCTTCAGGTCTGCTGCTTTTGTGACTGTGTTTCTTCATCAGCCAGCTTAACCTCTCAAGCTTTCTTACACCAATACCAAACCTCAGCATGGCTGGAATACTTTTGTGGTAGTGTCATTTGTCACTGTTGAATAACAGTGACAAGGAAATAAGCAATATGTCAAACTGGAGCAGCATGAGAACAGACAAAACAAGAAGGAAAACTATAAACCTAAAAATTCATATCCCCAGCAGAGAGGTGGCTATCTGAGCCCAAAGCCTCCAGAAAGCTGCATGAGCCAACATCATATTCTGTTTGAAGAATCCCAGAATGGTTGATGTTGGAAGGGGCCTCTGGAGATCATCTGGTCCAAAATCTCTTGGTGAGAGCCAGGACACAACTTCCTCCTAGTCTGCCTAACTCTTGGAGGGTTTCATTAGATTTGGTTGGATACAGATAATTTAATAAATCATACTTGCACTGTCATTACACAAGTACAGAGATAGTGGCTTTACAGCAATTTAAATTAATTTTTAAAGACTAAGTAACTTAGTAGCTGTAGCAGTTGAGAAAATGCCCTAAATTGTGCCCAGTTTAGAAATTCAAAACTTGGAAATACTGCCTTGTCATTGTATTCTAGATGTTTGCTATACCGCATTTCACCACAGAGTAAATTAGTAGTGGAAGAAAAAAGTGGGAAGAAAAATGCAATAGACTTTGTAATGAAGTGGCAAAACCAGGCTTAAAGCCATAAAAATCACATTAGTAAAGAAGATCTTGTTGCCTGCATCAAGTGCTTCCTTTTCCAACACCATGGCACAGCCCCATCTCAAGATTCCATCTCTGAGACACAGGTGCAAAGGAAGTAGGTGGTTTGATGCAACTTATCCATACAGCCAAGACATAATGTTCCCTTCCCTGAGGTACAAACAGGTCCGGTCATGGATTATATGCTTGGCTCTCCTCAAGCCACAGCCTCCACTCATATTGGTACATGTTTTGCAATACCAGCCTTGACATGTCCTCCAGGTGCAAGTTGCACCATCAGCTCTTCCCCAAGACACGGCCACATGCTCAAAGACTGGGCAATACCCCAGCTTAACCCTCTGGTTGCTTTACTTTTTCCTGGGAGACTTCTTCCAGGTGTTTCCAGTGCTGCACCATCCCAGCAGGATGTGCTGCCCAGCCCACAGATGCCTCTGTCTTGGCAAGTGGTGTCCCTCATGGGGCTCTCATTTTGGTCAGAGCCATAACAGGGGCTCCACTGAGCTGCAGCATTCAGTAAGGCACAGGGACATGTTTGGAAATAAGTCATCTGACGTGTACTTGCAGAAAAAGTATAAAGGAATAAAGCATTAATGAAGAGAAGCCTGTAGCACATCTTGTTTTGTGAGGTTATTCTTATACAAGGACACCGTAACACTGTAAATTCCAGGGTTATGGGTGAGTAACTGAGACTGGAATCTGACCCCTTGTACCTGAAAAAAATCTAAATCATTCTTAGGATGGAGATAATACACACCATGATTTTAAATTAACACTGGCTGGGCTTGGAAAATTCACATTCAAATAGTAAGAAATTGTAATTTTAAGTTTACCATGCAAAGATACTCTTTCTGCACAAGTGTGTACCTTATATTCAGTACGGGAAGGTTCCTGGGGAAATGACAAGTGTAATTAAAACCTGTCTCATCATCCATGCACACGGGGGAGCACAAGCTGTGACTGTAATAGTAACTGCTCCTAGCAGGTGTTTTTTTTTATATGAGGTATTACTTACAACTTCCTGTGTTTATTAGCCTAAATACCCGTATGCCTCTAACAGTGCCTCTGTGATGTGTTGCAAACAAAGCTGAACTTGAACAGCAGCTTTCAGCACAGACTTTTGTCTTCTGAAGTACAAAACTACCTACCTTCGGTGAGACTGTTACAGGGACTCGGAGCACTGTTGGTGAAAATTCGTTCATAGTTTGTAGCTCTGGAGGTTGTTAGTTTTCCATACTGAAGATCCTGGGCTCATTATGGTGTGATAGGGATCCTCCACAATGGGTAGGTGAGAGAAGATCCTGCCAGAAGTGCTGTCGTCTGGTGTCTGCAACTGTGAGAGGAGAAATGTGATCAACTACATTTTTAATAAGAGTCAGAAGGGGAGGAGGCAGTGGCTTTGGATAGTCTGAACCTTCAGCAGGGGAAGGTGAGGGGTCTGAAGGAGGAAGCTTGGCTCCACTCTTCCTGCTATGATAGTTCCAAGGCAACTCAAGTGGTGTGAGACTACATAGGCTTTCATGACTTTTATTTGAAATTCATTTATTATCTGCTGCCAGAATGCTCTCAAGAAAAGTGGACAAGGAGTGGTAAATAGTGATTAATTTAGACAACCTGAGCAGAACACTCATGACGAACTCCCCATGTAATACAAGAAAGTTAACGGCTTGCTGATGTCCCTTTGTGAGTGAATTGTGTAGCCTGGCTGTTTAATGAAGTGTTTAAAAATTGTGTTGGCAATAGCCTATGAATAATGTATACAGCAATAATGAAATACCTTACTGCTAAGAAACTGCTGATATGCTGGGGAAATTTCCATCAGATGTGAGAACAATTTTGAAAGTGCTGTCTTCTTGGAGTACCCTTTATTTATGGTCTTGTTGCTTCAGATATTGCATTCCATTTCTTGATACTGCATGTGAAGATGCTTTCCACTGCCCCTGCTTTCCAACTTCACCGAACTTCCTTTGCATGTGTCTCTGAAAGCTCCTGAATCTTGATGAATTTACTCTTTGTTAACTGAGCATTGTCAGCATGGAGGTATTTGCTGTGCAGTCCTCAGCCATTCCAGCTATCTGCACCAAGGCACATTGCATTGTAGGAAGACATTGTTTTGTGCCGTGGCAATATTCCATGATGCAGGAAGCAGAAATAGGGCCAAATCATTTGGAAGAAAAGACCAATGTTTCTTTGGCAGGTTTTTGGAGTGTAGGCTTCTCGAGTGAGAGGTGAAACCACACAGTGTCACACATGGATCTTCAGATTTTGATGGACTTTGAAAGTGTGAACCCAACTCAGATGCCTCCAAATATTCCTGTGTCTTCCTCCAGTGTATGAGGCCTCTGTGTGCTTTGGCCTGAGTAGTGGGAAGTCATTGTGATACTAACTAGATTTTGCTTGACCAAAGGAATCAGAAGATTTAGAGTGATCCCCTGCTCACAGGGGAGCTCTGGAGGTTGCACTGCTTTAGTTGCAGGAGAAAACAGGCCTCCCAAAACACCTCAAGTCATAGGTCAGGCAGGCACGTAAGGCAATCTCAGTCTCTTCCTTTGCTCCTTGTTTTGGTCTTCAGCTGTACTCCAGGAGAAAATAACCTCATAGCTTTGTTTCTCATATGAGGTTTTCCTTACCTGTACTAAAATGCAGAAGTAGCACAGCAGGGCATGTGAACACAATGTTTATCTTACCACCACCAAGAGCGGTCTCAGGTAAGCATATGTTAAGGGCGGACCCAGCTTGTGGAGTCTGTAGCTCTGTGCCCTGCCTCTGCTGTGGCTTTGTTATGAGTAGCATGGTGCTCTTGCTGCATTTTTGTGTCTGGACTTACATAGTAGAGCCCTGAGTCAAAACATTTCTTGCGATATGGGCAGAAAATATTAGTGTAATGCTAGAACAAAGCAACACGTGATTGTTGTTAAAGTTACATCCTCACCTGGGAGGGCTTTGAAGTCATGTGGTAATGCCAACAGCAAGCTCCAGGCAGGAGTGTACAGAGCAGGAGAGACAATTGGTTAGAGGAGAAGTTGTATCCTCAGGGTGATCTGTGGCTGGCTAAACAAGAGGATTTGCCAAAACAGGAGGGAAGATTTGCACTTTTCTTGGCTTGATTGCTGCTGGGATATTCCTGTGGCTGTATTTTCAGAGCTATGGGAATGGAGGTACATAAAAGGGGTTAGCCTCAACACAAGACAGGTGGCAAGAACCACCAGAGGAGTTTGACTGATGCCTAAATGTTTTAAGTAGGACAAATAAAGAGGAAGGATATCTAAAACTTCCTCCATCTCCACCACTCAAACCCCATCCTGCCAGCCAAGAAGTGTTTTCAGCAGAGAAGGTCACAAAGGTCTAGGCTGAGGATTCAGTTCACCCAGCCTTTCTAAGCATAGGAATGCTGCTAGCTGACAGTACACATGTAAGAGCAGTTTTCAAAAGGGAAGAAATGCTTCTGTTATGTAGTTTATTCCACTGCTGCTTCTGATTATCCTATTAATTTATCTTTTTTAAATATTTGTTTCTTCTAGGTGAAGAGTGAAGGCCCCAAACTGGTGCCTTTCTTTAAAGCCACTTGTGTGTATTTTGTCCTCTGGCTGCCAACTTCCAGCCCCTCCTGGTTCAGTGCCCTCATCAAATGTCTGCCCATCTTCTGCCTGTGGGTTTTTCTTCTGGCTCATGGAATTAACTTCCTAGTGTCACACCGGAGCGCCAGCCGCATCCTAGCGGGACTCATATTCTCGGCAGTGGGAGATGCCTTTCTCATCTGGCAGGAGCAGGGCTACTTCATTCATGGTGAGTGCAGTGTCAGTCCTAAAGGGAAGCCACAAGTGTACAGCTCTTACCCTCTTTATTTAGACATGAGGTACTGGGCCATATGTTTTGTTTATTCATGTGCAGCTTAAGCCCTGGGCAGTGGGAAGACTTATCCTTTGACTAAAATGCATCATGGTTAGAGGAGTCACACCATGGATGAGTGTTTCTCTTGAGCTTGAGTTTAGAGAGGTAATTGGGGCAGGTTTGGTTTCCTGGCACGTGCTCCCAGTGTCTCAGCTGCTTGGAGCTGGGAAGGTGGCATGGGCAGAATCCCTGAGGAAGGGAAAGAAATGGTCATGGCATTCAGCAGCCCTCATGAAGCTATGGGAAGCAACTACCTCTTGTCTCATCTGCAGAGAGATCTGTCAGGCCTTCACTATAAGGATCAGAAATAGGACACTTGGTGCGAGGGTCTTCACAGAACGACAGAATCTTAAGGGCTGGAAGGGACTTTGAAAGATCATCTAGTCCAACCCCCTGCCAGAGCAGAACCACCTAGAGCAGGTCACACAGGAACTCGTCCAGGTGAGTTTGAATGTCCCCAGAGAAGAAGACTCCACAACCCATCTGGGCAGCCTGTTCAATGCTCCTTCACCCTCACAGTGAAGAAATTCTTGTATTCCTTTGGAACCTCTTGTGTTCCAGCTTATACCCATTACCCCTTGTCCTATCATTGGACATCACTGAGAACAGCCTGGCTCCATCTTCCTGACACCTGCCCTTTACATATTTGTAAACATTAATGAGGTCACCCCTCAGTCTCCTCCAAGCTGAAGAGCCCCAGCTCCCTCAACCTTTCATCATAAGGGAGATGCTCCACTCCCTTAATCATCTTGGTGGCCCTGCACTGAACTCTTTCCAGCAGCTCCCTGTCCTTCTTGAACTGAGAACAAGTGGAGAGGACCCTCATGTTTTGATAGATAAGCCTATGGCCTGGAGGAGGTGTTTAAGTAGGTGCTAGAAACAAAAGCATCAGAAGTCTTGCCCTATTTGCAGGCTCATCAATATGAATCATGCAGCCTGTTCTACAAGACATGTCTGTTTTGCAAGAGATATAAATGATGGGGAATCAAAGACAAACCTTACCACAGTGGCCTGACTTCTCTACAGAAAAATCCACATCTCTCAGAGTGAAATGAGCTTGTTTTATTTGGCTACTTTGCAGGCTAGAATATAATGATTTAGATTAATCATTTAAAAGCCATGTTGAACCTGCCTCTAGCAACCCTCTTCCTGGCCTTGGACTGTCACAAGGCATTAGCAGCAGTTGAGTCCTTTGCTAAACTGATTGGTGGGGTTTCTGAAGTCAATTTAACCAGCACGGAGATCTCATGTAACACCCACCGTTAACTATCTGCTGTGACTGTCTCAGTGGAAAATGTGATGAGACAAGGGAACTTTTCTGACTTGTGCTGGTGTCAGCTCTGAAAGTCAAAGGCTTATTTTTCCCCCCTCTCGTGAGATCAGTATTTAGTTTTACTCTGGGATTCCCACAGCTCTTTCTTTATAAGAGTGTGTGCAATGCCAGATATCAAAGGCCACATGCTCTGAGTCTGGTTTTAACCCTGCTTCCCAAGGGTTTATCCCAATCTCATTAAAAGTTCATGTAAAAAATTTGTACTGATTTCAGTTGGGTTTAGATTAGGCTCTGAAGATAGGATCTATCTGGCTGAACCTTGGACATGTTGCTGAGGAGCTCCAGTCTTCCTTGGGGAGCCCATCCCCTCTCTGCTGAAGATTGTCATGGGCTTCCTTCTAACAGGGTGCCTGGCTCAGCACAGGTTGCCTCAGATGAGTGCTTGTGCTTCTGTTTTGCTTCCCAGCATTGCCCTTGCAGCTGTGGCTTGGAAAACATTCAGGGCCTGATTCTCACTGTGACTGTTTCTGTACATGGACTGTTTTGAGCTTCTCCATTCCCACGTATCTGGGATATGTCTGATTTTTCTCTCCAATTTATTGCTAGAGGAAGGTCAATGAGTTGCAGCAATTCAATATCTGATTAACATGTTTTAGTCTGCAAATAAGTTGGTTTTTCAGCCCTAGTCTCACAACTGAGAAATGTTGCTTTTTGAGTTTAGACACATTTTTCTTCTTAAGAAAAAAAGCTCTCTTGGAGCATTTTGAAAATCTCAGCCTTAATCCTGGCTGTCTCCTGCCTGTGCCTGCCTCAGTCCCTGCAAATCCAAGCTACCATCTTTTGTGGTGACGTGTTAGCGTTTGCATTTTGGCTGTTTAGCAGCCACTGCGCACCATCCCACCTCATCCTTCACCTCTCTTTGCAAAACAAGTTTTCTCTTACTTAAAACTCATCAAGCTGCTGTAGTTGACAACTGACAATTTTCAACCTTTTGACATCACTGTGGGAATTTGAAATTTCAGGAGAAAAAGAGGAAATACTACATAAAAATGCACTTTCTGATCAATTTCTACAGCTTTTAGACAGAAAAAAAGGGCTGGGAACACGGCTGATTTGAATAGCTTTTGAGACAATGAATTCATGAAAGGACATTTGTTCATTATGTTATAGGGAAGTGAGAGCCTGGGAACTTACTCCTGGCATACTTGGCTTTTTTTCATTTTTGCTGTTTCAGTTCACTAATAACATGCTGGCTTTGGACTAGCCTCTTACTGCCTGTAGAGGATACTTTGCAGTGTTAGCATCCACCTCCTTTGATAGCAGGCACTTAGAAACTATCTATGAATTCTGTGAAGGAGACAGGGACTAACAAAAAGGCCTTTATGCCAGCCTGAGGGGGAACTGCAGGGCCAGGGAGGGAGAAGGAAATCCAGGGGAAGGAGGCAGACAGAGAGGAGAGACTGCTGATCTGCCAGGTGTGGTTGGAAGGACCAAGCCAACGGCTGAGAAATGCCAGACAAATGCACCCCCACCCCACCCTGTGCAGCTGACACAGGTCTCCTCAGTTCCTGGTTTGATTTTGAGGTGTTGAATAAGCAAACTTGGGAGCTGACTCCTTTGTTTGTAACCAGCCTTACCATATATCACAAAACTCCTGTCTTCTGGGCTTCTGCTTGGCTGCTGCATTCTGTCCTCCTCTACTCCTGCTCCTCACCAGCATCCTGCAAGAAGGACAACACATTCTTCATTCTCCACATAATGCTACTGAAGGAAAATCCACTCCTCACTGCTAGGGTGAAGTAACCTCCTTCTCCTTGCCACCCCCAGGGCTCTAACCTTTCCTGCACTGCTACACTACAAACAGCTCTTGCCTTAAATCCCTCCCTGGTTTCCTCAGTGCTGTGCCCATGATGTGCAAAAGCTCTGTGAAACATCAACTTCTCATTGCCCTCTTTTGCACTTCTTTCCTCCTCACACTGTCCATTTTCTCTAGCCTCACCTTGCAGTCCAGGTATCCCCCTTCCTTTCTCATCCCACTGTGACTGAGCTGTCAGTGGATGTTTGACCTGGTGCTCCCCAAAGACAAGAAGAGCCTTTCCCTTCTTTGAGTTGACTCAATACAAGAGTATTAGGATGAAGAAATGTCTGCTAGCAGCAGGTTTTAATGTCTACCCTTTACATCACGGCATCATGCTTTAAATGTAAACAAGCGTCTTGCTAGAGGACTTAGCTTCTCAGACCCTTTTCTCCATTCCATGCTTTAGAACTGCATGAGAACTTGCAGCTACTCTAGTAACCCTGCCAGGATAGAGCAGGACAGCCTGCAGCTGCACCATGTGTGGGTCTGGGAACCAGAGGACCAGAGGAGCTGGACTCAGTTTGGGGTCCATTATCTACAATTGGCATAACAGCCAGTACTCACCAGCTGTACCAATATATGGTAACATTTATTTGTCAAATGGATTAGTGGCAAGTGAATAACATATGGGCAGTACATTCCAACACCCACATCTGGCATTTCTCAGGGGTGTTCCACTTCAAAGGGAAAGCGGCATTTTATTTTCACTGATTGATTCCAGCTAAGGTTCATCTGAATCTTGCTAATATCCATAAAACTCTTGGCAGATCTGATTGGTGCAGCCCCTGAAATATGCCAGCTGCTTCTTTCCAGCTTAGGTTTCTCCTGGCTATGGGCTGAGACGAAATAGAAGTCAGATTTAGTCCCTGAGTGCCTTTGGGTCTGTGGCTAAATACATTCAGGCTTTGTGTCTTGGTTTGGAGGGATTGAGATATTTTTTTCACGTTTCATTCCTACCCTGCTGTGACTTCATTGTTTTTGTTAAGCAAAACCCTTTGTGCAGTTAGAAGGAATGATTTTTGGTCTGCCTTGCCCTCACCCTTCTGTCCAAAGCAGGAGAGGAGTAACCACCTGAAAAACAAGCTTTATTCCTTTTGCAGCAGCTGAGTTCACCTGGCCTCTCAGCAAAAAGGCTGGATGAGCTGGGCTTTTTCTTAGGGTGAGAGCTTGGTGCTCAGGCTGATTGTCTGTGCACAGACTTTTGTATTAAAATGGTCCCGATTGGTCAGTATAGTTCCCACTGAAAGTGTTAAGGCTTGTAATACTATAAGGACATCTAAGCCTCTGCTTGTTATGGTATGTTTAAAACCCAATATAACCCTGTTTTCTTCTGCTCCCAAGTGCCAGTAGCTGACAAAATGTCACACTTGCTATGTCAATGCATCTTTCTAGGTCTGCTGATGTTCGCCATCACACACATCTTGTACTCTTCAGCCTTCGGCATGAAGCCTTTGGACCTCAAAGCCGGCTTGTTGATGGGCCTTGTTTGCAGTTCCTGTTATGCCTTCCTATACTCCTACCTCTCGGGCCCATTCACCTACCTGGTAGCTGTCTACATCGCCTTGATTGGCTTCATGGGCTGGCGAGCAGTTGCTGGCATGCAGCTGTGCAACGACCTCTGGACATGGACCAAGCTCTCGGCCTGCATCGGCGCGATGCTGTTCATGGTGTCAGATCTGACCATTGCACTTAACAAGTTCTGCTTTCCTGTGCCCTACTCGCGCTTCATCATCATGGCTACTTACTATGCAGCCCAAATGCTTATTGCACTGTCAGCTGTAGAGAGCAGAGATGAAGAGGACTTCAGGAAGAGGAGCTAGGTGGAGTGCCAATGGTCCGTGAACAATGTGGGTTATATCTCAGGTGCTGTAGCTGCATTCACCCCTGAGAGAGATCTCCATTTCTCGAGGCACATTGGTGATGTTGATTTTGCTTCTTTGAAGCATTACCTTTGGGACTTTCTCTTTTTTTGTTGTTGTTGTTTTTTTAAATGGCTTTCTCTGAATACAGCTTACTTCAGTGTGGAGTCCACATCAGAAAGCTTAGACTGTCCCTGCAGTAGCTACTCATTCAACTTTTCCTCCTTGGAAGTGCTGTACTACTGCATCTTACTTGCTAGTCCTGAAACTGATGCTGAATGTCTTTGAAGAGGAAGGCTGATGGAAAGGAGGTTTGGCTATGTGCTGTGCTATAAGACTTGCTTTCAATCATAGGCAGACAGGCACAGATTTCTACTAAAGTCATAGGTAAACATTAATTTAGCCAAAGTTTGTCTCTTTTTGTGCATTACAAACTCAGTATGCAAACTGGAGCTAGAGCCTGTGCTGAAAGGAAGCCTTGAGACAGAGTAAAAACAGCATATCCAGATAAAGGCTGAGCTTTGTAGTCAATGGCAGCACGTGAGGCAGGCCCCAGCAGAACCAGAATAAAAGCCAAACATCAAGCAGAGGGCACAGAGCGAGAGATGTGCTGTCACGCAGTGCTCTATGCTTCCATCGTGGCTGGTTGCTGCCTCAGCACAGGTCTGTAGGTGTAAGTGTGTGTTGCCACGTGTGGCAGGACCAGGAGTTTGGTGGGAATCCAGGGACTCCTTGCTGGCCAGGCCAGTGTGTGCTCCCCTGCCACGTGTGTGCAGCTACCTGGTGCCCGCAGCCACCACTGACAGCTGCAATGTAGTGGGCACATGAGGAACTTTTTACAGCAGGACTACGAGCATGTGTCTTACTAGTGTATGCCCTAACTGTCCTTAGTGCAGCAGACAGGAATCTAGCCTTTATGCCTTTCTTCCCCAATATCCTAACAAATAATATTCCATATACTCATTAAGCTTCACAGTCCTGCTGCTTGCAATATCTCTCTTGAATCTTTTTGTGAACATTTCCTGTGGTCGAGGCCCTGATTTTGGATGTAGCTTATTGTTGTATTTTGCCAGCTGGTGGTGAATGATCAGCTTTGCACCACTTGTTTTTGGAAAGCCCCTCTTCAGCAGGGCTTCCTGAAAAACACTGTCCTGTGTGTTTAAAGTGCCTGCTGCTTCCTTCTCAGACTCATGTGCTCATAGTAAGAATGTGCCATCAGGGTTGGGAAGGCTTGTTTAATTCTCATCCAAATTCTTTGGTTGGTTTGTCTGCCCATCTGCTGAAGCAGGATTACTTGACTTCAGACTCTCTTAAAAAGACATGAGATTGTCTTGATTTTTAATCTGAGTTCATTTGTGATCATATCTAACAGCAAGCTCTGTTTCTGTTTGAAACAGTCTTGAATGTGCTTTTTACTTCTCTCTGTCCCAGGGCTGCTGCCATGGCTTGTTTTAAGACACAAGCCCACTCAGATCCGTGAAGAAAGCTTGCTGAGGGTTCCTGTGCTTCTTCAAACCTGCAGCCAAACAGGGACAACAGCAGCAGACTGCACAACTCAAATCCATGTACACCCCAAGAGCCCCTTGCACACACTCACATGGGCAGAGAGAGCAGGAGGGGCAGCCCTCCAGCCCAGCTGGCAGGCTGAAAGTCACCATGATCTCCATACATAGTGTGCTCAGACCATTCCAGGGGAAGTCTGGCACCAAGTGCCTGGCACCGTCAATAAAGCAAGAATTCCTCTTTGTGAGGGGTGCAGCGGGGTCGGGGGCAGCAGAGGAAACCCTGCCAACCCTGCTAGCTTTACCTTGGGTGCTGAGAGGTGCTAAGCAGGTCTTCTGCTCCTCCCTGGCCTCACGTGGTGGCATTGCCTCCCCTTGGCTCTGCATGGGTGCAAATGCAGCCAACATTTACAGAAATCTAGGTTGACCATCCTGACCCCATGGAGGTATCTGCTGCTTTTCAGGCAGAGATTGGAAAGGTCAGCTGCATTATTGAGAGGGAAAGCATTGTAAATAGCACAGCTCCGTGTAATCTCTTTCTTTTAATGCTGTTGTGTAATAGTCAGTGTTCATTCACTGGCGCACCGGGGCCTGCCTGGAGGAAACTGCTAAGGGGATTTAGAGGCATAAAACATCTTCATTCATTGGCACTGCTGATCTTCTGGCCACAGCTTGAACCCTGCAGCATAGCTCTCTGCAGATGTCGTTTGCTGTTACTCAGCTTGACTGTCTGCAAATCTCTTCCTGCAACAGACTGACCCAGCTAAGAGGAAATCCAAGCATTTGAGGTGAACCCCACCATCCTCCCAGCATGTGAGCACACAGCACTCATCAGTCTGTTTTACAGCTCCTTGCCATGGGTCAGTCCAGCACACTCAGTCCTTAGCTGGCAGTGTCAGAGGAGCTCTCTGCACCTGGGCCTTCCCTTTGCTTCGAGGAAAATGCCTGTGTGATAAAATAAGCTTTATTTAAAGGTTTTTAATTATCTCTTTCTTCCCCTCTAGAAATGGTTATCCATTTCCTGAAGATGGCCACGTTGCTTTTCTGCATGCTTTCCCATCTTGGCTTGCTTTGTTGTCCTGCTCCACCATAAGCCACTGGATGCTTGCAGGAAAGGATCTTTTAAGTATTGCTCTCTCCTTTCCACAGGCCATCAGAGGTGCAGTTTCTGTTGGCAGTGGTCTTTGAGTGGCTCTATCTGGGACAGCAGAAGCATGTACAGCCCAAGTAGGCTGTTGTTCCCTTGCTGTCCCTCACCTGAAGCAGGCTGGTTGGGATGCATTCTGGCCAGCCACGCTGGCTCTGTCCCAGCATTGCAACGGCTTCAGTCTTCCCAGGGACACAAGGCAGAACCCTCTGTGCATACAAAGTCAGAGGGAGTCCTGGCTTGCTCAGAGGTTTGCCAACGAAGGCTCTCAATCTTAAAAATCTCTCTCCTGCTCTGCATTCCTCCTTCTGATCCATATTACTTGAATAAGACCATCTTCCCAGAGGCTCTTTACTGCTGGAAAGCAGCCAGCTGCTGTGGACACTGATTTGCCACAATTTTAGGTTTCATAAACCCTGAGAAACACTAAGCAGTTGTTGACAGTCTGTTAAGTACTCTTCCTTGGGATTGAAACTGTTCCTTCAACTCCAGGGAGGGCAATCTTCACTTTGAAAGGCAGCAAACAAGTGGGAAGGACATGACTGTCTATAGTGCTGCCTTTGTGGATCTTATTGTTGTCTCTTTGCACCTTAAAACTGTGAAGTTTGATCCATTCTCCTTTTCGGAGGTACAGTCTCAGAGAAGCACCCAGACTTTGGCTCAGGGACACTACAGAAGGAAGAAAGCACTCCATCTGTGTAGTGTTTCTGGCTCCAGCACTCTCAGCTCCTTTGTCTGCTAAGTACAGACACTTTGTTTTCACACTGCTGTATTCAAACACCCCTCTGCACTTCCCAACTACAGTCGCTTGAGGTTACACACACGGTCTGATTACTTTTGCTCTCTTTCCTTTCTGTAGCTATCTTGGAGATCCTTTGTCTCTTTATTTGGATATATAAAATATGTAGCACATCTATTTCAGCCTTGAATCTCTTTCTGTAGATAAATCCTTCTCACACAAAACTCCCAATGAAGACAAAGAAGCAATGCTGATTGCAACTGGTTTTTAAACACTAGCAATGTTTCTGGGCTGTGCCAGACACACTGATATCAGCAGAGCAAAGCTGGTGTAGAAATGGCAAGTTGAGAACAACAAAGCCAGATGATTTTAACAGCTTTACTCCTACTCTACCAAGAAATCTGTACTTGTGCTTAATACTTGGCTTCTTACTCCTCTGTACTGAGGCAACTCTAAGACCGATTTGTTTAAGAATTATTCTAACACGGCTTTTAAGTGGATTGCTGAAGGTTTCACATTGTAATCAGTGGAAGTAATTGGTATATTTTTATACAAGTATATACAATTCCTGTGACAAACTTTGCAGAATTTTTAGTGGCTCTGCAAGGTTTTCCAGTCCCATAGTTTGACACAAACTATGTCAAACTATGACACAAACTTGTATGTTTTCAACTATGCTACCATGATAATTTTGGGAGCTGTTCTGGAAGAAACAGATCAAAGCAAACAGAAACTTTAAAGGTCAGTAGCAGGTATCTCCTTCTCTTTGCTTGGTTTCTGGATACAGACAGGGGCTCTTTTAAGCAGAGGCATCTCCAACTGTGTTCTCAGAAGAGGATGGGAAGCTGCTGACTTCTCATGACAGAAGTCCTCCACGGTACTTCTGCCTTTTATCAATGCTTGCTCCTTTGTGGCCTTGGGTAAGTCATTTAAATTTTCTGGGACCAGGTCCTCCTGGTGTAAAAAGGCACAAGTATATGAGGGCCAGTGCTATGCCAAGTTAAAACAGCAGTGAACCAGGCCCTCACCCCATTACCTACCTCACAAGGATTCTGTGAGGATTAATGCTCATATAGCGCTTTGAAGATGTCAAGTGCTATATAAGTCCCAAGTATTATCCTACCTTAGTGTTAAAAATGCTTTTAGGGATCTGCAGGACTTCTCTTGAAGCATGGAATGTGTGACTGCCTTTTCAGTTTGTATCAAATGGAAAGAAAGTGCAAAATATTTATTCATAGTGGTCAACAGGATGGGCTCAGCTGCACTTCAACTCTGAGGAGGGTTTAGCTCAAATGTCTGAACTCTGTCTTCAGTTTTGCAAATGGTTTGTTATTCTTCTAAAAGCCTCCATCAAATTCTTAGACGTGAACCTTGCATCCAAGTTTTGCAGCCTGGTCTTACCCCTGACTTAGCTAGAATAAATCTAATCCAGCCAAAACACGGTGCTCTCACAGCCTGCGATGGCTATTAAGACTGGAACAGAAAGTGAAGACATTCTGTCCAACTTTCGTTCTGCAGAAGGTCAGCTAGGTTTCATGGGATAACTTGCAAAGATATGTTGAATTTCTGTGATTGTAAGTTTTACTGGCTTTAAAACCAGCAGCTAGGGAAGGCCTTGATGGAATCAATAAGTTTGACATACCCTTCTTGAATTACTTCCTTTTCACCTGAAATCCAAGAAATAGCAGGTTCTGTAGCGAAGGAAGTGCTTCTACTACCAGTCCTAGGGCCCAGAACAAAAATTGATCTGGAAAGCTGTAAAGCATCACCATGTTCTCAACTACTATAAAAAAAACCACTGCTCACTGTTTTCAAATCTGAAGCACTGCTAGAAACTACTTAGTTCTGGTAGCGCTACAAACACAAAGGAAGGGGAGGAATTATGCACCAAGAAATGTGAGCTGTGTACACGTGAAATGGACCATAATTTTGAAGCAGCTGCAGTGAAATCTTTTCTTAATATGAACTCAGAAGCAAACACAATGCAAATTTTTATCTTTTCTTTAAAATGTTTGATGGGGTTTAGTTTTCTTAGTTTGGAGGAAATTTTCTGAATGTTATTTTATTTTTTGCTCTTACTGTAAAGAAGAAAAAAATAAAGTCTAGTCAAACTACAAGTGAAAAAAGGTGGCCAAGTGGCAGGAATGCCAAAACTTCTGTGGCTTGTATTGTTTCTGTGGTGACACTATGCTGCTGTAGGTTGAGCTACTGGAGTGGTGTGGAAGCTCAACTGGGAGGCTGAAGCACAGGACCAGTCTCATATAACAGGGATGCAGGGGCTGAGCTACCGAGACTGCAGGGGGAGCACGACTAGGCCAATTTGGTTCAGTCAACAGAGCAAGCATCAAACTTTTCCCTGACAGATAAAAAGCAAGAAACCAAAGGCAGCCCACTGGGCAATGGTGCTGAATCGGTGCAAACACATGGATCTAGACCTTGCTTGTGCAGGCTCCTGCTGGACCAAGCCTTGCTCCTAATTCACCTGGGGAAGCTTGCTCCAAGCCTACAGCACTGGCAGGGTCAGGCCAGCACAACCTGATGCTTTGCTAAAGAAAACTCCAAAAACTGGAAAACAAAAAGCAAAACATGGAAGAAAAAAGTGAGTGCCATCGTGTAAGTGATAGTTGTGCCTGGCTGAGCCCACAGACTGGCTGGGCTGGCCTGAACACTAAGCTCCATGTCCTGTACCCATGCAAGCCTCCGCTCCAGCCCCTCTCCCATGCATTCCAGGCAGAGTGCACTGAAAGATGTGACTGAAGCAGCTGCTCTGTCCCCTGGGGAGTCAAGCATTTTGCCATGTCTGAAAGCCTCTAGCACTTATTTGCTTTACTATGATTGTAAAGGTCACCACATGCTGTACAGCCACTTGATCTGGGATCTTCTAACACATTTTTATGCTGATTTTACTATTTTAATTCTTTGTTTGGAATGTATTTTTTTTCCTCATTTCTTCTGTGTGTAACAGCAATTAAAAATATTAATTTACTGTGTACTTCTACTGTGCAGATACAATGTCTCCTTGCTTATTTTCTGTTTCTTTGACACTTTCAGCATGGAGTATATAGCCAACTGAACCTGTGTGGCAGACAGTTTTGTGCCACTGTTAATGCCCATCAGTCATGTGGCTCTGCCTTAGAGCTATCCAGCACTTCCCTGAAGCCAACAGATACTGTCATAGCTGGCTACTATAGTATTCCTGTCTGAGGAACCCTGAAACACGGCCACATGCACCCCACAGGGCATATCAAACACAAACTGACCAAGTACCACCACAACGATGGCATCTGACTCGTGTGACAGCTCATCCTGTGTGCCTGGGGATGAGGAACCCTGAAGCACACTGGCTCCTTGCTGCTACAGCCAGACCCACATACAATGGCCATTTGTACACACCTCCAGGGAGAAGGCAGTTCACTGCAAAGAATTGCTCCGAGAAGGCTGCTTGCTGCCCAGAAATCCCAAATAAATGGCCAAGTCTCTCTGCCCCCACACCTCAGCAAAATTGCTAGGAGGTAAGAGTAGGGTAGTATGGACAATTTTCTCTGTTTGAGGATGTGATACCAGTTTCTTCAGCTGTTTGATGCAGTTGCACAGATATTTGGTTTCATTAATCCTGAACCAGGCCATCTGTCACCGGTGCAACAAGTTTCAAGGATTTATAGCATAGAAACACAGAGTGGGTGACTGCTCCCAGTCCATTAAATGGATCTGCTTGCAGGCTTAATGGAGACTGCTTCATATTCCCCTTCTGAAGTGGAGTGCTTTCTGATATGAGAATGAATTGGTACCAGGCAGAAATACTGCCAAATTCTTTTCAAAGCAGCCTGAAGGGGTTAACAGGAGGCAAAAATGAGTGCTTCTTTCCTCTTTCTTTAATTTAGTCTTTTACCATTCCTTTAAAAAACCGAGAGCTTGCTGGGAGGAGTATCCTGTTTCCTGACACCTCTTTCCGAGCTCCAGATGGAACAAAGGTGGCACAATATTCTCAGAGTGATTGTGCCTGTGGCTAGCCACTGCTATGCTTTCATTCCACGACTAGCTCCTGGAATAATTCGCTCTAAATTAAATTGTGGAAGCATCTGATCTGTAGAAGCGAGAACTGCAATCTTTGGCTCCTCTTATTACCATTAAGATACATTAGCAGATGATATTATAAATATCACCTCTAACATGCACCCTGCCGTCCAAGATTGTTTAGAGGGAAGGAAGACAGAAGCATCAGAAGTGTCTCTGCTGAGCAGAAGCCTCAGTCTACCACCTGGCTTAACTGACAAATACAGAAGCCAAGGGCAGCTGCATTTTGAGCCACATAAAGGCAAACTACACTGCCACAGCAATGCTGTTCTGCATGCTGGACCAGGCAGAGCTAATTCTATTACTTACATCTCGTGCTTTGACTTCTGCAGATTTTCTGTCACTGTGTCACTTTTTCTTAAGCCAAAAAAAAAGAGCAAGTGCTGTAAGTACTGCAACCAACCCTATGCTTTGAGTGCAAGTCTCACACAGTTTTGGCTAAAAAGCTTTATAAAGCTTTACAAAGCTTTCCACTATATAGAGGAAAAAGTTGTCTGGTCACAGTTTTCATAGGAAGTGAACAGTTCAGATTTAGGGAGTTCTCATTTTCATTCTCATTTCCTCCTGTTCAGTTCACCACTGTTCACCACTTTGGGTCTAACAGGCTTTGTGTTCTCTGCAACCTGCTACCTCCCAGCCTAAGGAAAATGATATTCATCCCTTCTGAGCTACAACAGCAGCAAAGATGCTGCATGTGTCACAGAGGTGGAGCAATGCCCTATTTGTTTCCTGCAAATATTAAGAAAAAGGCTAAAACTGAAAACATGGCCTAAGGAGAAGAATGCAAATCTCCTTCCTTAAAGAACATCCATGTATTGGGTTTGCATGGTAAGGTTTTTGTAGCCAGAGGAGCTACAGGAGTGGCTTCTGTGAGAAGTTGCTAGAAGCTTCTCCTATGTCTGATAGAGCAAATGCCAGCTGGCTTCAAGATGGACCTGTCACTGGCCACCCTAAGCCCATCAGTGACAGTGACAGGTACCTCTGGGATAACATATTTAAGGAAGGGAAAAATGTTGCTGGGCAACTGCAGCCGAAGAGAGGAGTCAGAATACGTGAGAGAAACAGCCCTGTAGACACCCAGGTCAGCGAAAAAGGAGGGCTGGAAGGGCTCCAGGCACCAAAGCAGAGGTTCCCTTGCAGCCTGAGGTGCAGCCCATGGTGAGGACCTGCCCCTGCAGCTGTGGAGGCCACAGGGGAGCAGAGATCCACCTGCAGCCTGAAGGAGGCTGTTACCCCATGGGAAGCTCATGCTGGAGCAGCTCCTGGCAGGACCTGTGGCCCTGGGGAGAGAGAAGCCCACACTGAACCGGGTTTCCTGTCAGGACTTTAGACCCTGAGGGACCTACACTGGAGCAGTCTGTTCCTGAAGGACTGCACCCATGGAAGGAACCCACACTGGAGAAGTTCATGAAGAACTGTCTCCTGTGGAAGGGACTCCACACTGGAGCAGGGAGCGTGGGGAGTCCTCCGGTTGGGCGGCAGGAGCAGCCACAACAACACATTAAGAGGAATAAAGACATATCTGAGAAACAGAGGTTTATGTCCCATGGAATCAGCATAGAAATCAACAACTGAGCCTCCTGCAGAGCTATTTGAACCAGAAGATTTGCTCATCCCTTAGATCACTTCTTCCTCCTTAGGACAGCCTGTCACCAGGTAAGGACCACTAAAAGCCTCTAAAAACAATTTGTCTAAAGAAAATCTTCCAAGCCGGTCTGGAGGAGCTCCCAACTGTGGAAGGAGTGCTTTCACACAAGGTATGTCCTCCAGCCTACAGCACCTGACTCCAGGTAGGAACAACACCTCTCCCAGGGTTAAAAATTAGTCAGAATATAGTTCCTGTGATCTAAAATAAACCTGCAGTTAAGCTCAATTTGAAGTTAATTCCTTATCTCCTAAAGTCAGCTTTACAGTCTCTCATTCTGATTCCTGCTTTCCCACCTCAGCTGCAAACAGCCTTGGCAGCAAGGAGACCCTTCTGAAAGACTGCCCAGTTCAAGGTAAGGAGGAGCCTCAGAAACAGGCTGCCATGAAAGAATCTGAATATAAATTAGCACTTCACCCACTGAGTGCTTTCACAAGCCTTGTTCCTTAGCTAGCTCTGTTTGTAAGCAAGCTGCTGTTAATAACTTTGAAGAGGTGTGTTCTTATTGTAAGAGCCCTCACCTCAATAAGCTCTGGGAAAGTGGAAGGTAAGTCCTATGCAGCAATCAGATGTCTGAGGGGGAAGGACCAAAAGCTGCTGTGATGCCCCTCAGGCCTGCCCTCCCTGAGGCAAGGTGAGCAGTGCTACCAGGGTTCTGCTTGCTTCAGCCTGGCTGGCAGGGATGCAGGCCAGGGAAAGCTCCCACTGATTTTAGGGACTAGGAAACTGTCCTCCAGCTGTGGCTTGAAACTGCGGCTTCAGGGAGGAGTGTATCAGGGAGTGTGGGAGGTGGGAGACCTCATAACACCAAGCGTTCTTGAAAAATGGTAAATAACTGTTTTCAGTCTTTTAGGGGGGCAATGGCTGGCTTCAATGAAAAAACTGTTGTGTGTACCTAAACAGACAAATGAGTTTGCTTGAAAATCAGAGCAGGAAACCCAGCATGCATATCCCTTGCCTCCCCTGACCCACAGTGAACTACTTCTGCATTAGCAGAGAGAGCCAAACCCAGGGGTGGAGGGGAAACTCAGCAGTTGTCAGCAGGCTGTCCAGAAGCAATGATCACAGACAAAAATAACCTTAAAAGATCTTTCCAAATATAGACCCTCATTATTGGTGCTGTATCAGTTTCATTTCAAGCTGTGCCTGGCAGTGTCTCACCCTTGTTCCTTTTAAAAAGAACACCAGCAGGTCCTGAGGCACCAGGGTCTTTCTCTAGAAAGGGAGAATGGAGGAAATATACTTCAATGACATGACAGACAAAAGAATCAAACGTTTTAACCTGGAAGGCTTCCTAGTTAATCAGTCATGAGCAGGGTGAGCTTACCAAAGGCTGACGAAACTCTTGGCACACAGCTGTTTCAAGGCACTGATGTACATGTTGCAAGACCCCTCTGCACTAAGTTTGGGCATGGTGACACTGGGAAATCGCATGTGGGTCACACATTACCTTTAGTAATACCTCACCCCATGTACCTGGAACTGTTCAGTCTCACAGGATCAGTTTGAGCCAGCTGAAACTAAGCTGTGTATTACAATCTGATTGAAAGCTCCATGAGGTAGGAGCTTCCAGAAGGGGGGGGGGGGGAAAAAAAAACAGGGAAAAGAGAACGGGATATTAAATGTCTGATTTTCTTCCTTTATGGAAATTTTTACTAGCTTTCATACAATGTTGGCAAAATCCTGCCATTTCAGAGAAAGAGAACAGATTTACTCTGTGCCATGTCTGTGGTATCTGCAAAAAAAAAAGCACAAAGCTTTTGTCAGAATGCCTCAGTTGACTGCTTGGAGGTGCTAAGCATGCCATGGGCGCAGGGCAAGCTGGTTGGAAACTGACAAGTGGCCCTATTTGCTTTTGAGCCATTTGGGGAACTCAGAAGACCTGCTAGTCAAAATATGTCATTTCAAGGGACCCAATAATGCCTTCAATCAACTAAAGACAAATCTCAGTGACTTCAGAGGAAGATAAAGTCAGAGTTGGTCTGTTTTTTGGATATGAAGGCAAGTTCTTACAATGTGGACTTTGCAACTCCAGTTACAGTACCTACAGACTGAGCAAGCTCTTCCTCTGGACATGCATGAAAGCCAAACTGTCCCAGAGAAGTGTTATTTACAGTGCCAGTCCCAGTGAGTGCACAATAGCTGGGTGTAAACTATACTCAGACATAAAATCTATTGTTACTCAACCTGGAGAGAATCACCTCAAAACAAATCACAGTGTTTAATGAAACAATCATCTGACAACACAGATGATCAGCTTGCAGCAGTGAGTTGCAGAGGTCATAAGCAGACAGATCAAACTTGTTGAACCACAACTTAAGACTTAGATGTGATGCAAATATTGCCCTTGTACAGGGTCACTGTTGGGTGGTGGTTGCTGATGAAAGCACAGCTCACGGCATAGTCCTTGCTGTGGCTCATGCTTGTGGTTCCTCAGTGGAGTATGAAATGGGAAGCACACTCCTTCCTGGGATAACTCAATGTCAAAACACTCTGTTGATGACAGAGTTACCACAGGCCGCTTCACACCGCACTGTCTGTTGAATATGTAAACACAGTGCCAACACCATCAAGACAGAGTCTTCTCCTGCATGGGTACAAATCCAAAGAGCTTGGGTAAGATATTTCGTGACCTGGGCCGCCTTTCCCACTGGGGAAAACTCAGAAAGGAGGAAGAATGAACAATAAACCACACTTCTCTCAGCATCTAACCGGCATCCCTATCTCAGACAAACACAAACTGAAAAGCAAAAGAGGAAGGAATCTGAAATCTCACTCTCCCATTAGTCTGCTATGCAACTGTAAACAGGCAATTAATTTATTTGTTTCTTGGTCTGTAAATAAGGTGTTGGGTTTTGCTCTGTGGGAGTATATTGATGTCTTTTCTCACACTTAGTGCCACAAAATTGTAAAATGCTTTTGGATATTTGGCTCCCAAGGCACTTTAGGAATGCATCATTAAATTACACCCAATTATAAACCAAAGCAGGTGATCTTATAGAGGAAGGGATATTGCTTTGCTGGTGTTGCTCTGAGGCATTAATAGTCTACAGAATGCTCTGGGGGAATTAAGGGAAACTGCATGTGCAATTTAATTTCCAGTGTCCACTGCAAATCTTCCGTTTTTAGCCTGTATTTAAACATATTTCTTGAAGTCTATATTATCTCCTTTTGCATTGGCATGAAGTCTCACCGGGTAAATCCCTGCACTATATGGTTAAATTCTCTTATGAGACCTCATTTTCAGAAAACAGCTTATCTACTTATTCTTCAGAGTTTTTGTACCATCTCTCAGGTTTGTACAAACAAACCTTGTGACTTGCCATTTATAATGAAGAATAATATATTAGTTCACATTTCTTTGTGTCCTGCTGACCTGCCTGAAGACAGGTAGGCTGTTACTAAAGCAATGTTCAAGGGAATGCACTGCAAGGCACAACCAACCCATCTTTCCTCCATTTCCTACTCTCGTGTGCTCACTGACATACACAGAAGTTACTGAAGTTATTTCCAGCTCTGCAAAATCCATGCCTAGAGTATTTCCATAGAGGAACATGACTACAGCCACGTAACTGGAAGTGCTCTCAGCTGCACATGTAGCCCAAGTAACATACCTATGGTCTAGTTACGTCACTCAAGGAAGGCTGGTTATAAAATACAAACACACAATTTGACACCTGATTACTCATTGTACTACATATTCTGTTATTTTAATGTACTGCCCATTACTATTAACAAGATTAGAAGACTTGTAGCAGCACATGGATAAGCTTCTGAAGAAATAGATGCAGTCTGGTAATATGTATTAAGATATATTTTATATTACTATATTGTTTATTACAACAGGCAAAAAAAATGACTTTGATCAGAGTAACTGTGTTCTGCACTGGCCCAGACTGGACAGAAGGATAACTTACATCACTTTGATTTGATGAGCTGAGGCATGTTCACTTTTGTCTGGGAATATTGCTAATGAGGCATCTTTATTACGATTAGGCCTACGCAGGGTGTGACTGAACAAAGGTGTTTACCTGACAGGATGACTTCTGAGTGTTTAATTTCATGTGCTTTTAGGGGATTCTTATAGTCCCTTTCTGGTCCAGAAAGACTGTCATGCAGTCTCCTACATGTGATGGATTTGTTTGCTTTTCATTTATGAAACAAATCCCAGTCAGATTGGAAATATGCTGAGAGACAAATGACTTGTAATGCCAATCTTCTCTTACGCCAAGACATGATAGTATTGCCCTTCCTGCACATAGATGGCTCTTACTGTCTTGTATTTTAACTTAAATGATATCTGTACTGCTATGTAACATGCTATACATGCATGTCAGTAAAAGGAAACATGGTCCTGAAGAGACTGCCAACAAACAGATGGGATAGGGCAGGAGGCACTCTTTTGTCTGTTCCCCAGGTGCAGAACAGGTCTGTTGGAAGAACAAAACAGTGGGCAAAAATACAAAGCTCAATATGGCTGATAAACATCTGGTGCTCAGAGCAGATGGGGAAACTAGGTGAAGATCCTGTGGTCTGTGTTCTCATGGTCCTGGGGAGGAATGTGAAGTAGGGTGGAGACTGTGAAGTCCCAGTCTTTTGCTTTTCACAGGGAAATGTTTTGTGCCACATACTAAGAAATATTTTGAGCTGCAGCTGATGGGGGGACAGTTGTAACAATTTTGCAAGGATTAACATGTTTATTTTGCAAAAAATGACAATGTGACCACAGTCCCACCCACACACTCTGCACAAGAGCAGAAAACACGGTATATATCACTCATTTCATACCCAGCTTCGGGGACAAGGCTTCCACATTAAGTCACAGGGATGGAGCATCAGGTTTGTCCTCCTTGCGCTCCTCTGTAAGAGTACCTTTTGGCAAGATTTGTGACCTTGGCCATGCTGAGTGCTTCCCCAGGAAATTCAGCACATGATTGAAAGTGTATTTAGAGCTATAGAGCTATTCTGCAGCTTAGTGCACTTATCACTGGCAATCTTAAAGAATATGTGTTGCATATGGATAACCCACACTATTCATGCACCTGACCATTTCCTTTGCATGACGCCAGACCTACAGTAGACATGCTGTTTGTGCACCTGGTGTTGGGCCTACAGTCATGGCAAGAATTGGCCAACCTATTAGGAGACAAGTCCAACCACCCCTACCCCCTCCCATCTCTGAGGACTGGCTAGAACATAATGCGATTCATCTCTTACCAAATTTGTCTGGCGCTAAATGCAACAATATCCAAGGTCACAGAAGGAGGCTGAGCTTAGCCCACAGTCTTGTATACCAAAGCACCCATCTTCCCCTCCCGGTACTGTCAAGAATTTTTGCTCTTACCTCTGTCTTTGAAGATGTAGCACTGCAGTTATGAATCCAGAGGGTCGGGGTCCTCAGTGTCATCGCAGGCAATGACTCAGAAGTATTTCCTCCCTGGGGGCAGGCCTGTGTTAGTGTAGTAATTGCTGTAGACCTCCTCTGCAGCTGTGAACCACATGGTGGTACTGACCACATTTCAGGACATCATAATCATAGTCGTCTTCTACAGCTGAGCTATGATTTAGGCTCACAGTGTTAGGACTTCTTCAACCAGATTAGCAGGTGGTCAGGGGAAATCTAATTAATGAACACATTTAGGTACTGGTTTCTTCTGTTTGGGATTCTCCCTTCATCCTTTTCTGGGGAAAAAAAAAATCACTTCAGCTCCTCTCTTCCAAAGCCCCTGTGTTTCTAGGAAAGTATTTGAGGAACAATGTGCCCTGTGTAATTCCCTTCTGATAAAAAAAATAAGGTTATTAGTTTTAAAAAGCATCCTGAAGAGATGACAAGTACAAAATACATGGCGGAGGTCCCTAACTCTCAGTAGATTTTCATAGTAATAAGAGTCTCTCTAAGGAGCAAGCCAGCCTGCCTTCACTTGGCTGTCATAGACCTGCTTGCAATGAAAATGATGTCACCAGACTCCTGAAGGGACAGACAGTTGTGTTAGTGCTGTCTGCCCGATCAAATAATGGAATGAAAAGCAAGGCAATAACTGTTTCACCTTTTTCCTCCACCTTGGAGAGAGTGAGCAAAGTCGCAGCAGTACCTTCCTTATCCCTCAGTTTTAAATCACACTGTTCCTCTGCTTGTCTCAGCTAACAGGCTCTGGCTGTGAGCTAGTGTAAATCACCCCTGTGGCATTTTTATGGATGAGGTGTGTATGATGGAGATTGTTTGGTTTTGTTTTTTTTTTTTTTTGTGAAAAAAATCCAACCTTCTCAACTCTAGTATTGGTGCAGAAATGGTGTGACACATCTGTCAGCAGAGGAATACCTCCTGTTGATACCCAGAGGTGACTGAGATGCTCAAGTTTGCCCTATACTGTACCTGCAACTTGCATATGCCTGTGATAAAGTGTTTCTCCATAACTATTCTTGAGGATTCTATTTGAAGAGGAGACTGAGAGGTGACCTCATTAATATTTACAAATATGTAAAGAGTGGGTGTCAGGAGGATGGAGCCAGGCTGTTCTCAGTGATGTCCAGTGATAGAATAAGGGACAATGGGTATAAGCTGGAATAGAAGAGGTTCCAAAGAAATACAAGGAAGAATTTCTTCACTGTGAGGGTGATGGAGCACTGGAACAGGCCACCCAGATGGGTTGTTGAGTCTCCTTCTCTGAGGACATTCCAAACCCACCTGGACAAGTTCCTGTGTGACCTACTCTAGGTGGTCCTGCTCTGGCAGGGCGGTTAGACTA
Source organism: Urocolius indicus (assembly GCA_013401255.1). NCBI lineage: Eukaryota > Metazoa > Chordata > Aves > Coliiformes > Coliidae > Urocolius > Urocolius indicus. The sequence continues at coordinate 1,056,238 of WBNH01009313.1, read as the reverse complement.
GATCATCTCTTGAGGTGTCTTCCAACCCTTAATATTCTGTGATTCTGTGAGGATGATCTGGTACAGGTCAGAGCAAATTGTTTGGTGCTGTGGATAAGGACTGGAAATGGTTCTTGCCTTCTCTCCTGTTGATATGCCTTCTTTTTGTCATGTCACTGGTAGTGGGGAACCCTGGCCAAGACAAACATGTGGCTATAATGTCCTGCTTCCTGACTTGGCTACAGAAACAAACCATGTCTTCGAGCACAGAAGGAATATCAGTGTCTACAGGAGCCACTTGTACAGGATCAGCCTGATAAAAAAAAAGTGTTTCAAGGACAACAAGCCTAAAGATTGCTTGAAGCTGTAAAGGCAACAGTAGGCTTTGTCCCCAGCACAGAGCTGGCTTGCCTTGGGAGATAACACATAAACCTAAGGTTACAATTCATTAGTTTGATCATCTTGAAAGCTGAGAGAAAACAGCTGGTGTGATACAGATAAACTTGTACAATTTAGATTGGTACATCCTTACACTGAGGCTGATTCTGCGAAGTACTATAGAGCTTCAGCTTGTGCAGTAGTCCAGGCCTAAAAAAACGGGAAAGCACAGAAACTGCCCTTAATCTCTACAGAAATTAGCTCAACATCCACGCTAATAGAAACTGTACCTCAGAAATGACAGTGTTGGGACCTCAAGCATTGTCTTTACAATGCAATCACTCAAGGTTTAATCAAGAATGAATTCACTTCAGTTAGCATGAACCGCAGTTGCAGGCTTGTAAAATTCTGCTTGTTGTGATGAATTAGCTAGCTTCCCCAATGGTTTATGGTTTGCTGAACACTATTGCTCCAGCTGCAGAGGGCTGCGATGTGCAGCTGACAAACTTGCATGCACACAAGTCCCTCTACCCTTACCACCACAGAGAGGCTTATAAAAAGCCTAGCCATAAAAACAGTGAGCAGTCATGCAGGATGTCATGAACATAAAGCAGTCTGTGAGTGTTTTCCAACAGTCAACTTCTTTTAAATCACAGTGACGAGTCGTGATAAAGGCCAAAGGACAATTACAGCCTCTGTAGCCCTGCAGCTGTATTTCACCAGATGCCCAAGAAAACCCTAATTGCAGGATTTCCCCTCTGACAGGCTTCAACATAGAAGGTATCATATGAATGATGCTGTCCCAACACAAACCACCATGTGGCTCTTCAGCCTTACAGTCAGATTTGCCTTCCACTAGATTATGGTTTATAACGTGGTACAATCATACATGCTGGAGAAAAACACCTCCGTGTCTGGCTCCACTGACTTCAGTGGGATTTCTCACAATCTGATGAACTCAACTGAGCGTCCAATCCTTCCATATTCTATCCTTCAAGCAAGGTTAGATCCCAATTGAATTTTGAAAAAATACTGCAGGAACTGCATAATTTGCCTTAAAAAGGGTTTCCATTATTTACCATGAGTAATGCTGGTGCCTTAAGTAAGACAGTTTTTGATAATATTATTAACTGTAACTGAATTAATATGGAAGTCCAACATTTTGAATGAAATAGGGGAAAGAATCCAAGAAAGAACCATAATATTATTAACAGAAGAGGAAAAGCAAAAATCTCGTTAGTCAGATGCTGCTGCTGACAGAAACACTTCCATGTGTTACACAAGCTGTGTTAAGCATGGATCATATGGTTGCTATCTGATGGATACAACAAAACCAGCCATTTGTTTAATTCATTTCTGGTCTAAGTCTGGGAAAACCAGTCAAATTTAGGTAAGGGAGAAATGGAAAATATAGATGCTTGAAATCAGGCACCCAAATCCATAGGTTTGACTTCCAGAGGTGCTGGGTGTTCTGCCCTCTTATTGTTGCTCATGGATATCAAGCCATTCTATGTCAAGGCTGAAAATCTCACTTTGAAGCATATGTCAAAATATGTATCCTGTGAGATGTCATGATGAAACTTGCCTTGATTCATCAATACTCCACTCTGTATTCAAAGCTTATCTAACTTTCCTCCTACCTACATAAAATAGATCATAATCTTGAGCTGACCTTGGACTTGCTCCTTGGTGACAGGAACACAGAGATTGCTACCCTTTTTCCTTTTTTCTAGGATGTGACCTTGCATTGGGGAGTTCCAAGTGATGGTGACAACTTCTTTCCTGACATCTGCAACTTGAAGCTGATATACTTGTCTCAGAGGCTCTACAAAGAAGAAAATCAAATTAACATAGTACAATCAGAATTCATTGACTCCAAACTGTGTATGTGTGTTATGTGTGTGTATAAATATATACATATATATAGCAAAATGTCAAGTAACTGGTGAGTTTAAGTTTATTCATGGCCACAGACATTTTGTAAAGATTCTTTCCTTGCCATATACTTCCCTTTGTCACTTCAAATGTTGAAATATTTCAATTTCTGCATTTATGCAGAAAATGAGCTCTGCCTATGATACATTAAAGAGCAGATCAGAAACACCTTCCCTAATCCTTAAGAAGTTTGGACAAAAATGCAAAGTTTTAGATGAAAAATGATATCTATTACTTCAAGTTGGTAATTTTCTTTCTGAAATGTTTCACTAGGCCAGACTTGCTGTTTACACGCTATCTTTTGTTATATACTCTGGTCTTGGGGAAAGGGAGTGCTAATCTCTTTTCACTAAGGATCTCAGTCTATAAAGGGGAAATAGAACAAGAGGTACCTAAACTGTAACTCCTAGAAGACAGTTCAGCAATGTTTTCTAACCAAGTTAGTTTTTGGCAGATGTATTTTTTTTTCGGATGCAAAACAAAATGCTTTTAAGCATTCCCTTTTAAATTATCTTCTCTCATCCCCCACAATATTTTCCAGAGGAAGACACTTTTCATTTCTGCCATATCTCACTAAGCTTTCACAAATAACAGTAGAATAGTGTACTAGTCAGTTCTCTCTTGTGGCTGGTCCACATGGAGGGGTTTCTGAGTCCAAAAACACTTGCAGTGAAACGACTTGGCTATTTGTTTGATCCTGGTTATCAGTATAAGCACAATGCAGCTTCTAAGCTCTGTTCTTGGAATTTGTACCCTGAAGTACAGGGGATAGTGTTTTTTATGGGGGGACTGGCAAGGAGGAAGAGAACAAAAATGATGGGAAGTGGGACCATGAAACTATATTAAAATCAATTGGCTAACAGGGTCCTCGAAAAAAAATTCTTCTGTTTTCAGGGGCTTGATGAGGCCCTCAGAGTTGATGGCACAGATTCTGAATTAATAGGCTTTCCCTTCCTCCACCTTCTCCATAGCAAATGTGGTATAGTTGCTCTCCATTCTTCCTGCTTTGATCCATGTTTTTTTTTTTCTTCAACCATCCTCTCAATGCTCAAGTGAGTCACTTGCTTTCTTCCACTGCCTTTGAGTGCTTTCCATCTCATTTTACAATTTGCTTATGTGTTGTGGGAACTCTGCTTTTCCTGTGGAGATTTTGGTTTGCCTGCAGTGTGAGCAGCCTCCTAGAGTGACACAGAGGTCTAGTATTTAGACTGAGAATCATAGAATTGTTTCAGCTGGAAGAGACTTTTAAGATCATCGAGTCCAGCCTTTGTCCCAGCCCTATCAACCACTACACAAGATCAACCTGTCTCTTAAACATCTCCAGGGACGGTAAGTCCACCACCTCCCTGGTGCAGCCTGTTCCAATGCCTGCCAACCCTTTCGGTAATGAAATTCCTCCTCATAGACAGCCTGAACCTCCCCTGGTGCAACTAGAGGCCATTTTCTTTTGTTCTATTACTTGTTACTAGGGAGAACAGACCAATTCCTGCTTCCCTACAACTTCCTTTCAGGTAGCTATAGAGAGTGATAAGGTCTCCCCTGAGCCTTCTTTTCTCCAGGATAAACAGCCCCAGATCCCTCCGCCCTTCCTCATCTGAGACGTGCTCCAAATCCTTCAATAGCTTGGTAGCCCAACTCTGGATTCTTTCCAGCACTTCAGTGTCCTTCTTGTGCAGAGGGGCTCAAAACTGGACACAGTATTCAAGGTACAGCCTCACCAAAGCCAAGTACAGGGCAATGATCACCTCCTTCCTCCTGCTGACAACACTGTTCCTGATAGAGGATGCCATTGACCTTCTTGGCCACCTGGGCACACTGCTGGCTCATGTTCAGCCACTGTCAATCAACACTCCCAGGTCCCTCTCTGCCTGGCAGCTTTCCATCCATTCCTCCCCAGGCCTATAGCACTGCTGGGGGTTGTTGTGGCCCAAGTACAGGACTTGGCACTTGGCCTTATTAAAACTCATGATATTGGTCTTGGCCCAGCCATCCAGCCTATCTAGATCTCTCTGTAAAGCTTCCCTACCCTCAAGCAGATTGACACTTCCACCCAGCTAGATGTCATCTGCAAACTTACGAAGGATGCACTCTGTCCCCTCATCCAGATCATCACTGAGCGCTGGGGGACACCACTCGTGACTGGATTTAACTCCACTGACCATGCCTCTTTGGACTCAACCATCTAACCAGTTTTTCAGCAGGAAAGTGTCTGTCCATCCAAGTCAAGAACAGTCAATTTCTCTAACAGAACACTGTTGGAAACGGTGTCAAATGCCTTACTAAAGCCAAGGTAGGAAACATCCACAGCCTTTGCTTCATCCAACAAGCATGTCATGCTGTCTCTCACAGTGTAAATCAGTATTGGTTACAGCAAAACTAAACTGACTTGAATTACCTGACTTGATAAGAGTCTGCCCTACTGCAAGATTTTTAAAGAGAACATCTGGAGCACAGTGTCTATAACAAAACATATCTATAGCAGTGGTAGTCCTGTTATAAAATGATTAATTCATAACTTATAAGTGAAGTTAAAGTAAGGATTGTTGGAACTTGAGCCACAGAGATTTTTCAGATTCAGCACATTGGCTCCATTGTCATGTTGATACAGGTTTTAACTGCAATGCAGTCACTGCCTTTCCCCATCACCACTTTCTCTCCCTCAATGCTATCTTTCAATCATTGGCTTTGCCTTGAAAAGCCCCTTGATGCTCACTGTTTTCTTAGTTTTCTCAGTAATGCTATGTGCAGCAAAAAGCTCAAGGACAGATTCTTCAATAACAAGAGAATTTGCAAAGACGATATTTGAAAGCTGCAGCTGCAAATATAGCTTGACATCTTTTCTGTGTTGACACCTTTTCCTGAGTTCCCAGAAAAGGTGGTCCAAAGATTTTATGCTTTATGTTTTTACTACAAGAATTATGTACTTTGTGAAAGACTTCAAGGACACTCAAAATCTTTAGTGTGTTTTGATTCAGTTAATTTAGTCCTGTCTCTTGAACAACTAAAGGAGGGCAGCTGGCTCCCTGTTCAGCTCAGCAAAAAAGAGAAACCTCTGGGAAATGGAAAGCCCTAAAACTCTTCACTTCCCTGGATATCTGATTCCAGGCAGTTTCTCAGTTTTGCAAGGCACAAGAAGCAGCCTTTTGTGCTGTTCTTTCCTGAGGTCCCACTGGAATATATATTTATGACTATGATAAATATAGTTGAATCAAAATTAGGTAATGCTTGCAAAGAAAATGCTCCCTCATTTGTTAAAGAATAATACTGAAAAATCATAAGATGGTCCTGCACACAATAAAGAAAAATAACCAGGTTCCTAAATATATTTGGTGGTTCTCCTTTGAATTTTGTCACATAACGTGTATTGTTTAGAAACAACAATCTGCTGAAAGTCATAAAAAGGCACTAAAAAATATATTTGAATGCAGGAAAACCAGCCCTCCCTATACACCAAAGCTTTACTGTGGGTGGGTTTTTTACTGCAACACAGGTGTGAGAAGCATTCAGTGTTGCAGCCGCAGCACCCTTCTTTGCTGCCTGAGCAGCGCCTGGCGAGGAGGACACAGCAGGGCTCCTTTCCTCCCTGCAGAGTCCACCGGGCGCCATCTGGCTGCCAGGACCCGAGTAAGACCCAGATTCCCGTGTTTTGTTACTGAATTTGAGGAAGAGTGTTTTTCTTGTTGCTCATGACAACAATGTTTGAAGCAAAGGCTCATGCCAAAATTCTTAATCATTGATTTATAAACACAGAAACCTATGCTTAGGCACTTAAAACCAACCAATAGGACTGCTGAGTTTTCTCCCCTTGGGGATCAAAGCAGCAGAATGAAGAGGTTTTGCTTACGCACATAGATGAGCCTGTAAAATGGTACAGGCCCAGGTAAGGAGGCCTAGTGAAGCACTGATTCTGCAAGTGTTTGTGTGGACCTGGTAAAGAGCAGTAAGGAGATGAGATGGTGACCTCCAATGGCACTGTTGTTTCACTCCCTGCCCCCTTGGCTCTGAACATCTACATCCCTTCACACTCTTCTCCCATTCTGTCAGTCATGAGTTTGTGGCTGGCTCTCTGCCTCACTATCCAGATACTCCTCACATCTGTATTATGACAAGAAGATTGAGGCAGGAAACAACTCACATTGCAAGCACCTTCTCCAACCATGTCCCTGAATTCTCTGATCATTGTACCTACTTTCTGTCCCTAAGCTATATTCTTTCCACCTTTGCATCACTCAGAACAACACAGAGCTTGGCAGGATCTTCATTTAGAGCACAAACATCACACACATTTCCTTCATGGCTGCAAATGTCTCTTGAAGATATCCTGGTGGAAGTATGTGAACAGAAGAACTGGGCAGAATGACTATCAACTGAGCAGTTCAAATGCCAAGAAGGTATGTAATGGTAGGGAGACTGCCTAACAAAGGACAGGCCTTCAGGGGGAAGGTAGTTGAGTGATTGGACATCCCAGGAAGAAGGCGGGATGGACAAAGGCTCTTCCTAAGCAGTTTTTGCCCTTCTTTATGTGTGTTCACTGGAGGGAATGTAGCTATAAGTATCCAAAAGCTGAAGCAGAAAACAGCTCCTTCATTGGACCAGAGGAGCTATCAAACCAGCTAAACAGTTCTCTGCTGCCTACATAATATTTGTATCTGAACTTGAACTCTGCATGGGGAAAGATGAATCTATAACTAAGGCACCAGACTGCAACTGCAGTGTGCATAGGAGTCAGAGGCAGCTCCGTCACAGCTTTCCAGGTTATCTGTGGTATGAGTGGTTTCTGTCTCAGAGGAGTGGTCACAGAAGCCCTCTGACTCAAACTGTCCCTTCAGGCCACCCTGGCAATGGCCCACAGAGGGCACTCATGTACCAGGCCTGGTACCCATTCTCCAGCAGCCAGGGCTTCCTTGCTCACTGGCAGTCACAGAATCCTCACCAGGCTGCACACCTGGAAAGCCCAGTGTTGGGGATGACATTGGGAAGCCATTCCCTTCTGACCTGTTTTGGGCCAATAAAATGACAAATCCCTGGCCAAAATGCAACTGAGTGACCTCATCACAATGAGGTTTGCAGAGCATCATCTGACACAGAAACAGCAGGAATACTAGCAAGAGATCAGCCTCACAAAGACTGTTGAGGCAGGGGAGTTTGGTGGTGGAGTGGTCACTAGGGCAGATCAACCTTACATCTGAGAAAATCTGCCCGACCTTACAGCTGAAGTTTCCTGCATACCACTCTACCATGTGAATATTCATTTGTTCTTGAATCTGTGAAGGATACACTAGTATCATTTTATCCTCTTTCCATACAGTTCCTTTTAAAATGGTCTTAAAATGCTGCACTTTTCATGGAAAGCTCCTGGGCATAGTTCAAAACTAGTCCACATCTAACAAAAGTCATCCCAATTACTAACAGCCACTAAAATCCACACCCCAACTTTGAAAATCTTCTCCAGTCTATGCTGAGAGCATGAAGCTAAGCTTTCCCACTTGCCTTCCTGCTCTTAACAGCTCTTTCTACAAGGATCATTGACTTAAGCTTACTGCATCAATAATACTATTGCAAAATTAATTCACAAAACAAATATGATATTAAATATTTACCAGCCTCATGTTGTGCTGCTGGTCCTCAGCAGAGTGCAAACTTCCCATGAGTCACTTTAAAGAATCAGGATAAGAATTCATTAGGAGAATCCTGGTTAAAATAAAAAAAACCATGACAGTACTAGTTTAGGTGACATGTACAAGGACTTAAATGAAAGATTTACTGCTTTATGCTTTTACCACTTCATACAGCAAAAAGAAGTCCTTAACTATTACCTTCATGCTACCAAGAGGGGGCACAGACTAACAGCTTATGTCACGTTGAACAATAAATAGACTGCAGAGCAGTGTTACTTCACATCACTTTCCCTGCTGTCATAGCAAAGCAGCACTGTCTCTGCAGAGTTCACTAAAGAATAGCGTAAAGATGACTATTCCTTCTTCTCTTGAGCCATTCACACTCACCTCTCAGTTGCACTGACACTACTGTCCATCAGGGTCACTGTCTTGTGCACCCTACAATTGCTGTGCAATCTCCTCAGTCACTTAGCTCAGCTCTCTTCGTGCTTCATGGTGTACTTAGGAGATCTCTCAATCATTCCTCCATTCTTCATCCCCTTCAAGGTGACATCAGAAGTCAGCACACACTCCAGGCAGGATTTTCTCTACTTTTTCACTCTGATGTTTGGAATCTGTTCAAAAGGTGAAGGGGTTAGCAAGAAAAAACGGCACAAATCAGCAAGCAGCATATAAATCAAACAAGTGTCTTGCCTTTGCAGGATATAATATGAGCTTCTGTACGGAAGAGTTTCTAGGCTTGGGCCTTTAACTCACAGTGTGAAAACAAGGCTTTGACTGCAGCTTCCAGTTTTCTCAGTCCAAGCTCTGGTTTTTTTTTGTGCTTTAGCTTTATGGATTTTGCAGCTCAAACCGTGCTATCTTGCCTTTGATCCACTCACTATCCAAAGATGCTTACTTTGCCTTATTTATGGATCAACTAAGGGCAGAGTGTTTTGCAGTAGATGTTCAGTCTCAACACTGAGTTCTTTAAAGTTACTGGACTGAAGACCCTTAGTTTTCATCATACTCATCGCCCCCCTTCAGCTCTTTCCCATTGAACTTCTAGGTGAAGTTTTGCAGTTTCTTTGGCAGGCAGGTTTCAAACACTGATGTCTCTCTTTCAGTCACCTTCAATGGTTTCAGTTCTGTCAGGAGTTAGAGGCCCATCTGTGAAAAACCAAAACCACAAATATTTATTCCATAATTTTTATTTTTTGATCTCTGATTTCCTACACTAAATAGGAAGTCAGTGAAGTAATTTTTATTTCCTTCTTGAGTGGTGGCAGAAAGATCAGTCAATTGAAATTCAGTGGGAATTCATCTAACTACACAGTTCACAATCTTCAGTAAAAGTTGCATGTAATCCCACAAAGCTGATTGATTACCAGCCAACACTCTGCTTTCTGATCAGTTCTTCTGTCTTAGCTCTGCTTTTTTTCTCTCCTTTACTGGATGTCATTGTAGAGTAAATGGTTTCAGGCAACTGCAGAAGACATAAGCAAGCATACCTGGAACCATTTGGCAAGCTGAAGAAGGACTGACATCTTCCTGCATTATTTCTCAAGAGAGCTGCAGTGCCTGGCACAGGCTCACTATTTTGCTTAAGTGAGGTAATCTACCACACTACCAAACAGCCTGTGCCTAAGCCCTCCTAAGGGCTTTATCAAAGAGATATTGTACTTAAAAAATAGAACTTATGGCAAACTTATATTTAAGGGCTGGTCCTACTGCAATAAAAGGTAAGGCAGGTGAGCTGATTCACTTTTACTTAGCATTTAAAACAAACTGGCTGAACAAAATGTGGTTTTCTTTCAAACAGTAGGCACACATTTGGCTGGTCGTAGGAAGCATATGCAGATGAAAAAGAGTGTTCTTGTCAGGCCAAGGCCCATTTACTCACTCCCAAGTCTTGTAACATTGTTTGAACAAAGTTCACTTCCACTAAAAGGACAGTGACAAGGCACATTTTGTCATTCCTCTCTTTTCCACTAAACTGATCCAAATTCCTTAGTGACTCACACCCCTGCCATGCTGACATCAGTGGAGAATTTGGCTTATTATGTGTAAAAGCTAGGCTTCAAACTGAAATCTGCCATCTTATGAGAGGTGTTTTCACATGAGCACTCTGGTAATTGTGGGTTGGGGTTTTTGTACAATTTTTTTGGGGATTTTTTTTTTGTACAGTTTGTACAATGTTACATTTTCTGTTTGAGCCTAAAAAGATCAGTGAATCATGAATGTTGCAAAGGCATAAAACAGAGAAGGTGACAATTTGGACCACCAATTTTGACCCTCAAATGTTTGTCTGCAGATGTTGACATTGTACACAGAAACTGATGTGTCTGAGAACAAAGACTACCCATCACTCTTGGCATAAGAGAGTTTCTTAGGCACAAGAGGACTGCAGGTGTCTAGGTCTATCCCATTCACTTTGGTGATGAGCGGCATATATTTCATATCCATATGTTTCATGTCATCTTTTTTCCTCAGGGAATACAAGCAACACAAAGGGTCTTCCTCAGAATAGGAACCTTGCACCTCTGGAAACATGTTCTTGTTGCGCAGTGGACACACAGGGCAAGACACACAGTGCTCAGCAGGGAGTAGATCTATTCATCCTGCTTCACCCCACTCTATTTGCAGCAAATCTGCCCTGAAAAGACTAACTTCTACTTAACTTTAAAATTCTTCCACATGTCGTGGTTAGTAACCAGTCCAGTCACTAGTCGAGCCAGAACTCCAGAGCTTACCTTTAGTCATGATCTATCTACCATGTAAGTGGACCAGTGCGGGTATTGGACCCTAGGTGTGGGTATTGGACACTACACATATGTAGTTATCACCTTGGAAGAAGCATTCACATTAGAAAGAAACAGAGAAGGCAATATGCAAAAGTGTCACATAGGTTGAGGCAGTGGGGAGTGAATATTGCAAATGTATTAGTGAATTCCTCTTTTCATTTGTGTTTATATCAGTATTTTTTTTAATCACTAACAGAATTGACCTGCTGAAAATCCACAGTCTCTGAGGGCAGGAATTTTGAGTCCAAATCCAATGTTCTGTGCTCCCTAAACATCTCCTATAGCCTTCCTAAAGCCCCAAAGCCAGACAAAAGTCCTTCCACTGACAGTGATGTGATTTGGATCAGGTTCATTCTTGGCCTAACGCAGCAAGATGAAGCCACATTTCTTCTCAGAGACATACTTTTATTCTGGTGCTGTGCACTGGAAGTGAGTATCACCCCTGAACTGCATAAGCAATACAGGCTAGAGGAGGGTGAATGGAAGCTGTTGGACTTCAGACTCTGAAGACCTGTAGGAAAAGAAAAAGAGTTTGACCTGCTCTGTCAGACTTGTAATAAAGGATTGCCTGAGAGAAGATGTGAAAGAGAGTGGCCTAAAAATTAAGGAAAGAGAAGTGGACAGAGCAAGAGAAGCTACGGAAAGAATAGAAGAGTTGAACAGGGTTGAACTGGGACATGTTCTCAATAAACTTATGAATTAAGATTTAGCATTGCTTTTGTGTGAATGACACATGAGGGATTAGGGCCTCACTATGCTACACACAAAACTAAGAAACAAAAATCATCGTGCCTGCTCTGACGCTCTTTTTCTGTTCATCAGAAATGCTGTCCTATAAACACACAGCAGTATTTGAAAGCAGCACCGTTGCAGTAGGCCAGCTGCAAATGTGGGCATTTGTATTGCTGCTGAGGAATACAAGAGTGCTTAAGTTTTTCTTTTTTTACAGTTTTTATTGTGGGAATAACAAAATAATGAGCTAATGGCAAGAAAAAAAAGTGTGTTACCTTAACATGTACTTCTTAAAAATACTGTCACAAAATCTTGATCCTTCTTCTTTTGGTACTCAGTCTCTCTTTTCCATATTACATTAGGCTTTGGTTTACTTTTAAATGTAGCTCAGAATATTGCTTTGTCTCCTAAAATTTAGGAAGAAACATTGGAATGAATGAATGAATGAGTGAAATGGAACAAGCTACTTTTCTGTTTGGGTGTATTTAAAATGCATGGTTTCTTTTCCTGTCTGCTTTATAGAGGAGATTACATTAACCTTGCTTTGCTTTACTTACTATACTTACTACAACTTTATATCCATCACAGACACCACTGTGGGATTTAAATTTGCTCATTAGGAGTGCTCTGCACAATGACAGGAATGATTTGTGATATATAATAAAGACTCATATGATTTTTCTGTCACTTTAGACAGTCACAGATCTGTCACAAGAGCGATTATACATGATGGAAAGACTTATTTACTTACACATTAAAGGTCACATTCTTCCAGCCTCAGCCAAGTAATTTGATCACGAGTTTTGCATAAATAAGAACTGCTGTATTTTAATCAATAAAGACAAGGTTCCAGGAGCTAAAATGAACAGCAGCTTTCCCACTTAATTTGACTGATCCATGACAAATCACTAAAACCAATGAGGATAGGTACAGGCAACTGAAGGTTAGACCTATTTTTGTTTACCACTGTTCCAGTTGTAGAAGACAGAGGACCTATTTCCTTGCATTAGGTGTGTGAATATACCTAAGAACTCTTGAAAATGCAGTCAGTTATTGGCATAGTATTGGTACTAGGTACTAGTAACTAGTATTGGTACTAAGTAAAGAACTGGCTGTCACCAGAATTTTTTGTTACTCACTCTCAGGTGTTGTCAGTTGCACAAGGCCTTTCCACAAATTCAGAATGCTTTCTCCAGCAAGGATCTCAAAGGAGCACATCACGATGTTGAAGGCCGCCAGTAAGGCAGAAGACATCCTAGAAACAAATTCTTCAGTTGCGGAAAAAATGTGTTAATCATTCAGAACAGAGAGGCGCTGGCTGAAGAATATTTTCCATGAGTTGGAAAGGGCAGATACAACAAGAAGCCGTGAAAAAAAGCTACACAGAGAATTGTCCAGTCAGTTAAAGTTCTTGGGAGAGAACTGTTTGTGCAGCAGGATGAGTGCTAGCTGTCTGTAGGAGACTGCTGATCAATTCCTTGCTTCTTTCCCAACTTTTTGCAGGATTTTGGGCAAGTGTCCGTATTTGTTTTGTCACTTACACAATGGAAAAATTGGGCTGACTTGCTGCACAAGGACACTGCAAGGTGTTTTGATGTCAGGTGTCATTCAAGAAAGGTATCAAAAGTGGACATATCAAAAGGCCCATTAGGACTTGGTCTGTTCTGCACAAGCCGTACTAAGCTCTCGAATGCTGCTCATGCCCTATGTTTAAACAAATGCCCATAGTTTAAGACAAATTCTCCTCCTTTGAAACGTTTGCTTCAGGAGGCTTCAAAGAGCAGCATTTTTCTATCAGAAAAAAAGCCATTTACTTTGTTTTTATAAGAACTAGTACCTCAGATAAAAACTGTACTTCTTTTTTTTTTTTCCATCCAGGCTGATCAGTACAGGGCTGCCCTGGAATACCAACCTCTAACAGCTCCATGCAAATGCCTCGCTGGGACTGAGATATTTTGCTGTGGTTAACATCAAAAGGTCTCAATTTTACACCAGGAAAATTCGATAACTCTACTGCCGGTTTGGATGATTCCAGTTTATTAATTTTGACTATTTAATTGTACTTCTCTTTAATGAAGGATCTCCCCAGCTCTCCTAAGTGTATCTCGTATAGTGGGATAGCTGATGCAGGGACAATACTTGTAGCCTTGCAATAGCAGGTAGACTGTATGTCAGCCTTTCAGAAGAACAAAAATACTTTCTCCTCAGTAGAATGCAACCCCCACTGCACAGATACAGCCCACCTTCTGTCAGCTTGGTGTGCATCACCTAAGGAGGCCATGTTACTATATCATTGGGAAAAAAATCTGTTGCTATTTAGCCTGTTTCCAGTGAGGCATTTATTACCCAGAGCTATGCCAAGATTGGTCCCAGTATGGAAGGCAGTTTAGACAAAAGGGATTATTTGATTCTAGTCCTCGAGGGATAAGTACTATTAGTCTAGAATTTGTAGCTCCCGAGTTTTAAGATACTGTAGCACTGAAATCTAGCCAACTTCCACAGGCTGACGAGTAACTCTAGAGGTAAACTTTGGAAAAAACAATGGAACTCCCCCACCCCATGAATATACCACCTTTCCTGTTGATTTTAAGATGATTTCTGCTAGTCTAGGAAAGAAAGAGTTAGGAAGAAAAAAATAAATTTAAAAAGTCATGCAGAGGTTGGAACACTGTCAACTTTTCTATTGAGCAATACCACATAGAGCCAAAACACACACGTGCTGTACTTTACAGGCTAAAGAAGGATTCCAGCAAGACAGAGACTCCGTGCTCCCTTCTCTAGAAGTTAGTGTTCTTATTAACACAGGTGCATTTATCAAATCAGAACTGCACAGAAATGAGATTATAAGTTATTAGTTATTGCTTCTCTAACAAATCTAACAAGGAGTCAACTTGCACTTACATCTTCAATATTCTAATTCATAAACAAAATACGGAGAAACCTGGTATCTGGGCTGGAAGTCACATTTTCACCAACAAAAACAAACCACTGCCAACCCAATCCAATTCCTCCCACCTATCCAAACTGACTCAAAAAACAGGCAGTTCCTTTTCATGCTCATTTTGCAGTGCTTTTGAATCCTCCCTCACGCTTCTGTTCTTACACCAGCTACTGTGGCACGTTGAGGGGGCATGTGAGCATGCACAAACACTGCTGTGGGGGAAAAATAATGCAAATGAATGGGAAAATTAGCAGTTTGAATCATTAAGACTGGCCATACTGCCAGACACAGGCATCAAAAAGGAGAGGAATGACTCTGAGTGATCTTTTCATTACCCTGACCTTCATGATGCTTGACTGTTTGCTCTGCATATTCCTCACAACAGTCTAAAGACTAAGATGATGACAGTGCATGTCATGAAACCAATCACACCCAGTTTTCCTTTTTTGGAGACAAAAGAAGTCAAGGTGAATTTAAAACAAGAGGTTTCTCTTGTGCCTTATTAGTTTTGACAACTGCTGACAGTCTTTGTTGTGTCCACTTCAGAGGCAAACAAGTTAAGCATGCAAGGGAGAAATAGGAAAAGAATCTATGCAAGATTTTTTTTTCCCCACACTTTCCTGGAGAGAGTTGTCTTTGCCTTTTCAGAGGAAAACAGACACTTTGCAGCTGCTGCTGGGACTAGAGAAGTTAAGGTCAGACATAATAAGAAAAATTTGACTTGCACAAACAGTACCATTTCCAAAAGGAGAAATGCCTTTAGCAAGATGCACAGTACTGCAGACTTCTTTGTCTCCAGAATTCTGAGATGTGATGAGATTAAAACGTAGGCAGAAGAAGCTGATTGATCCCTCTGAAGAGTGTATAGCAAGACAGGCTCTTTCCAAGGGAAGAGATGATGATCACTAGAAAACACTGGCTATCAACTTACTGGATTAAAACTAATAAAATACAATGACTTATTTAGCTCAATTTTAAGTCTAAGAAGCAACAGATAGTTAAGAGATAAAGAAGCAATAGAGGACATAGAAGCTCAGTAGCATAATCCAGTGGAAAGGGACAGAAATTGCAATAACCAAGTCCTTTTCCAGACTATTTCAGATTTATCTTCTTAAATGCCCTGAGTCATTGCCAGCTCTGGTGTCAATATGGCTTTCAATTCTGAGCACATAATTTAGCCTTTCTTTGCATTCAGCTTCACTATCAACTAAATAAACCTAATACTGCTGCCCTGGGGACCACATGGTACACAAGCTTGGGCAGGTCTTCTGCACTGAAGTTAACTGTACTCCCTCTGTGACTTTCATACCATGCCATAAGAATGTGGAATCTGTATCAGTACTCAGGGGAGACTGGACTCTGCTCTTTCCTTGCATGCAACAGAAGGATTTCACCTCTTTGCAAATATGTGTGAATATATCACCTCTTTGTAAAATTTGGTTTGAGACATTAAAAGCAATGGTTGTGCTGTCTGGAGCATGATGTTCTTTGACTACCTGTCCCTTATACTCAAAGCTGCAAATGCTGCTTTCGTTCATGTATCTGTGCTTTTGAATGGAGCAATTTCTTTTCTGGCAGGACTACAGAGCTGCCCTACATTATCCTAAGTTGATAGTCACTCTTGCAGACATCACCAAATATGCATCTACAGAATTGACAGAAGAAACAAGGTTATCTTCAATGTATCTCAGAAAAAGTGGAGGTTTTTTCCTCCCTAGCAAATTTCTAAAGCATGCTTCATGTCAAAAAGAGACACTCACAGTTATGATTAACAAACTGTAAATTAACCATTTCCATTCATTTAAAATGGTTTCCAGGGAAAGAATACATCAAAAATTATAGCATAGATCCACTTCTAAAACTTGGCAACTCGCCAAGCAACAGACACACACCTTCTAAAACCACCTGTGTGCAAGACGCATGGTTTCTCCACTGCAGAAACAGCAGGGAAGTGACAGGAACCAAGGTCCTATTTGGTGATCTCTTCAGTCTCAGGCCCTTTTGCAAATGCAAATTCATAGGTCAAGGATAAGATTTTTCCAAAGTAGACTAATTGTAGAGCAAATGTCCAGATTGGTAAGCTACTTTTGAAAGTCTTGCAAGTAAACATGATACTCTACCATACACAACTGCTAGATGGTTGATGTTTCAGTTCACCGAGTCATCTTTATCTCAGTGCTTCAGAGTCAGACATGTTCTGGAGACAGCTCTTACTCTCACATGCAGTCTTAGCTTTTGGTTTTACATAATGCTGTCTGTTTGCTGACCTCAGAGTACCTACAGAAGGACAGAGTGTGTCATTAGTTTGTTACCAAACAGACTAAGTGTTTAAGTGTGATTGCCTGTGACCAAATGACCAGCTAACAAGCAAAGCATTGAACAAAGCTCTGCTCTGTTTGTGTGAAAAAGCTTCAGAAACACTGGACATCACAACTGGTTCTAAATAAAATCATCTGAAGTTTGTTGTATACTAACCCACCTGTAGAGAGGAAATCAGTCCTCTGGGAGACAACTGTGTTGCAGGTACTAATGATATTGTTTCTGGTACAACGAGGCCTAGGCAGTGAGTTGGAAAGAGTGGATGAAGTGTGCTAGGAATTTTGTTTCAAAACAGAAAGAATCCCTCCTAAAAACAGAAGTCTATTAAGACACACAGCTTGGCATAGTTCCTATTGTCAGATCGGTTTCAAACCTAATTACTGATTACAGAAGCAGCAGCCCCATTCATCTCAAGTGCTTCTGCATGACCTGAGCTTCTTCCTAATAATCCTAATCCCTTAAGACTATCTGCTACCAGAAGAGATCAGAACAATTGATATAAGGTCCCTCAGACCTCATAATATATTTAAAAAAAGGGAAAGAGATAAATATGTAAACTGTACTAATGGCAAAGAGTAAATAGGAGAATTAGCTCAAAATCTGTTAGACAAAAGTGCATTTGGGTGTTTGATCTTGACCAAGTGGCATGCTCTTGCCTGGTGTGAGATGGTAACAGTGCAGCCCTCATAACCAGATTGTGCACCCAGGCTGACATTTGCTTTGTACTAGTGAGCTGATGCTACGCAGCCTGTTTTCATCAGTGACCACTCTTTCAGAACATTCCGCATATGTAGAATGGGAGCGTACAGCAGGTTAGGTTTCCTTCATCAATGTAAACTGTCTACTTCTACTCACATCAGTGAAGCACTGCCAACTAATACTTGCTGAGGATCTCCACAAGGACTTCCAAGGCACTATCTTAGAGCCCTTTATACCTTGCTTGCCACAAAGCAATTTTTCTCTAGAAAGTGTCCTTGCACAAGAAGCAACTTACACATTGCACTTTGCTCCCGTGTGCACACTCCTATCAATCATCAACAAATACTCTTTAGCACATGCACAGGAAGCTGATGGCACAAGTAATTTTATTCACTGAGTCAGTTTTGACACTAAACAGCTGAAAACATTTATAGGGAGTTCCACTTACAATGTTATTGAGAACATCAGTGGTGCTTTTGTTATTTCCAATGAGTGCTTAGAAGTAATCCTGTTATCCCTTCTAAAGAAATGGTAGCTGTGGGCAGAATATATATCTTGCAAGGTTTACATAAAACTAACAGTCATGTTATGCTCAAAAGCTTAAGTTTATTGCTCTATTTAATGACTACCACCAGTGTTTTTAAAAAGAATGCCAGTTCTTCCTGCTAGCTTCTCACTGAAGGAAATATTTTAAATACAGCAATAAAATCAAGTGATTTAAAGATAACACATTTTGCCACACATTCATGCAAACCCTGCTGACAGGATTTTTACAAGTTCATGGATACAGAATTAACACAAAGGATGTGTACCGAAATATTGGGAAACTTTCCCCACAGTGATGAAGTTGTAGGCATAACATTTCAGGCCCTACCCTGCACCTACTGACATCAATGGCAAAACCTCAGCGGGAACAGGAGCAGCCTTTATTGTTCCGAGAGCTGCTTTACCTTCTTCTGATTAGGAAGTGCAGCAAATTCTCAGAACCTCCTGCACCAGTGAAAGCAGTGGGTTTTGTTATTGTTAAAGAGAAGCAAAAATATTTTTAGTAGATCATTACGGCTTCTGTTCACAAAATGCTCATCTTTTATGTTAAAGGTTCTGTGTACTTTCATTTTTCTCTGACCAATAAAGCTCAACACGTGCTCATGTGCTCACCTCTAAGCATTATGCATAAACTACCGCCTTTGCAGCCCGATTGAGATATATAAAAAGAAGGTAGCAGTCTGTGTTAGTGAAAAGGGAACGCTGCTGCCTGGACTAGATTAGATTAGTGATTAGAATGGGCTAAAGATTGTCTAAAATTTGGTTTGAGGGAAAATTTATCCAAAAGCAGCCAATACATTCAGACCATTTTTTAAAGCTGCCTATGGGGTTTGCATTAATTCTGATGAGTGCCGGGTACCTGGTCACCCTCAAAGCTGTGAAACAGGTTTAACTTCATAGAATACAAGTGATTTTACTACTACATTTTAAAATAAAGATGAATTCAAGTCACGAAATTATTCACCTGATTTCAAACCTCAAATTTCAGGAGAAATAGTATTCAGATTGTCGCCTGACTATATTAGAGAGAAACTATTTGCAAAAATCAAACCTGGCTGTAGACTGAGATGCTAAAACATTGACAAAGAAAAGGTAAAGCATGAAGAGTTTAGGTTCAGATTAACTTCCACTATCTACCTTGAATTCACCCAGCTGTCATGATGCTGGTGTACATTGCTGGTAAGAATTGGAAGTCTGAATTTGACTCACAGCATTGAAACATTTTTCCCTTTAGTTCTGATAACACTGGTGGTGGACTGCTTTAGAAAAGAAGCAGCAAGCAAATGTGACGTGTGAAACATCATTTCAATGTGAATCTACTTGAATCTTTCAATGCAGAGGCTCAGAAGGTTTACGATATACACAGTATTCGGTAACTTTATATGTAAAAACAATCAGAAAGAGGCAAAAAGTTACTTTCAAGCTTAGTCAACATATACACATTTCAGCATGACAATTCAAAAAGTTTCACACTGTATTTGGATATATTAGCAATGACCTTTTAAAAATAACAAACTGAAGACAGTGGATTTTTTTTTTCTGATTTTTTTTCCCTTGCTTTTGTAACAAATGAAGCTACTGCTCTTATTTACAGTATAAATAAGCCTTTTTTGGTGAAGATTATGTCCTCTCACATATGTTTAAGACAAGGTGTACCTCAGCTCTCAAATGTCAACGCAAACAAGAGCATAAAAGCAATATCAAAGTAAAATAATATATCTTTCTTTCCAGCTAAGATAGCCAGGTTACCATGTGTCTCTTATCAGGTCTGAAATATATCTGAATGCAGGCAAAAGTTCTCTTGATTTTAGCCTTTAGGGATACCATGAATACTTATTCTTCTGCTGCTCTAGAAAGCTGTTTTCCGTATAAGCTCATGACATGATGGACAAATTGATACTGTTCACAAGTCTGGATCATTCCTCCCCTAAAAAAGGAAAGAAAAAAAAAAAAGGGGAGGGAAACAGCAGCCTTATTATATGCAAACATATGAGGAAATAGCACAGCTAACATGAAGCTTGTGTTACAAAAGGTCTATTCCAAAGCTTCCTGAAATGAGGGAAAAGTGACTGATTGCCACCAGCTTACAGTGTGGCCTCAAGATCCATTTTGAAAGTCTCAGCTAGGCAAGGAACAGAGGCAGTCAGAACTGAAATGTGCTTTACCTTCATTTTTCTTAGCAGAAGGCCTCATCCAGTAAGGCAACAGCATCATCATTTATATTTGTATTACCAAAGCACCTATAGTTCAACCACCATTTTAAACAATAGGAAAAGCAATACCCATCCCCGAACTCAAAACAGACAGGAGCTGATAGATAGGAGCAGGAGGAATAAAGGGACAAGTAGCTTATTCAAGGTTCCACAGCTGCCTTAGGGACTGATTTCAGGACTATAATCAGACCAGGTTTGCCCAGACTACTGATGTAGCATACAACTTTCAAATTGTAGAATGAGAGTTCTTTCCTCTGTGCCAGCCCACGTGTACTTTTAGTAGGTTGACCAAGGAACTGCAGAATGAACATCAGGATTTTCAAACAGACAATGGAACTTTTAACAGAAGACAACTGAGATTTGTAATGGAATTGACCTCCATGCACACCTTGATCAGTAAAAGACTCCCAGTACAGAAATCTGTTTTGGTTCACCTTTTATTTCAGTTTTTGCTGTTCTCTTTAAAACTGCAAACCTGAAAGGAAAGGCAAGCAGGAGCAGAACCAGTTTGTTTTCCCATGTATCATTAGCCTGTGTATTTCTCCAAGTAGCATATTAATCAGCACATGAATACTACAGGGGGAGACAGAAATGAACAAAAAGAACAAAGATAAAGTTGCCCATTTTAAGCAGATTTTGCTAACATTTAAAAATCTGCTGAGTACCTCATCAACGGTGATATGATATCTTGATAATCCATTATGAAAATAATTAAACCCCATGACTCAAGTTCATAAAGGCTGTATACTGAATTGTGCCAGCATTGGTGCTGGTGCACAGATCCTGGAAACGCAAAGCCAAAACGAGGCTGAAATGACATGCGGGGTTAAGGAATCTGAGAACTCATGGGTAGTCAGAGCCAAGTAGACTCTGTTAGCCTGAGCAAGAGCATATGTGGTGCATTCCCTCAGAAACCTTCTACAGCAGAAATTAACAGCAAGTTTCTTCCTCTGAGCCAAGTGGAAAGCACACTGCTAGCACTCTCCTTGAGGACTGTCCTCTGCTATGGTGTCCAGCTTAACAACTGTGGGTCACAGTAACCATACCAGTAAGAAAACCTCCTCCTTCAGCCTCTTGCAGTTATGTTAAGCGGCTGCTTGAAATAACAGTTAACGAGCAGAGAATGGCAGAGACCCATGCCTCAGCCTCTCACCAATAAGCAAAGGTGGGAAACATACTGTGTTTCTAAAGCAACTATTCCCTACCTGAGCATCTCCCCCCTATCTGCTTTACCTAATACAAGCTCACAGGTGATTTGTTTCCAAGTCCTTCTGTGCTGCACACAGCATTGAAATACATTTTTGTCAGTCCATGACACGCAAGGAAATTAGTCATATCTGGCAATTACTCCCCATGCAATTCCATCAACAGTGAGGTTGCACCCTGAAGTCGTAGTAACAGAAGAGCTAGGGCAGCCATCAAGTTTCAGACCACAGGAAATGATTTTCCTTTCTATCTCATTCCCTGCTATGTGGTGGCTTCCTCCCCTTCCCACACACGTGCACACTGTGACATGCGCTTGTTGTCCAGGCTTTGGCACAGAATACAGAAATTCTGTTTTCACCCCTATTTGCCACAGAAACCTTTCAAATCTGAGTTGCATTGTGGGAAAGGACAGCAAATGTCTCTCACCACTATGGGAATGAGGGATGATGACTTCCTCTTCTTAGTCATATCAGCTTATTTTAGGACCAACTGTTGGCCGCTGGTACAAAGGCCAGTGCACAGGATTTTTCAAGGGATCAGTGAGGGAATGAAGGGAAAGAAATATTTGTTCCCTTCACCCCTACAGCAATCTCAAAGGTGCTTTTCATGGTTAATGTCACCCTCTCTATTGGTGCAAAGCAGTGAGGTGCATTCCTTGACGTTTCTGCTCTTCCCTAAAGTCCCTGGTAATTCCTTCCCATTCACCCTATTTTCTATAAGCAGGAACTACTAGATAGGAGGAGACAGAGACAGAGACAGTCTCCCTTAGCTGCTTAGATGCTGCCTCATCCTCTCATGTTACTTTTGAAGTCGCCCAGAGATTTTTCAGGGGTTTATGAAAATGACAGAGGATGACAGTATAAATTCCAAGAGACTACAAGTCCTATTTTTTCAGTCCTTGAAAAACCATGCTCTCTCTTCTGTAACAAGGATGGTGATTTGACTGCTTTCCATCGAGTATTTCCTGCCATGACATTTAAATGGCTTCTTCCTACCTATACCACTCCAAAGACGTACATACCAGCTAAGGAGGACCCTGCAGTCTTCCTTTCCTTCTACAGCATCCCTTAAGTGTGATCTCTCTTCTTCAGCCTCTGTAAATGACTCTCAGTTCTCCTCTCCCTGCAAAGCTAGTATTTTTAATTGGCCCTCTGTATCACACACATTTGTAAGGAAGTGTCTTCAGCTTTCATTTGTATGGCTATTTTCCTTCATAACGTTAGTCACAGACACATTTCAGATACAGACAGATATTTCACTGGGCCATGGATAATGAACACTCACTATTCATATTCTGTTTTTCTTTTTCTCAAGAAGCCTTTCCTCATCTCTCCTGAAATCCATTGAAATAGCCAAACCTCCTAGCCCTTGCAGGTCCCCGTCTATCAGAGCCTCAGCAGGGCAGCAAGCATTTCATTTTCTGCTTCCCACTGAGCATAATTTCTCCTCTGAAATAAAGTTCAGCGTGGGGTTGAGATTCTTTTTTTTTTCCCCCAGAAAAAATCTTTGGTATGTTTTTCGTGACATCTCCTCCCCTGACTACATTTATCATTATCATTAGAGAGAGCACTGAGACATGTTTTGAAGGTACTTGAAACCAGTGGGAGAGGAAAAATAACATCTCTGGTGCAAAATTCAAGTCTGTTTACTTCATAATCAAACTCAAGGTGGTGTGTTAAGAAATGCTTAACTGCAAACCATTGAATTTCTGAGGATTTTCACAGCTCCTTTCATATGTCTGAAAACACTCCAGACTGTGCATACTCTCACTCTCCCTGTGATGTCCCAAGCAGCTATGTCCTCCCAACAGTGCTCACAGATCCGAGTATGCAATGTCAGTTTTCTTTGCTCCTCCTGGGAGCAAAGTGCTGATCTGTGACTGTGACCTTAAGTACAGCAGGCATTTGAGCCTTTGCTTCTGTATGAGAATGGAGACAGCTCCTCAGCTGGTGAAAGGCCATCCCTTGCTGTACCGAGCTGTGCAATTATGCAGATTTTTATTCCAGCTGTGAATCTAACCCAGTTCTAGGGCTGTTCATTGAGGTTTACTGCTTATAACATTGGTAAAGATTACAAGTCAGAATTGCTTAGAACATAACAGCTTCCTTGGAGGAACTTTGTCTTGGTCTCCATTTGCCTTTGTTCCTCCTGTTTTCCCATTTATTTTTCTCCTCAAATGGAGGGAAAGATTACCATTTTTCTTTTATTTTTCTGGAAAGAAAACTGTCTTTCTTACCTGTCTAACCGTAACTGGCAGGCTGTTCGTAATATGTCAACTATGCCCTCGCTCTTCAGTTGTTTACAGCAGACACTAGTTGCAATAAAGCAGCCAGTTCTCCCGATGCCTGCACTAAGGGAGGGAAAAGCAGAGAGAGGCAGTGTAGATGTTAGAATGGCTTTGAAACTTTCCTGTTAAACGAATTCCATTAAACCAGGAATCAAATTCCATTATCCCTTTCCTCCCTCCAACCCTTGCTAAGTGAGTGCTTGCGAATGTAAAGCCATAACTGGAAAAGGATATTAACTTCAACGGGACAACACAATCAGGTGTGAACCACTTACAGTAAAAGGGTGAAGATTGCTCATACAGTGCTAAAAATGGACTATTAGTTACTATTTGACGTAATATGTCATTGAATCTGTCACTGAACCATTGAAAATAAGCAGTTAAACAGTTTTGTTAGCCAGTCTTGGTTTGAGGGCAACCCTTGCTTTGAAGGCAGCCTTTGGTTTGAGATTCTTAATCCTAACATCTTATTTGAAAACTGTGTTCCTTCACAAGTACAGTAAAAAAACCCACTTTGTTGAAATAATTAGAGCTAACAGCAGTATGGTAAGTGTGGTGCCATTTGCTGATCAGATCTACAATCTAGCAATTCTCTGAATTAGTGCAGGATACACAAATCCAGTATTAAAGGAATTTCTTTGTCTTTCTTGAACACCTCTGTAACCCATTCAGCGCTTGCTCAATGACCAGAATTTACTTTATTCTCAAAGGTATGGTGCTATCAAAGCTGTGAATTCTTATCTCCTACTGAAAAACTACCAGCAAAAGCTGACAGCCTTTCTTATGTGTTAAATAACTAAGTGAGCATACTCAGGAATAATTACTTGACAGAAGTGCAAGAAATCCTGCTTGTATTTAAGTTGCACTGAAGTTGTAATACAAAATCACTGCCAATAAATGTACAAGCAACAATGGGGTTTGCAGCTAGCTGCTGCTTGCAAAGTCCAATCACAAAGTCATTATACTGTTTCTTTGACTGTATAGACAGCTTTTTTACTCTGAGTTTATGCTTGTTGGGGAAACAGCTGTGTTGGAATCATTTTAACTTCTATTACAGAATGATCAAGGCAATCCAGTGGAAGTTTGGGGGATGGTCTTACTTACTAAGAACTCATGTCAATCTTCAAATAATTGCGATGAAGGTACCTACCTGATTTAAATGTTTTGTCCCTGAAGCTCTCAGTACCTTGTGTCCTGACTTGTCTTTTCTATATCTAGTTTATTTATCAAGACTTCAAATATTTCAGGGTCTCAGAGGACTCTTAGCTGCATATGGATTGCATCAGTAGTTAAAAAAAGGCCCTACATCTTCCAATTCATGCCACAGTACACAGCTCCTGTGTGCTGTTTCTATCCATAGACCTCAGAGTATTTCACAAAGGGAAGGAAAAAACCCCTTTTTAGACAAAGCAAACAGCACTGAGACAGCACTTGTCCAAGGACAAACTGCAGGTGTCTCAGTGGCTGAGACAAAGTCACAATCCCTTCAAGACTGCCACGTTAGCCACAGGACCTTGGCAGGACTCCTAGCTTGCCATTAACATGAAGCTGCTTTTAAGAATAACTTCATGATTAGGTTTGTAGTATTCTACATCACCAAAGGGCAAAGCCACAGTGATTATGTTCAACTGAGGATCTCCCACAAAGGTCAGAGTAACTACAGCACTCAGCATAACACAGGTCTTGGCTAACAGCTTGCTGCATATACCACTCTCACACAGAGGCAACATGTTCAATTCCTTCTTAAGATAAAGTAACTGCAACTGAGACTAATTGGATAGGGCTCTGGTCCGCAGCTATCACATAAAATACTTTGCAATCCTATCACCATGTCTCTTAGTAGTTGTTTCAAATAAAAATGCCCCATTCTCCCCCCAGTTATTACCGTGTCATGGGAATGACACCATACAAGAGGACAAAACAAGAATGCAAAGCAAAAGTGACATGGTGACCAGAATCTTTACCTGCAGCAAATACCATAATACTTCAAGGAGCTCTTAGAGAGTCACAGATTTCCAAGGACAAAGGGGACCTTCTTACAAACCATTTCTTATTTTTCTTTGGACTCTCCCCAATTTGTCAAAATCTGTTTTAAAACACAGGCAGAAAAACTGGACATGTGGCATCACACGAACATTTCACTAGTGATTACTCCATATTAGCTATAGGTGGGTGTTTGATGACACCAGGCTACCAGTCATTCATGCTAAGAGTCTCTTTAAATATCCCCATTGTATGATTCCTCATTATTGCTTTTGGATAGCAATCATTTTCTATTTCCCAGAATATGTTACCCAAATCTAAGTAAAATTCCTTACAAAAACCCCAATTTTATAAAAATATTTTATTAAAAATATGGAGGATTACCCTGGCAGGGTTACTGTATCACTAGTCAGGCTCTCTGCTATTTACCTGGAATAGCTGTTTTGAGATCTGACTTAATAGTTTTCAAGTATTCACATTTAACCTTTCAAAACACTGGCAAAACAGGATTTGCTTTTAGACCTCTGGAACTTCTCCTGTTTTCCAAGAACTTGAATTCAGCTATACTAAACTCTAATGGTTTAGAGTCCATAGACTATTATTTTTAAACACTCTTGGGTGTATAGCTGATTTAGTAATTGTCAGTTGTAGTTGCTTAACATGCTCTCTAGTTGGCAGTGCAAAAGAACGTACTTCATCTTGTCTACAAGTCATAAGTACATCATTCTACTTTTTTTCTGAAAACAGGAGTGGACTATCTATGTTTTTCTGCTCTGTGAGACAGTTACAGTTTTCTCATCAGGTTTTATGCCACCGTAAAGATTTTGCTCCTTCCCTTTAAGATGTTTTCATCTTTGCCAGGGGCTTTTCATGGATACTTCAGTTTCACCATCAATTGCATACATTTTCTGTATGTCAATTGGTACTTGCTACAATCAGCTTTGTCACTGTTTCATTTGTTTTAGACATTATTACATATAAATTACTGTCCATAGCCTAATGAGGATTTTTTAAAATCAAAGAAGGAATCTACAAAACAGGGGCCGTTGAGGCTTAAAGTTCAACGTTCTCACTTTTCTGCTTGCATGTGTCTCCCTACTCAGTTTCACTCACAGTATGTAAATCTTTGGTAGCCTAATTCTTTTAAGACCATTAAAGGCATATACTACTGCTAAGGCAAATGAAATTAGATTGTTCTTACGAGTAACTGAGTCACCTCCAGCTTCTGTGTTCAGCTCAGTCTCTACCTGAATACAACACTTGGTAACAGCTACTGTCACTACATTTTAGAAGTTCTGAGCATACTCGAGAAGCAGTTGGGTAAGATCTCCCATGTCTGACTGATGGTCATTATAACAGTATCTGCATTATGTCACTGGATGCGAAGAAGCCCTTCAAAATAAAATACAACATTTATTCACCTGCAGTGAACAATCACTGGGGCATTCTTCTCTTCTGCACTCTGCATGGCCTCTTCCACTTCCAGCACTAGCTGTAACAGAGGTGGGGCTTGATCTGGTGTCTTCTGATCTGGCCAAGATGTGTACCAGTAATGTTTCAGGTTTCTGACTTCTTCTCCTTTCTGCAATCCAGTTAAGACAAACAACACAAAGTTAAAAAAAAAACCCTTAAGGTTGTAAATTGGTTTTGAAAACTGGCCTCTCCTTTAAGAATGAGATGAGTAAATCAATGCTAAGTGTAACAGGAGATCCAAATGGCAAGCCACACAACACAGAAATCTGGATTTCAAATATCATGTCTGCACTACAGTAAACTGCCTTAAAAAAAAAAAATCTCCCCTTTGAGTATTCTGCTCTTTTAGTGCCAAGAGCTGTGCGCAAAACACTCCAGGCAGCCTGTTCCCTCTTGACAGATTCATTCAGCAAAGTCAGAGCTATGCTTGTGACATAATTGCTTTCATAATGTATTTGACAGACAGAGACCCAGGAGCCATATCTCTGTCTCTGATAGCTAGATAAAAAGATGAGAGGGAGAGATGGGAGCTTACTTTTCTCTCTCCTCTGACAGACAGACTCGTATCGGTTTCCTGTCAACTTGCTCTTAGACATGGTGAGAAATTCAGAGACACTATGCAAGGTGGGAATTGTATTTAGCTGCAGTCCAGTGCTTTTTGAGAGACACAAATTCCAACTCTCTCTCTGTCTCAGCATGGCTATGAATATAGCAAATGTGCCGTTACCTTTTCTGAGTGCCAAGTAGCACTATGTGCTTCTGATTTTGTGTGTTCACAGTGACATCCTTCTGCCCGATTTCTCAAGGTGCCAAATAGTAACATGGAGCTCAGGGATCTGGCCTTACCCTTTCAGCCATTACATAAGCCAGATGGTGTAAGGCTAAGCAAATGTCTTCCAAAGGTCTGAGAACAGAAGTGTTAGCTTCCACAACCTTCCCTTAAACACACGGCTGGCTGAGTTTAAGAAGGGAAGAAAAAAAGAACAAGTTTTTCTCTTTCTAACAAATCAGGCACAAAAATATGGAAATAGTTTCTGTCATCATCACAGAAGTTATGAACACTGGATTCTTCAGTAGGGTGTGAAAAATGATAATAAAAATGTCAATAATACTGAGAGAAAAGTAAAAGACGAGTCACCTGAAGAAAAACACAAATCACGACATAAAGTCACTCATTTGACAGAAACAGAAAACAGTCAAAGTTTTAATGATCAGCTCTGGATGTCTTTAGTTTTGTTTATGCTGTTACTAGTTTTACACTTTTGCTTAGTGATCCCTGAGTTCTGCAGTTCTTTACACTCCCACTTTGATTTCAACACAATATTCTCTATTGGTGCTTCCTTGAGGCTTAGAACACTTAGGAGGAAGCAAGATTAAATTGATGGTTTGAAGTCTACGATCATGTATGCTGTAGCTGAGGTGATGAATCAGTGGCTAGATACTGGCAGGTTCCCTTGGGAAAGGAAAACAAGTCTTGCCCTATTGTGTGAGCATTTTCTAAATTCCTAAAGTTTTCCAAATCCTGTCCCCATTTCTGAGAGAGGTATGACAATCCAACCTGTAACACATGCAGTAATCAATCACTGCTGGTAGTAGTATCATACATTTCTGACCACTCCTGTTTAAGGGAAAACCAGAGTCAATTCAAGGCTTCTCTAGTTTTCAATACCAAGTCATTTACATATGTATGGTCTGAAGCTGAGACTACAATATTGATATTAAGTGGAAAACGTACCACTCTAGGCAAAGATATCTTAACAAATGACAGCTCTGGAACTCAATAATTCACCTCCTGACATTTAGGGGTGGGAGAAAAGGGACATTGCCCCACTAGTACTGTAAACAAAACCACTGTTGAAGTGAAAACCAAACTTGGATGAGCTTAAAGAAAATAATCAAAATGATGAAGCCATTTGAATAGGGAAGGAACATCCCTGGAGATGTGTATGTCCAAGAAAGGTTTTGTATTGTTAGTGATACGAAAGCATTTGCCTTTCTCAGCTGTAGCTGGGAAAAGTGTGTGGTATCCATACTTCACTTATGACTGCTGCACTTTGTGACCCTAGCTGTTTCCTGTTAGTGGCTGAATGTACTGGATACACCAGAACTGATGAATAGTCTGGCTTTCAGTTTGCTGGTTGCTGGGGTTTTCCCCCCCGTGGGATCCACAGTTATAAATACAGAAAAGATATATTTATATCAGGCTCTAAATTCTGAAGCTCATTCTCTGACATGGTGAGATTCATCTAAGGAATAACTGAGCACGGGCAAGGTTGCTGTTGGAAGAAAACACACTGCAAGGATGGGTACTAGAGTGAAAAGTAGTTGTGAAATGGAAGTACGGCTTATTATTCTTGAATTGTTGTATATAAGCTCTTCAGGTCTGGTTTTTTGTTTTGTGCAACACTTGTTAAAGTGAGATTGGTTTGTGAATATGCTACTCCAATATTGATTTTAAAAAACAGTCCCTTGCAATTCCCATATGAAAATGAAACTGGCTATTACCTTCCTGAGAAGTAGTTGAATGATCGTTCTCCGGGGAAAGAATCAAATGTCCTTAAATAAATATAGAAGTATAGGATTTTTGGAGGGCAAAGGCTGGTGAGGTAGAGAGAACACTTCAATCTAAATCCCTAATGTCAAGCTGAAAAATAGCAACATTCACTAATACTAAAATGCTGTATTTAACAATTTAAAACAGTTACAAAAAACTCTTATGGCAAAGAAAATTTTGTTTTATCACCCTAATTAGTAAGTATCCAGTTCTGTTAGAGATCAGCATTCCAGTAGAATTAATCTGTGTATTGTTTTTACCATTGCGCTGTACTGTTTGGGATGAGCTGTATTTAAGATTTCAGATAGCCTGCAACATGCTTGTAAATGTTCTTTATTTCCCACTTGTCAGGGAGTGTGATTTTCTCCTTGCTGCCTTTGCCAAAGCATGAGTGACAGACTTTCCACGTTCTCAATTCAGACATGGGATTTCATTTGCTGGCTTTCTGCCTATTAGCATATGGCTGAAGAGACTTGAAAATGGTTGGATATAAAGAGAGTTTTTTCATCTTGGAAAGAAACTGTGGTGTTAGACTGAGGTCAGAGGTAGAGCTGGTAGATAAAAGATATATGAAGTTTATGCAAATACAGTGTTCTTCTCAAAACACATAGCATGAGATTCTGGAACCCAGCAATGAAAACAGTAGTAAGACAGGACTTATATGCTATTTAGTCTAAAGTAACGAAGTCCTTAAAACATTAAACCTATGTTTAAGGTCTGTATCCAAAAGATGACAGAACAGTTACTGGCATGTAAAACTACGTATGCAGTTAGTTGGAATGTTACTAATGTTTAGAGAAGCAAGCCTCGAGAATGCTGTGATGAAAGTGTTTTTAAAGATCATCAACAGTTTTAGTGTCTTGGATTGGAATGATTCCTTAAAGTCTTTTCAAAGTTAAGTCATCCAAATTGCTTAAACAACAATAATAATAGCATGGTACCAATTAAAAGGGGTTCAGCCACAGTGACTAGAAGTGGCAGTGTCACATCAGTGACAAGCATCAAGTGGATTAGCAATCTCACTGCTGTGAGAAACTGAAAACAAGTAGGCAAAACCAAAACAATGTCTTCTTGGTTTTCAACTCCCCCACTTCATGTTAGCAGCACAAGTTGTCTTAGATATAAACATCTGGTGGGTATCCAGCAGTCTGACAGCATCTTAACAGTGATCATAAAAACAGAAGCACAAACTAAGGACTTCCTAGGAGTCTCCCATACTACAAAATATGTAAGATACCATGAAGGCAAAAGGTCTCTATTGGTAATCTGTAACTTTTTGCCTAAGCCCATGGCCCAAATAACAAACAAGTCTTTGAATTCTACAGAACATCTACGGAACAATTTATCAGGTTATTCCATAAGTGCTGTCTGCAGTATGACTTGCAAAGGCTGGTAAGAAGATATGTGTAAGCTAACATTTCACTCTAAATGACCAGTGAACACAGAGGACACAGGCACAGAATGAGTCACTGGTTTCTTCCACTTGCTGAATCCCATACTACTACAATTGTTTTGATAGCTTTCTGTACATGTGTGTAGTCTAAATCTCTGACTGCTTATTTTACTGTAGTCTTTGTAGGTTGGTGAACCGGGCAAAGCTACAGTGACTTCAGTAATGAAAAGTGGTAGCTGTACAGCAATACACTGTGCAGAAGATTTCTACACAACTATCCATGAACATCTCCATTTGAGGGTTTAGACAGCTAAACTACTGTAAGTACCTTGGAATGATTTACCTTTAGGGTGATGAGCCTTAAACGGTAATCGTCTGCTTGTATGACTTGGTTAACTGTGATTTCTATTCCTTCGTAGGTGACCTGTTCCTCTGGCCAATATTCTGTGCATTTCTGCGTGCAATATAAAATAAATCTAGTTAAGCAGGTATCAAGGGAGGTTCATTTTTACTCCTCAGAAACTGGATATAGTATTTGCATAGATGAATATGAATAAACTTTGTTTCTATAACAAGTACAAGTTTTCACTTTCTAAACAGGGATCACCTTTCAGGTGCTTTTTGCTGCATTCATAATTGACTGAGTGATTCAAAATGCATCACTCAAGTAATGACTAAACAACGCCTTAAATACACATATCCTTATTTATCTTCATGTAGTGATGTGCATTCTGAAGGTCCATTAAAAGGGCCAGGAGCAATGCACTTATGTTTTTAGATTAATAATTTCCTTAAGATTAGTGTGATATACATTAGTTACCAGTATTTCTGTGGTGTGTATAGACTGAAATCAAAAGACAAAATACATATTTTCTATTCTTAAAGGGTTAGTGATCACTAAAGGTCCCTTCCAACCTCTACCATTCTATGATTTGCATAGGTTTTTGTTTAAAATAACGTGACTGGAGATGTTTTGAGAAATATGTTACGTACTCAAATCCACTTTAAGTGGATTTAAGGAACTAAAATGAAGCAATAGCTGTGAGAGCTGTTACACTACTACATTTGACTGAAAAGCAGTCAGAGATGCAGCCAATACAACCTGACAAGGAGAAACCACAGTAAATTTGCAAATCTATACTGTGGTATTCAGATGTTGAAGATGAGTAGGTGAGACTTTGTAAGAACTTCCATCTTGGAGGAAGGACTGGAAAAGACTGTGGGTTTTTTTGTATGCCATTTTTCTTTAATCAATCTGCAAAGAAAGAGGCACTTCAACGTGGTGCATGAACTAGTTCATGGACAAGGAATGACACGAACATGGCAGGGTCTGAGAAAAAGGCTCCCTTTGTGATAATGGAAGAACAATCTCATTATCACAGGAGAACAAGATTCTGCTATTAGACAAATCTAGTTAAAGATGATGTTTGTAAGCTTCCTCTTTTGCAGAGCTTGTACACACTCTTGAAGGAAGCAAATGAAACCATTTTGTTCTCCCCCACCAAAACCAATTCTGCTTCAGAAGAAAGATTAACAACAGAAAAGTATCTTGCAAAGTTACTGAGTCAAAATTTTTGTGTGGGAGAATCAGTGTTGTTCCATCTGCATAATGCATCAGTTAATAACCCACTGGGAGTGTGGCCCACTGTGCCTCTGCAAAATTATTTACGCAGGTTACATTTTCTCTTCCTCTACTCTCAAACTGCAGAATCCATTGTAAAAATTGTCGAGAGCACTAGCAGCTATCAATAGCACAGACGTTGCTCTGCTTAAAGGAGTGGAGTAAAATTGCCCACTCATTTCTGTGGGCTGTCTGTCAGTTCAGATTAGATGTGACAGAGCATCGAGATACAGAGCTTTTAAAACTCACATTAGCAAAGTCAATGCACCGAGGAGAAACACAAAGCCTTTGTTACTAGCATTACTGCTGAACAAAGGTTTTGGGTTTGAATTTATGTATTTCTGAGTCCTGTTATTCATATACTAACATGTGTGTTACAGAAGAAAGGGAATGAATATAGAAGACACATTAAATGCCTCACTCTATATTTATGGCTGAGATTCCTGACATCGTTCAATTTTTGCCACAAAATGTATCAGAGAAGACTCAGCAGCTTTGTTAGGATATATAAGCTGTAGCAAGCTCCAGCTATATAATGCATCAGCACTCCAGTGTGCTGATTTCCAAGGCTGATATGATGAGTGAAATATTTGGTCAATGTGGGTAAGAGGAAATTCAGATACACAGGTTATTTTACATTCCTCTTATATAATCTTGATCTGAAAACTGTAGTGGAACAAACTTAGCACTAAATACGTTACTCCAGACTAATAATTTTCGTGCACCTTCTTCTTTAAACCTTAAAGACCTTAAATGACTCTGGTACATTTTGTCATGACATTTTAATCTTATTTGCCACCAATTGATAACTGATCAATGAGCAACTTATTACTTCAGTGCTGCCTCTCAGAGGCAGAGTTGAATTTAAAACGTCCAGATAAAACATTTGGATTAGCAACATATATTCTGCATCAGCATAGCCTTGACAGTGTGTCCAATCAATTGGCTATAATAATTGACCGTTTATGGCTTGCAAAGCATGACAATTCCATGTCTCTCTTGTTCATATCTTTTTTTCACTGAAGGTCAAAGCTAAATAGATTTATTTCACAACTGGGGAGAGTTAAAGGTTTGTGCACATGCATAATTATGGGCACTATGCTCCCAGCTAGCAGTTAAGTCATTTTAACTGTGTGTACAACAGAGGTATGCCCATATTCTCAGGCTTCTAAGTGCCTAAAGCCCTTCAAAGGAAACTATCTCACCTAAATTACTAACGAGTTCTCAGGCTTTGACAAATACTGCTGCTGCAGCTTAAAAAATACCATTTGGATCTCTCCACTACACCTTGCTGCCAGTCTTGTAGAGGGATGCAGAACCCAAGGCATGCCCAGATCACTTTCTGACATCTTACACTGCCAATAAAGCAGATGTAAGCTCAGCTACTTGTCTGTGAACTGAATCCCAGGAACATGGTTCTTGCAACTCTGCTATGGAGCAAATACTTTAGTAAGTAATGTTTATTACTTTCAGGTAAGTAATGAACAGCTGGAGGGTAACAGTATTTTAAACTACAAAATGAAGTGAAGTGGATTAGCAGGAACACCACGACAATTTAATTTCTGTTAAGTAGGTGGTGCATAGGAAATTTCATCATCTCAATTTCAATATTTTAAAAGCATTTCATAGATGCATTCAGGAAAAGGTCTTCTAGATCCAAGTCAGCCTTAGCTGTTGATTATTGTAACTAGCATCTTTCACAAGTCAAGGACATCCTCAGTGATGTGTAGATACAGACACTGAATCATAATAAATCCAAGACAAAGCAGCACCACCTCTGTTCATTACAGATAATCAACCGTATTAGTTATGGGGTACTGTTGGTTTTGATTCCTTAAGAGTGTCTGCGAACATCTGGATTTGGAGAGGTTTCAGGTCAGCTGGGAGAATTAAAATGGCAAAACCAGCAGTAGGCTCAGTCAGACAGCAAAACAAGACATGGTAAACTGAACTGAGAGAGAAGCCTACAATTTCTCTAAGTATGAAGAATTTAATGCTGGCTCTGACTGCGCAGACCACTGAACTAACTTCTGTTCACTGGCTTGGAATCTATGCCAAAAAATATCTGCTAGAGTACAGATAAAAATACAGACTGTATGTAACACCATTACCTCATTCATCTCTTCTATATTGGTAATCATGACAATGATGGGAGAACGCTCCTGCCACACCATTCTCCAGAAATCACTGACAGTATTAACTATCGGTCCCTGAGTAGCAATATATACCTTTTCCTCTCCTCCATAGCCCTGTCAACGAAACAACAAGAGATCAATTTTAACAGGGATGTCCACCACAACCTTGAAGGTTCAAACTTTAAAACAGAGAACTACCACTGGTTGAAATGGTGACCCCATGGCATCCGTTCTTTCCTTCTTTATCTCTCTCCTGCACATGGGTACATGAAGTAAAGGCACAATGCGAATTTGCATACCAGCAATGAGTATCCAACAGCCTTGAGGTGACTGGCTAGGGTCAGGAGCCTTATTCACCTTTATTGGCAGTCTTTATCAGGCCAGCTGACAAGCAATTTGCATCAAGAAGTGCAGAAGTGGGTTTTTGTCTGGTCTGAACCTGTTCAGCTGCACTTTGAGATTTGGTCTCCAATTAATATAAGCAGGAGAGAACACCAATCAGTTTAGCTAGGATGCCTTTAAACGCCAGTGGATGTTGTGATTCTGTTTACACTAACAGTGGCTGATGGAGGCTAGGCAGACACATTGGACTATTTGAGCTCTTACCCTGATGTAGTTAGCATTGATGTAAGAGCTGAGGGGGTCGTCCTGATCAACTGAGGTAAGGCACACTCTGCTGTGAGGATCTGAAAGACGCAAAGATGTAAGTAATAGCTTATCAGTTGCTCAAAGGAGACAGAGACACACACAAGATTAGTTTGTACAGTGTGACATTTACGTGTATTCAAGACCATTACAACAGATGTGAGTAGCCTTGGAGAGCTCCCATATTAAAATGACACCATAAAAAAGGGAAAGGATAGCTGGGGTAATTTGGCTTTTTCTGATAGTTTCACCCACTCTCTGAAGCCTGCTTAATCGTTTATGTTGCAGTGTCAGTGTCCCAGAGTGACTCTGGAAAAAAGAGTTTTCTGCTCCAGGAAATTATTTCTCAATTTGTTAGGTCAGCAGACTCATTCTGGCTTGTAAAACACTAAAATTGTTTGTGAAATGATCCTAAACAGCTTTTCTCCTAGACCATAACCACACATTTCTTGCACACAGGAAGCCTGATGATGGCAATTTTTTTTTTTTTCTGTTTCATCTTGCAGTGAACTAAACTCCATGATGTGCTATTAACAGACACAATGGTTAAAGAGAAATTAAAGAATAATAAAGGCCTCTTGTACTTTTCATAAGTCCCATCAGTACTCGAGTCTCCCTCACTGGGGCTGTTTATGTAGAATTACTTTTATTTTAATAAGATGACAAATGAAAACATTTTTCCACCTGAGAAGTTCAGTCCAATTCCCACTGAAGTCCATGGGAGCCGTTTCACTGATTTTAATGTGAGCTGACACAGGCCCACGCTCATTCACTTTCACCAATGCTACAGTTTGTTATCATTGACAAGAAATATTCGCCTGACAGAGGCTTCAGCAAACAGCAGCAGTGTATACCAGGAGA
The DNA here is from genome assembly GCA_013401255.1 of Urocolius indicus. Taxonomy (NCBI): domain Eukaryota; kingdom Metazoa; phylum Chordata; class Aves; order Coliiformes; family Coliidae; genus Urocolius; species Urocolius indicus. The sequence continues at coordinate 1,019,937 of WBNH01009313.1, read as the reverse complement.
ATATTAAAAACAAGCCACAGGTGACTTCATAAAAATCCAGCCTGCTTGCAATCCAGAACAAAATGAAAAATATGCAAAACCAGTGTGATACTGGGTAAAGCACAAAGGACTAGGCACACAGTAATTTCTACAGCACTACAAACACAGACTTGGCATGAAACACTGTCCAGAAAGGAGGGATTCAAGTTTTCTATTATGTGCCAATACAATCACAATCTGCAAAGCAAAGATAGTTACAAAGATACTGTTTCAAAGCACAGGATTACTGAGACCAACAAGTTCATTTCTAATACAGTTGCCTCCTGCTCATCTCTCTAGTGCTGGGGAAGATGGTGAGACAAGAGAGAAAACCTGCTCTTTAATTCTGATAATCGCAATATGTCACACCATTAAAAAGAGGACATTGGATGTTTTTTCAAGTGTCACTGGACTGAGTGGTTAGATTCTGTGCATGAAGTCCCTTTGCTTAGGTTTTATGCAGTCATCCATGGAGTCTGCTGAAGTTTGAGCACTGATTACATGATTTTTTCCCTACTAATAATAACATTAATACTATGTTGTCCATCTCATGGTGAGTCTTTAGGGAGAAATAGATCTTAAAATTCTGTCACAGACTTCTAAGCATGGGGTTTTTTTAGTATTCTCCATCTGTAGTATAATGTGAGTTACTTTTCACTGTGGAGTTTTTTATTGCTGTATCTGCAAATACTAAAACATTATTCAGCGTGCGCTTTTACTTTAAATTATAATCCTTTGCTTGTGAACTTTCTGTTAATGTGGTATTTACGTTTGTTAAGATTATATGTTCATGAACAGTTTCAACCTTATTTCGTATAAGAGAGGCCTGTTAATGCATTGTTGATAGAAGAATACACTGTTTTGCAGAAAGTGTAGCTGGAGCTGAGTCACATCTCTTCAAAAAACATATACAGGAATAACTCCTCCTTTAACAAAGAAAAATCATAAGAAGATTTTAATGTAAGAGTTTGTAGTATGAATTTCAATTTTTTCAGTAGAGAGTTATTTAAGCAAAACCAAGTCTCATTCTTAATGAAAACGCTTTTCCCCTGGACAAAATCAGTGCACAGGTCAGGTTCAAGATGACACCACACCTTTAAAAAAGCAATATGTTTCTGTCTCCAAGAAACCAAATTATATGTCTTTTTATTTCCCACAGTTTCTTTGTTGGCCATTTTGTGTTGATACTCTGGTCTGACATTTTAGAATAACCCACTAATCTTAACTGTAATGTTTTGCATAACTTAAAACAGTGTAAAAGCAACAGAGGTAGGTATAAATTTTAAAAGTCTGTCTCAACATCACACTTGAGAAAAAGACTTAATGAGGTTGATATGCAACATGCTCTAAGAAGTTCTTGCCGTCTCTGGAATTCTCTAACAAAAACATCTTTTTCCATATATTCAAGAAGTTCCTCCAAACATCTTAGAGAAAAGTTCTCATTTTCCAGAAAAATGCCACAGGAGTTATCCCCAGAAGAAGACTGTAAACAAATTCTTAGCCATGAAATATCCAAATGGACCCCCTTAGCGTGGCATTTTCCCAAAATCTCCATTCTGCCATCAAAAACCACCTTCTAAGCCATTTTACTACCAACAGCAAAATTGGAGAAACTGCAAAAAGAATTTACTACAAAAGAAACATAAAGGAGATTAAATTAAGACTACAATCATGTCTCACTTACTACAATCAAATCTTGGGTTGCAAGTAACCGATCATAATTTTTTTATGATAACTGCCTAGATTACTTTTGATACAGGTGGTGAGGGAATTTTAATTAGTTTTAAAATTAAAATTTTGGGTTTGACTCTAGTAATCAAGCATTTTCTATTCTCTACAATAATCAGTTGTCTGAGTCTGCTGTACTGCAGCTTGACCTGCCTTTACTGCTTTCTGTAGCTAGAACACTAAGTAGAAGAATGCTAGCTCAAGGCAGCATAGACTGCACTTGATCAGCTCAGAAGTAAGTCAAAGCCTGTAAAGCACTAGACTCTCCTTCACCTTGCACTCAGTTCCCTTTCTTACTTTATGCTTAGATGGTTTACTGGGATCCTCAGCTTTGAAGCATGAAAGGGATGCTTAGCTATCCTAGCTAGCCTCTCTACTGCTAGTATGAAGCCCTGTAAAATGGAAATAGTTGGATAAAAGTGAACAGTCAATCCTCCTCCTCTCCTCAGCAATATCAAGCCATCCTTTGATCAGAAGGGGTATGAAGTTGCACAGAGGTTACTAGTTTTGGAATTAATTCAGAAAATATCAACATCCCAATGAGCTTGAAATAAGCTTATTAACCCTTGGAGGCACGGTAGGCTAAAAACTAGCTGTCTTAGCTGGAGAGGCCCAAGTGATGACAGCGACTACTAGCAGATGTCTGAGATGAAGTCTGCAGCAAGTAATTAACCCATTGAGTGATCATTCTTAAAAATATATGGTAGTGGGCCAATTGGCATCTGTTTACAACTCTGAAACAGGGTGGTCAAAATGGCAGCAACTCTGATTATTCAGTTTAAACATCCAATATGAGCTATTTCAAATGGATCTGGTTCTCAATGTACACAGCAGATATCAATTTCAGAGTATACAGATCACTTTAAAATCTAGCAGTTTGGATATGTGAAAGCTAGCCACTCTTCCCCCTCCAGCAAAACCAGTGAATTAATACTTGAATGAATCACCTCAGCCATTAGCACAGCAAGAGGTAAACGCAGACCAATGTTTTTACACTCTGGTCTAAGGAGGAGTACAAAGTCATCAGAAGGACGGTGCACATTGGATCATTGGCTGCAGCTGCTGGAGGTGCTGGTTCAGATGAAAAAAAAAAAATCTCTTCTGGAACCCCTTTCAAGTCAGGTTCATTGACTAAAATGATAAGTATAGTTGAGGATATTTTTCACTTCCTTTCTAACCCACCAGTGAACCTTTCAGGCTTTGCAAATAGAGCTACTGTGGCTAGTGGCGTCACCTTCCAACAATGGCTCAGAGAGAAAAAAAAAAAGAGTCATGACATCTAAGTGTATCACTTTTCAAAGCAACTTTAAGTGTGACAGAGGGGAAAATTATGACACTTGAGAGACATTTTGGTGCAAATTTTTACAAAACTCCTAATCCTGGTTACAAATAAAAACAGTGTAATAGAAAAGAAACATATTTTGATTTTCTGTTTCATCTTACTGCCATCAAGCCAGTTCCCAATATTCTCCATTTGCACGAGGCACGATTCTGAGAAAAACATCAGTCAGGATAATCACATTTGCTACAATTTAGTCCTTAAAAGGGAATTTAATCAAAGAACCTGCTAAGTAACATTTGAATAAATACACCAAGTTCTTGGGTAGAATTTTGAAGCAGAACCAAATCATGAATTTGATTTATGCTTTGAACTTGTGCGGCTGCTTCACAAATATGGCCTTTGGACAATATATCACAGTGACAGAATACTTCATGCATTCTGGAAAGTACAAACTCTTTCAGCATGTGGAATTAACCTCTGCTTCAGTGACTTAAAAAGCAGAAACTTACTTGGGAGAATTGTTTTGTAGCGATTCTTACGCACTAGGCCTGGAATATCATATTCCTTTGGATCAACAAAATTCATTGGAATTTCCTGTTAAAAAACCAAACAACACAAAAACCAGTAGGTAGATATTCACAAGAGGAATAAAAAGCCCAAACTCATTACGTTCTGCCTGAGAGGTAGGCAAAGTGATGAAGTCACCTGAGAAACATGGTACAGTACTTCTAGCAATTTACCAGCAAAATATGATTGATGTTTCCTTTTACTGTCACTGGCTTTGTTTTCTGAAATCCTTAGTATGGAAATGCTCACAGTGACTAATTCATTGAGTAATATGCACGATGGCATTATGTTAGCTCCTAATATTATTAGAACTGAAGTGTAGGCACAGAACTAAGCAAAAAAGTGGTACAGAAGATACTCTGCTCCAAAAGTGATGGACCTCAGACACCATCCTTTCTGACTCACGCTTCTCCTTCCTCTCTGAGGGTGGAACGAAATAATTTGCTAGTGACTCTCACCAGCAACAAATTATGACACACATGACAGACTGGAGTACTGACCTGACTCTGTGGAGCTGGGGGAGCATCACTCATTTTTCTCCCCACATTTTAAAGCTCCATGGGCAAGGATAGCAAACAGTTGTTCAGGGATTACCTACACTGCTGATGTAAAGAACATACAAAGATGGAGGGGCTTCTTGCTCTCCACTGGTCATCTGCTGCATGTAAGTGGCCAATGCCAGCCAGGAATGAACAGAACCTTCCACTAACTGGAGTCAGCAGGCATTTGATGAGTTGAGATGTGTTAAACAGGCTCGGTAGAGAAAGGGCTTATAGGAGCTTGGGAGCTGAGCTGATCATCCTAGCTGCTACACACTGGGTTTGAGAGGCCAGTACTGGACATAATGAAAGGGTTGTTATGTTGCAAAACATTATCTTCTTCCTCCTCTGCTGGGATTCCAGGCTTAAGGGACTAATTGACTTGGCAGCATTAACTTCAGTAGCTCTTGATCTTGAAATGCCCCAGCATGCAAAGACTGTGCCCTGGTTACCTCCCATCTTATGCAGGAATTTACGACCCTGTCTATTGGATGTAACACTCATACTGCAGTATTTTGCACTTTTTTGCCACATATAATAAACATCACAATGTCTATCACATACACACTCAGGCAATTATGGAAGTGGTTCATAGAATACAAAGATCTAAAAAGCCAGAGTAATCAATCACTATGCCAAAATGTAACTGACCTTTATCATCAACATCATCCTTATGTCCTTTTGGCCAAGAAGGCCAATGGCATTCTGGGATGCATCAAGAGTGTGTCCAGAAGGTTGAGGGAGGTTTTCCTCCCCATCTACTCTGTCCTGGTGAGGCCTCATCTGGAGCCCTGTGTCCAGTTCTGGGCTTGTCAGCTTAAGAGTGATAGAGAACTTCTGAAGAGAGCCCAGCGCAGGACCACCAAGACGATGAGGGGACTGGAGCATCTTTCTTATGAGGAAAGGCTGCGGGAACTGGGGCTGTGTAGCCTGGAGAAGACTGAAAGCATTCTAAGTATTTAAGTGTTATCAATGCTTATCAACAGGTAAAGATTGGGTTTCCAGAAGATGGGGTGAGTCTTTTTTTCTGTAGCGTCCAGCAACAGGACAAGGGGTAATCGGCACGCGGTGGAACACAGGAAGTTCCACTGGAACACAAGGAGAAACTTCTTTACTGGGAGGGAGCCCACGCACAGGATGGCCAGGGAGCGTGTGGAGTCTCCTTCTCTGGAGGTTTTCAAATCCATCTGGACATGTTTCTGTGTTACTTGATCAAGGCAAACCTGTTTTAGCAGGGGAGTGGGCTGGATGATCTCTAGAGGCCCATTCCAACCCCAATCATTCTGAGATTCTGTAAACTACTTAGAATTCTTTGTGTCACTTGGTGAAAAAATGTATATACACAGATAAAACAAGCAGTTGAAAACTGGATTTCTTCTTCCCAAAGCAATAGTGGATACAATGAGACAAGGAAGCATACCTCAGAATCCTAAAAGCAACTGACTGAAAAAAGGCTTGGAAAGTAGCTTCATACCAAGCATTCAACAGCAAAGAGCAAGCACTCTGACTAATTTCATCCTTAGGGCAACTCCAGGCACATTTCAAGAAGTTACGCCCATAACAAACTTGGCTTTTCTTCTGTACTCTTCAGAAAAAGTAGCATGCCAACTTGTGAAAATAAAGCCTTTTCTTTGTTGCCAGAACCAACTGTCTAGTTTTTAAATGACAATATCACTGAAAGGTTTCTGTTGTTGCCACTTCAAGGGATGACAACTTTGGGAATTGCATTAGATGCTTCACTGATGGAAGTGGAGTTTGTATGTACTAATTTTAGACTCTCAGAAAATTAAAGCAAGGCTCATGGAAGAGAGACATCATCCCATTTTCCTGATGCTGCCAGAAGAGAGGTCAGGTACTCACAAAGAACTCTGCCTGGAGTATGAAAGGATCCAGTGCTTTCTTGTGCAGTTCCTCTTCAGTAAGGATGTTTGATGCTGTCTGGAGATATTCTCGGGCTGACTGTTCCCGTGGTGACATAACATAGCCAAAACCTTGCTCAGAACAGCCTGGAGTACACATATCCAGTGTGAGTGAAACATTTGAACCTCTCCTGCAAAACAGAGTGATCAAAGTTTCCTTACAACAGAACAGAGTGGTTTATCATTGTCAGCAAACGGACACGGCCCCAAAGGTACATAAAGAGCAATTTTAGAAAAGCACCGAGTTGTTTCTGCTGTGTACAATTTGGTTACTGTAAAAACAGGAAGATGCTTCTTGGTAAACAACACCAGATGATGATTTTGTATAACGGAATATTTCCATAAGTGTTGTCTGTAGCTAGGTAGCTCTATACTTTGTCACCTAAATAGAAGCAACTTGCATGTCAAAGGTGCTGAGCAGGCAACTTCAAGAATATTTTCATACTTGTGTAAAAATCACACACACTTTTGGGTCCCTAAGCATGGACTGACATTTTACACATCACAGAGGAAAATCTTGGTCTTAGTTTTTGTCAGGCCAGATCATATTGCATAAGCATTTAGCAGTAGGACAGACAATGTCAGTGGGGTAAGATCTTGGGGTAAACACTACCAGTTCAACATTAATGAAGACATCAGAAACCAATCATTACAATAAATAATTTTCCTGTCTGAAAAACTTTCTTTCCACAACAGGACACCATAACAAGGCTAAAATGAAGTTCCCAACATTTTAACAGTTACTTAAAACAGTGATACTGTTGAGTGCAGAATTTTTAGATTTACTAAAATCAGACACACAACAAAATGATACAGTCAAAATGCTTATTGAATGCAGTTTTAAAGCATTTCTGAGCTTCTGTGAATATCGCATATCACAGACAAAAGATTCAAATGCCATCAGTGATCTATATTTAATATATATTTAAATATCTTTAACATAATGATAAAATCAGACAATACAATGATTACTAGGTGTAACGTTCCATGCATCTACACAGTAAATCTATTTTTTATGACACTCAACTGGTAAAATCTAGTTCGGAGATGTTTGCAGGAGCTGTTGAAAAACCATATAAACATGCAGACATGACCAGCTCATCACAGAAGACAGTAGAAGTTGTTACTTGGATAATAGCCCATTTCTGGATTCAAGAGTTTTCCAAAGGAATGTGCAGCTAGTATATTTCTGTGATTCACAGTCACTGGGAAATGAGGGAAATCATTTGGGGTGAAACATAACCACTAGTTGTAGACACTGAATCTTTAGGGACATATTTCAAAATATTTTCACCCTATCCTCCCATGTGTTGTTAAATAGCTACTACATTTGTCCCCAGAAACAGTTGCATTTGGTAACAAAAGCTTTTGGTTCTTGTATGTAAGTAGCCTCTTCTACCTTAAAGATATTAATAGTTCTTCAGCATGAGGAAGTGAGATTGTTTCTTCTTAAGAGAAACATTCAGTGTTTTTCGAGTTTAGCTGTTAACTACCCTTCTAATGGCTTAGGTAATTAAAGAATGAGAAGGAAGTAAGATAGAGAATGCAGAATGGATGCAAAAGAGGACAAATAAACTAACACAACATCACACAAAGGCAGAATGACCAATGTTTGCTATAAAATCTGTCAAGAGCACAGCTCAAAACTTAAAAGTTGTCTGCCTTCTCAAGCACTTGTGTGTGTTGAAAACAAGTATATTTTACATCTTAAGTGTACAGGTTCTACATAGTATGAGAACTTCAAGCAATGTCTAGATTTCCTATCTCTACTACTTTGACAGTTTTTAAATTGTAATTCATTATTTGAACCAATTGGTATTCCCCAATTCTCTTGAAATGGGGTGTATCTTCCATGTAGGCTAGTGGTCACCTGAGAAGAAATGTCAGAGTCTTTAAAATGAGAGCAACGGAACGAAATCAGGGATAGTGAAAAGCACAAATGACTGATGCGATTCAAGCCCAATCTTGCCCATAATGAAATACAATGGCAAAACTCAGTGATGACAGCAGCAGGTTCAGGGACAAGCCCTAGAGGTTACTGCAATCTCCTATTTAAAATAGCACATAACAATAAAAGTGGGACATTTAAGGATAAAAGTTGTAACCAAGAATCAAGTGAGAAAAGTAAGCTCATAGAGTTCATATTCTGTAACATTCCCTTTTACTGTGCCACGTGCAGATTTGGATACTCAGCATCGTACTTAAAAAAAAAAAAAAAGAATAAGATCTGAGTTCTGTCCTTTGTTTTAAGTTTTAGAGCTCAAAATTAACTACGGTTAGCACTCCAGTTAAGCTTGAAAACCTACAAGTAAAGAAAGTTGATACTTTGGTACGTTGAGCCCTTCAGTAATCTTGTTCTTATTCATAACATCATCACCTTTGCAGCATTTCTTGACAGGATTTCTGTCAACAAGATCTTTGTTCTATTTCACTAAGACAACTAAGAACACAAAACCTAAATAGATCTTCCTTTTATCTTAAAACTGCCTCTTCACAGCTGTGAATCTCTGAGAAGCATTGCTGCCCTGACAGTTCAAGCAGTGAATGCCAGTCCATCCCAAATTTTCCTTACTGGGTTAATTTCCAAGGAATTAATTTACTTTTGGACTAACCCATTTATTTGAGAATTATTGCTGGTTACCACTTATTCTATGACTTGCTTTTGGAGAAATGATTAATCCTCCAGCATGACTGACAGAGAAATTTAACAAGATCCACCTTTTTTAAGATAAAAAGCTATGCAGTTGCCATCTTGAGGAATGGCAAAAGGATGATCAAACACAAGTGGATGCTGCAAAGGAAGTAAATTACACTTCTGACACTTGTTGACAGCTGTCTAGACACTGAATGTGTTTTTGGCTAATATGTTTATGACTGGACTGAAAACAAAACAAAACAAAACAGGAAATAAAGCAGGTGTTTGGCTTTAAAACCACATTTTGATGTGACATTCATGAAGGGAATAAAGCTTCCTACTAGGCACAGAACTCCTAATACACAAAATCTGGGACCAGACTTTCCCCTATCAGTCACATCTACCCTACCTTTCTTGCAAGCCCACGGATTTAACCGTTAGAGTAGCTGGATCTGTCTCCGCTTTAATGTCCATTACGCAGTCAAAGACTGGAGTCTCTGGTACAGGATCCAAATCTAGGAAGTCATCCTCATTTTTATCCTCTGTCCACTCTGAGTACGTGAATGAAGGCTGCCGGCTCACAGATTGGCGTCTGTCCTCTTGTAGTGGAAAGGGAGGGTCTGGACTGGCTCTGAGAAGATGCCAAAACTGGAGGAAACAAATATTTTAAAAAGCTTTCAGCTTGTTGCCAAGCCCTTCCAAACAGCCTAGAGAATGGGTATTTTAGGGCAGCTCACTGTAATGTATTACAACTGTAGAGTACTGAAGAGGGCTGGAATGTTCTGTGCAGGAGTAGCTTTGTGATGCATGTTACAAGGATTCACATGTACCCATTCAAACCTGCTTTCAGCCACAGAGGTTTCCACAGAGCTGGCTAGGCTTAACTCAGGGATACAGTGGAAGTGGAATGTGCTCATGACCATCATATGCAAGCCAATGTGATATCACTGTCTTTTTGTTCAGTTTCTTACCGTTCCTAAGCTTGTTTACAAAATAACAATCTATTATACTATTTCACAAATATATCCCCCTTGACTCAAATTCATGTGTAAAACAATATTTTTTTAAAAGAGGCCTTGATTTTGAGGTAACTGGTTTTGAGGTTCAAAATGCCCATTATCAGTTTTTGGCCAGGGGTAAAGACTGTTTTGTAATTTAATTATCTGATTTAAACATGGTATAGACATTAGATAACAAATCTTGTGAAGTTCTAAGACAGAAATGTAATATTAGATTTTATAAGAGATATTAATGACAGGTTTGCAATGGCATGAATCTAAAAAATTACTGTATCCTATTGGTTTGCACAGATTCTGTGTCAGATTAGACGACTGGGAGATTCTATCAGCAGACTGTTCAGTTTTCCACCCAGTCAGTGTGTCAGCTAAAAATTTCAATCTACCTCTGAATTCCAGGGTCTGTAACCTTGGGCTAACTTCATAACCCTAGCATTGATTTATCAGCAGTATTACTCAGGTTAGATGTTATACAGACTATATTGAACTGTCAAATATCCTTTTGAGACTAAGAAGAATAGGTTGTATTTTCCAAAGCAAAGCCTCTTCTGTCCTTTGCTTATATGGCTTTTAAATGGGCAGTTGGATTTAGAAAGTGTGCCAGTAAAACAAGGTCATATTTCTCTTCCTAGGCTACTGAAGCACACTAACTTGTATGGGATTTTAAACAATAACTTTCTTGTGCCTGTGTGTCTTCATGTAGTCTCATTTCTCCAAGCCTGAAGAATGAAAGAAGTGAAGTAAGTTTTCTGTCCATAGCCAGCTTTAGCAAGAGTTAGGCTCACAAAGCAGCAATATTCATTTGACAGTTATTTCAAACAGAAGAGTTTTTCTTTTTGCTTCAGTTGATAACAGTACACAATTATTACAAAAGCAAACATAGCAACAGGATTACTAGACTTTTGTTTTATAGAAATTTTGGGACAATTCTGAACTGAGTCTGTCCAGTGTGCTTGGCCTGTTGGATGACAAGCAAGAAACTTGAATATCTGATTCTGTTCTGATTCCCCAAGATGACTTCTAGAGCTTGGCAGTCCCACAGTGCTAGCCACGGCTCTTACACATACTGCAAGACTGTCATAGCTGAGGAGCTCACAGTGCAAAGTATCCAGTCAACAACTTTGTACTGCCATTGTTACCGAAATCAACACTTCATGCTGAGGGACAAGGGTAACATCTAGGTACCAATCATATGTTACAGATTCTAGAGCTGGTACAGTGGTTCAGGCTTTATTTTACTGGATTTAATGCACTGTAAATCAAAGGAACCAAAGGATCACCTTAGAAACAGAGCAGTTTTTCTTTAAGTTGAAAGAAGTGTGTGGTAAATAAGGAGCTGCCCAAGATACTGGAAGAAATCCAGTTATATTTAAGAGTGATGGGGTTAAACTAAATAATGGAAAACAAGTCCACTCTAAAAACCTGTTCAGGAGGACTAGACAGCTCAATGCTGGTTCTCTGAGCTGCCTGGGTCTTAATACACTGTGATATGCGACCGAAAACAGAGAGCACCACCGACACAAGCATTCTATCCAGACCTTTCTTTTTCACTGCGATTACTATCCTCCCAATATGTTCTGGTACCCGGGTAGTCTCAGAAAAGTGCTGCAAACATTAGCTGAGAAGTGCTCTCTTGAAAAATTCACTCTACACATATTAGAGTCACAAATTCCCTGATACAGGAATGAGCTCGACTTTAGCATATACAGACCAGATAGGGTCTCTGTTCTCTTGGTATCACTTCTGAGCATCTGCTTGACTACCATTTCTCAGTCTTGTTACCTGGTCCAACAGCTACTGCACCATATTAAAGGCACAAAGTATCTGTATAAACAGGCACATTTTCTCCCTTCCCAAGGGAACTACTAATACTAGTTGTATTTCCTACCTAGTGGTACTAACACTAATAGGTAGGAAGGGAAAAGGCTCATATTCTCTCTCTAAACATCTTCTGCTTCCTAGTGCCACTGTTAGAACATGTTGGGCAAGATGGACAATTGGTCTCAACACACAAGATGTTTCTTACACTGTGCAACATGTCCAGAGAACAAGCAGTCACACAGTTACACTCTTGCCTCCATTATAGCTAGAAGACTGCTAGCACAGACCACAGAAATACATCACAAACCAAGACTGACTACATGGAAACTGTTATAATACTATTTCTGTACAAAAGTTTTAACCAACAACAAAAAATGGTCCAAGTCTACTTTCATCTACACTGGTATAACTGTTCACTTGCAAGGAGTTACTACAGATGCAAAGCAGTTCAGAAATCTTTGTACACTTTCATTTAAAGTTTTAAGCTTTCATTTAAAGTTACTTTCTGGGCTAAGAACGAGTCATCAATAAAATGTTTCCATCCACCGAGAAATAGGTTGGACATGCAGAACAATCACACCCCTGCTATTCTGATTCCCAGCTCAGAATGTTTTGCTGCAAAATCACTTGTAATTCACACAGTTCATCAAAATCAGGCAGGCATTTTATTATTGTTATTTCATATTTGCACTTACAAAATCACTGGAAGTTGCTTTTTTTTTTTTAAGGACAAAATTAATAATCTTAAGAAATAGCAGCATTTAAAAAGTAGAAAATTTCATAAACACGGCTTTCTTGACTACATCCATGATCACAATAATGGAGCCATTAACACTAGGTATTTTCCTCATGGTTTTTGAAAGTACATTTACTCAACAAATTAAACAGAAGATTATCCCACTGTGCTGCCTTTAAGTGAACTTAACCAAAGTATAATAATAAAACAAACTTCCTAACAAGGAATGTGGACAGCAAATCAAGGGAGGTATTCCCCTCTCCTAGGCACTGATGCAGTTGTACCTTGAATACTGTGTCAAATTTTAGGCCCTCCAGTTAAGACAGATATGGACTCCACAAACTGGAGTGGGCCCAGTGAAAAGCTACAGAGGAAGTTAGTCTGGTGTATATGACATTTGAAAAATATGGAGGGAATTTGGTTTGTTCAGCCTAGCAAAGAGGAGACTGGGGTGATCTAACAGCAGCTTGCAACTACTTGGAGTGCAGCTCCAGAGATGATGCAGCCAGACTCTTCTTGGTAGTGGCAGCTGACACCACAGGAACAATGGCCATAAGCTGCAGAAATACATCTCAGACATTCAACTTTGGGAAAATCAGATTGGACATTAGGAAGAAATTCTTCCCCAAGAGTATCATGCAATCATGGCACAGGTACTCAGAGATAATACATCTCTTTCCCTAGAGGTTTTAAAAAACCTGTATAGAAAAATGCATGGCTGACTATACTGCGTTTTGGCAACAGACTCCTCCAAGCAGCATGTTAGACTAGTGATCTCTAGAGATCTTTTCACATCAACAGTCTCATGATTGTCTGATGTACTTCATTACACCGTGCATGTACAGTTTCCTGAGCTACCTGAAAGTACACTGTTGTAAGGACAAGAGGTGGTGTTCCAGCTACATGTTCAGTAACTGCATCCCCACTCTAACAAGAACAGTATACAGGGGCATGAAAAGCCATGTTCAATTTTCCTTAAAAAGATTTCTCCATAGCTTTTCCATCTACCACACAACTCTGTGCCAGTTACACCATCAATGGAGAAGCACAGTACACTCCTCCTGTCCTCAAAAAGATGTCAGGTAACTAGATTAATTGCAGCCATGCAACTAATCTTGCTCTGCAGCTAGGGTCTTGGCCTACATCTACAAGGGCACTACATCTACAAGTACACTAGTGCGCTGGAACAGCTCTTTCTGTCATTTAATATAATATATGTTCTGCAGGCAATTCATAAGGCAGCAATATTAGATGGTCCCATTGCTGGACCACATTCTTTCTGTTTCAGTGTAAACAGCTTGTCAATCTGTGGATGGAAAGAATAAAAGCCACCAGTGTAATCCCCAATTCATCAAGAGATTGAGTAAGGATAGATTTAGTCGAGATTCTTCTGTGTAAAGCAAGTAGATAATGATATAGAAATAGCCCAAAAGACATTCCTTTACAAACAATTTGAGCATAAAAACATCTTCAGATAAATTAGCCATCTTATAAAAACTCACTGAAAAAGAGCGTGAATGTAGTTTGTGCACTATCATAACTTACCAGAGATCCCACAAATAACAGTCCTAGAGAAGCTAGAGACAGCAGGATGTATGATACCACAACGTTCCCAATTCTAGTCAGGTCCTGTGAAACAACAGAATTTACAGTGATTCATAAAGTATTTAGGGACACAGGTTAACATCCAAAGTTAAGAATTAAGAGCCTTCATTTGTTTATTTTAACATCAGAAGAATTTTTTGCCATTACTATTTTCAAGTGTGAATTTGCAAGGTAAATAGTGCCACAACAAATAGTCCTCAAATATATGCATGAACATCTGTACAGTCATACTTGGGATAGTTTTATGGTGCCTTCTAGGAATCACTCTCCTCCACACTGAACACTTATTTTAAGTCAAAGTCTTGTAAATCAGGGATTTTCTGTATGGAACAATTTGTTAATGATTGACTCACTGGAAATGAGATACAGGCGATACTCTATGAAGAGCTCTGATTGTGTAACAAACCTAACTGAGAAAGGGCAAAGAAAAAGTTCTTTCAAATAAACAAAAGGGCAGGTGACATGCAGCTCATAAACACTGTTAAAAGAACACAGAAAACAGTCTTCACTATACTTCAGCCACAAGAGGCATCGAGTCAGATTTCTCATTTGTACTGCATAGCCTCTGCAACAAAGATTATGTACAATGAATCTAAGCATTCTACAAAAAATACATTTCACTTGATTTTTGAAAGTAGCTCCTCACCATTTAAGTAAGGTTCTGTCCTCACTAGAGAAGTCAGCACTGGGTGTAATTATCCCAGCAATGTATCATACTGATATCTGTGTTGTTATTTCATGGTGGGAAGGTAAGCAACTTCACAGGGATAGCTTTATAGACATGACTGAATCTACACACCTAAAACACTTTAAATGCACATAGATCTGCTTTAAACACCCAAAAATAGAATTAGGTGACCAAGTATCTTGTGATTTGCACTGTTCATGTGGGTTGACCCATTCTTCCAGAATTTAGGCTTCTATCCATCCTATTAAATAAAGTTCCAGTTTTCATTTTACTGTAGACTAAACCTTTGTTGGCCGATTTCTTATTGTTTTGTTTCATTAGCCATCATTTGCACATTAAAAAAAATTCTGCTGGGTTGATCTAACATAATATCCAATGCTTTCAGAAAACTCTTCACCATTTCAGGACACACAGACAACACAACAGTCACTATATTATATGAAGTACATATAATATCTTTTCACCAGAAGAGATACTAGAAGTATCACCCAAGGCTACTGACATCTGCTATACAATCAGAGAGATGTACAAGGACTTACCTGCCCTTGATCTGAAAAAAGCTGTTTAAACGGAGTAAGCGAGTAAGACAGCAGGTCAAAGGCATTCTGAGCTGCTGGGATGGTCCCATAAGTGCTGTACCACAGCATCACACAGAGAATCTGTGCAATCAATCAGGAAATACATAATGAGCATCTCTCATTATACAAACATTCATTTTCATTTCAAGACTGCATAATTACCTAATTTAGTTCCCATTGATTTCATGTTGATCATCATTTTTGCTTTAAGAAGTCAGGTATTTTCTAGGCTGCAGCTTAACAAGAATAAAAAGACTGAAGGCTAAATGCTCAGCTACCATGAATGAGACATGCATCACAGAGTTAAGCAAGTTTACTCAGATCTGTGCTAGCAATAGGACTGCCCATGGTAGCCTGTACTTTGAAAGAGCTACAGATTCCTCTGACTTCTGAATTTTCAGCATTATTACTTTTAGATCAAAACTTTCCATGTTACTAAAAGACTATTAAAGCCTATTTCTGACCATGCAAAATTCTCACAAATAGCCATGTTCACATAGGCATCCCTATGAACAGACACACACACACATAAACATACATGTTACAACATTTCCTTTCAACTGCTTAATGTTGCTGCACACATCAGCTAACATAAAACTACAAAAGCACTGATGCTACACTTAATACCTCACAGATAGGCATGCCTTCTTCCCCAACCATGAAGAGTAGACTGCAACTTTAAGGAATACACCTCACTACTCTTTTTAACAATATGGTTATTTACCTTCATTATCAGCTTCAGGAAATGGATTTGTTGGGAGATGGGTAATTTGATAAAAGAAGCATTTGTGCAAGGGCAGGGAATGAGGTGAGAATCTGGTACACCAAAAGGCAGAGGCTGTTTGCAAAGCAAGGCTGTGAGAGGTGGCTGCAGCTATGTCCACTTTTACATCTACAATGAATGACCATGCCAACAAAGCTTAAAATAAGGGTAGTAGCATTTCAAAGCAATGACAGACTGCCTTACCACTATCTGTGAGAGGACAAACAGATACATGCTGTGTCCAGCCATTAATCCATTCCACTGGGCAGCCCAACCAAGTGGTGCTGTTTTCTGGGAGGTTTTCAGGGACTGCTGCTTCCTTTTCAGCTGTCCTTGTTGTCCTTCAGCTTCATCCATTGACTCCATCACAGCTGGATTGGAAAGAGGTTCACGTGGAAATGTCATGTGGAGGGAACGAATAGCATATAACCCCGCAGCCCCCGCGGAGGCTATTGTGAGGGCTATTGTTTTCCTAGAGACGATGGTTACCTCCCAGCTCTGCATCAGTAAGCGCAGCTCAGGACTCTGAGCGTCACACTCCATTAGCGCAGCTGTATTCACCTGCCTTCGTCAGAAAAAAGTGAGTGTGGGTGGATAAATTATTTTCCCTTTCTTTCCGGAGGCGCAGATTCTGGGTTCTGTTGTTAATATAATTCTCATTTACATCGCTGCATCTTTTTGGTTTTACTTTTTAAAAGGAACCATCTGTGCTGTTTCCTAGCTCCACAGTGGCAGAGAACCCATTTGGTCCCTCCCTGCCTCAATTTCTCTATTTCCCCTTACTTGTCTGCTTTGACTAATTTGATTATCAATTTCTTAGGTAGAGGCTTTCATGTTATGTATCTAAACAGTTATGAACAGACCTGGGTTTTGGCTGAGTGTCCTAAGGCACTAATAAAACAGACTTTATTCTAATAACCTACTACTTGGATGAATTCATACTCAAGAGGTATTTAATAATGTTGTAATGCTATTCCATTCAGTGGAAATACACATTGGAGTGGCTAGGCTCTCGTTAACAGTATTTTGAACGCAGTTTCTGTGGATATAAATTAATTTACAAGATAAAAGTAGTGAAAGACCAGACCCAAATGGTCTTAAGTATTACTGATTTACATCTGTCTACATGAGGAAAGCCCCAAGGTTGCCCTATGTACAACACTGCAGCCTTAAGCATAAGCCAGTGATCTGCACCCCATGGAAAGGCCACATTGCTAGTCTCTCAGCAGACATTTCTCTATGTCTCACAATAGTAACTCTAAGACAGAGAAGCACCCATGACCTAGCCACAGGTCTAATTTGACAAGGGAAATACAGGACCTTTTTATTAGCTGAGGGTCTTGCCACCAGTACAGTAAGGATTCACCAAAAAAAATACGATGAGTAGTGGCCTCAGCAGGGTATCCTGAGTATAACTGGTTATATATAGCTATATTTATTGTCATTACACAGATATTTTTCAGGAAGTATAGAGAATGAGCGTATAGATAGACATACACCCATATATGTAAACACTATAAAAGTTACATATTAAATTCAGGTCAACAGAATATGGAAAAGCTAAAGAGATAAAATCAGAAGTGTCCACAATCCCAGTCTGAATTTCTCACAGTGTTAAAACTTTACTTCATTTTCATCTATACACCTTTAATGGAAGAAGGTAATAATTTGAATTGGCTGAGTGTCCTAAAAAAGCAGAAAGTTTCTGGAATATAGCCTAACAGATCATGAGAGCTCTACCTCTCTCTCCTTCAGGCTCCATCCAGAAAACTACAGTCCATGACAAACTCCCGTAAGAAATAGAACTCAGACACTGTCTTTCATGTCCAGAAACACTGACCATGTGCTGATACAATGCTACACAAATCTGGACTGAAAAGTTCTCCAGAAGGACAACAGCAGCCACAGTTAAGGCTGCCTAAATACTTTCAATGCTGACCTTTGTTTTGTTTTTCTATCATGTGCTAAAACTTAACAGCATCCAAACTGCTTCACATCTTACTGGATTTGGACAAGAATTGAGGGAAAACCCCTTGTCAATGATTGTAATTTTTTTCCCTGCTATTTTTATGGGATACTTAGGCTCTGTGTTTTGGAACAAGAGTTTGAAATCTAGCAGGGACAGAATCCTGATGTCAGAAATTACGTTTGCCCTCCATACAAAGAGACATGCACTTGTGGCTTAGAAGTAAACCTTCAAAAATATCTTTTTACATACAGTTTATTATGGCTTGCTTCTGAAGTCTCTAACTTTCTGTTTTCATGAAGTGTAAGTTCTGCTTTTCGTTTATCTGCATTAAATAATGCACCTTTGTCTTAAGAATGGCTAATGAACCTATTTACTGTTTTTTCCCAAATTCTAATGACTTTTTTCTTTCTTCTCCTCAAAGCTCAACACACAGAGAGCACAACTAAAACATTTTTGGAAACACAACCAGAACAAGGAGACAGAGAATGAAGACATCAAGCTCAGCTTTCAACTATTTTTCTGTTAGCCAAAATATTTCATATTCCAGAAGACTTTTCTTTTTTTCTTAAACCGACCAAAAGCTCACTCACCTGCCTTATGCAGCAGATAAACACAATTTCTTTGTTTTGTATTTTTAACAGCTTGAGATTTTACAAGGTCAGTTCTATCTAGGTTGGAAACAGAACCCTCACTCTAATATGATGATGTGAAGGCCACTTAACCGTACACCTTCTGGAACAGAGATGTCGAAGTTAGGGGACCACTCTGCATCTGTAACCATGGGGATGTATGCCTCTACACAGCCCAGAAGTCCAATTCCTGGTATTCCAGTGTTGTCTAGCAACAGCTGTACAATTGTAGGAGTCACATTCTCCTCTTATGACTGCCCCGTATGAAGGAGAATAGCCTACTTCTGCTTCACTTATTTTCACTGCATAAGGTAGAGATCTGTTCTATGGACCTAGGAATCCAGGATTCGTGCCTTGCTGAATTGATACTGTTATCAAAAGGTATTTTCATTAATAAGGTAACAGACAACAGTGCCAAGAACTAGAAAAATGGCTGTCTGAATTCATACAGACAAATATATAAGATTAAGATTTGGGTCTTGGGTATAGAAAGAAAGTGCCTTGGATTAATCAGTTCACTCAAAAATTGGCTACTCCAAATCACAAAAGATGGGTTTTTAACAAACAATGATGTCATCCAGGGTTCCTTATTGATTTAACTAAAGCAGCTTTAAACAATGCTTCAATTACCATTCACACTCATCTTGCAATCTGATATGCCTGTATTATTTGTCCTAATGGGTTCTGGATTCTTTCAGTGCATAGATTAGGTAATAAATGAGACACCAACAAAATTCTCTTGTATCAAGGTCACTGTGAAGGCCTTGAAACAGCTGACAAGGATGACTACATCCAGGAGAAGTGAGTTAAACCTCTCCTCTGCTAGTAATTTAACCAACAGTGAAATTTAACTTCCATGTGATGGTCTCCCAGATTCCTGCATCATGGAGATTAGAATTCAAGTCCCATAAGTACTTCTGCTTTGATGCAGGACTATGTTTGCTAGGAAAAGCCTTTTGGCAGAAGAATTAAATGGTCTCTGACATCTGTAGCAGCCATATGGCCTGTTAAAGCAACTTGAACAGCACCATACTTAACCTCATTCTTGCTGTTCAGGGAAAGGAAATTTCTGGATCAAGACAGTGATCCATTCATCCTATATTCTTTCCTTAACCACAGCCACCACAATCTGCCAAAAACATACTGCACAACATTTTGCTATGGAATAGTCTATGCAGGGAAATATCTTTGTCACTCATGAGGTAACACTTGGCTTCTGTAACTCAGGCAATGCTCATTCTAAAACCTCAGTGCCTTCACCTCTTTCTTTTTCTGATTTCATATGTGGGTACATAAAAGGCAGAAGAATGAAACCATGCCTATACATGTTCTCAGAAAAAAACATGTGCCTAGAGTACTAGAATTAACCAAAATGCCTTTTAGTAATGATAAGTAAGTCAACACTGCCTTGCAGTGACAAACATGTCACAAGCAGTCAAATGCTGCTGTGGGCAAGGCATCAGCAGCTCTGTAACTCAACTGATTCATACTTTGAGTCTTCAGAGAAATAACCCCCTAGGACCACGTATCCTGGCTCTATTTCCTAACAAAGCACTTTAAAGAGAACTTGTGTCCTCACGCATGAGCGCCAACGCTCAAGGAATTGACACAGTTCCTCTGGCAAACTTCACATATTTTTGAGATGAAAGACAGACATGTGACTTACCAAAAGGATTTTTTTTAACAGAAATAAAACATACCTCAGCAATGAATATATAGCATAGTTATTAGGCTTTTACTTACATCCAGCACGCTGCCTCTGTGGGAATTATGCTTTTGGGGAATTGGGTGGTATTACCTTTTCACCGGGAAATAGGAATTTTGTTAATGATGGCTTCTTCGTTTGTGGTGGAATCCCCAAGCTCTGTGGAACTATCTGCTAGGCACACAAGACAGGAGGCAAGAACAGGCCTCTTCTGCCAACTCCCAAGCTGCAGTAGCTAATGCATCACAGCAGCTCAGCTGCATTGTTCCGTATTTGTTTTACACGTGTGGAGATTCATATCTTTGTGATGGCTGGACATGTCAAGAATTTACAGGAAGGAAATGATGCTTAAGAATTTACTTTTCCTATAAAGGACAAACATCATTGGACTGGAAGGAGACTCAGCCATCAAAATCTGTCTCTGGCCAAATGTACAGGAACAGTGCATAAGCACTCAAAGTATGAACATGCCAGCAATATTTCACATCCATGAAGTGTTTCACACCAGAGTCCTAAATCCACATCTAGCCTCTACATTTCAGATATCAAAATGCAACGGCCTATTGAAATCATTGTGTCTGATTTCCATCTAACTGCTAGGGAGAGCTTCTATTGATCAAAGAACAGCTGATGAATGTATTCTATTGAGTGAATACTACTTCTATGGGTCTGCAAATCAATTGCTTATTTTCACATGCTTTCAAATTACATGTGCAGGACATATCCTTGGCATTGTAGCTCACACATCTGGTCAAGACCTCGTTAAATCTGCATGTCATAAGACATGCAGCAACTCCAGATGATTGCAAGACCCATGAAAGCTGAATGAGCTGCCTCAGAGTGCATATGGACGTGAGGTAGCCTGTGCTGGAGGGTAAAAAGACAGCTCATCTAATCAAAGAATGAAGCTTTAGGATAAAGATACTGACTGAAAAGACATTCTCATTCGCACCCCCCC
>WBNH01009313.1:925289-998363 GCA_013401255.1 Urocolius indicus | reverse complement strand
GTACCACCACATCTCCCCCCCCCCCCCCCCCCCCCCCCCCCCCCCGCTACTTGCCCCTCAAGATTAATGAGAAGAATGAAAACAAAATAATTAGCTTTTGGACCAAAAGCCAATCTTTCTTTTGCGCTGCAGTAGTACAAGAGGAAGTGGGTAAGAAGAAAGGGATCTTTCATGCTTGCATGGCAAACAACTTGTGTACTTCCATTCCTGTTTCTGCATGAAATCTGCTTGTGGGTGGCTATTCTGCAACTCAGAAACTTTTACAGAACTTCTTTATAACCAGCTAATCTCAGATATTAAGGAAGTAAACATCGTGAAGTTTTCAAAACAAGAGCACAGAAAATGAGTGTCATCCACTCACCAGGAAAAGCACTGGAGACTTGCACCCTTCAAGTTCAGCTGGTAGAGTCTGGTGGCTGCTTAAGACAAACCCTGATGACCAAAATGGAAAGGCACATCAAGAGAAGCAAGGAGGAAAGTCATGCAGTAAGTCAGCGAACTGAAGGTCTACGTATTTCTACCTCCTCCTCTTTCACTGGTAACATGGAGAAGAAACTTTCTTCCCTGTTTTAAATGAGTCTGCTGAAAAGAATATGCACTCCCTTCTCCCTCCTGGTAGGCTGCACAGCTTCATCCATACATGGCCTATTCTCATCTCTGAGGGAACAGGAACCTCATACCAGAGTGTGCAAGGAGAATAGTTGTCTTTCCACTCAGCAGCTCCCTGCTGAACTGCTGAGTCACACATTTTCTCTGCACTCATTTTCACACTGCACCCACTCAGTCCACCTGCCACTTCATCTGGGATGGGTAGGAGGAGAGAAAAAGAGGTGAAGTCAGAAAAAATGTTCATGTTATCCCAGGACCATCATTGTGATACTGCAAGGTCACATATAAAAGCAAGCCTGCAAGCTGCTAGGGAAGGATGGAGAAGAGACGTATTAGATTGCAAGACAAATTGCCTCCGTCTTTTCTTCAAGAAGAGAAGACTCGCTAGTGAACAAGTCTAAAACCTCATCTGATTCCCAATCAGTTACTGATGATATGTGTTTGCTGATATGTTTTTGCAAATTTCAAGCCTCAGACCAGGCCTTGAGGTTTTTCACTGTTTACTGTGATTTACAAAGACTTTTCAAGCTGCTGCAATTTATTCAACAGTCCGACAGGTATGGAGTAGTAATTGACTGGCTGCCACAGGTAAGTGCCACAATGACAAGTGCCAACACCATCTGCATAGACTCCAGTTCCTAAGGGCATCTTCAGCTGAGTTGCTGCAGTGAAAATGTCCACAAGCCCTAACTTTCATCATTGAAGAAGATGAAGAGAAAAATCTTCGCCATTTTCTTACAGCTTCCATAAAACCCAAGCATAATGAGAGACAACATTTCTTACTAAATATCAAATTCTTACATAGAAAAGGAACTCTGCCATGAGTGGTGGGACACCTGTTCATCATGGTTATATGTGGCTCAGATTTCTCTTAGGTTGGGCTGTATAAATAAAAATGTACATTTAATTATCAAGGTAGTAGTTTTTTTTTTTAATTAGTCTTCTGTACTGTACAGTTTATAGGTCATTGAAAAAGAAAATGCCTAGAAGCTTCCTAGTTTATTAAATCAACAATCTGAAAAAGCACTTCTGAAACTGACTTTCAGACTAAATCAGCACAACTGTGATCAATTTTCATAGTAATTATTAACCTACTGTTAGTACTCAGTAGAAAAACTGAGGGCTTGTTTAGGAAATAAGGATTTTGTTTTATTAAGTAGAAAAGCCATTAAAAATGTAAGCCTGTTAGTCACTGTGAGAAAGAGTCTGTTCTTAGGTAACTTTCAACCCTGCTTCTCAGTAATTCTTCTGGTGCAAGTCTGTTTGCTTGAAAATGTGCTTTGAAAAAAGGTAACTGCAGAGGAAATACGGGAAAGCAAAAAGCACAACTCAGAACCCTCTCAAGTTTCGCTGCTTTTTTGTTTGTTTTTGTTTGTTGGTCTCAAATAATCAACAGAATTTGCCAAACACAATGTTACAAGACAGGATCCTAATCTATGAAGTCACCACTGAAGACAGAAAGACGCAGTCTGTCTCACTGAGGAGTGAGACTGGGAGACTTCAGTTGTTATCAAACCCTTCCTGGAGAAAATCAGATGCTCAGGACAACACTCCTCCCAGACCTGGAGTCTTACACAGTGCTGTTCTTAACATACCTAGCCCATCTACTATGAGAAAGAAACTTACTTGATCATCTCACCAAATCTCTAGCCCATAATAATTCATATGAAATAGACTTGCAAGGGCAAAGCAGCTCACAACACTCTTGGCACGTGTCACTTTAAAGCAGGTTTAAGTGTCACTTACATGGGAGCAAGAAGAAAACAAAATCACCAGGGTCTCTGCTCTAGAAAGACAGATATCCCAGTTCAGCAAAGACTAACTGCTAGGAGCCTTCAGAAGCAGCAAGGGACTCTCAGATAGAGCAACCACATGGGATGTATAAGAGAACTACCGCACCATCTGCTGGGGTCTGATTCTCCTCCCATACTCATTATAAGCTGCTATGTCTCTACTAATAACGAGAGAGTTGCTGTTAATTTCCAATACAAGATTAGTTATGCCCTTGTCCACATATAAGTGTACTCCTGCAACTAAATCAAATACACAAGAGGTTTGTTCTTAATGAGACTACTAATGCTTACAGGTCTGAAACACAACATGTGTTGTTAAGCACTGTCTTTTTTTCTTTTTTCTTTTTTTTTGGTGTGAAACATGTCAAGTTAAGAGATGCTATTTCACATGGCAGCTAGGGCCCCTAGAGCAGTGTTTTCTTCAAAACAATTAAAATATTAAATATGGTGGCAAACTACTGCCATCCTCAGTGGGCAGAGACAGTGAATATTAACTTCTATCACACCCACACATAATTAGCATTTGCCATCTTTCAATCAGAGCTCTATTTAATGCTTCTTTCTTTTCTTGCATAGGGCTTTATCTTCCTTTCCTATTGAACCCCTTACAGAAGGTCTGCCTGATTCTTGCTTAACAATGACACAAAATTTAAAATTTTTAATAAAGAAAGCATTTGTTTATTATGCCACCTGGTGATAATTTTGGAGGTGCTCTGAGCTTTTTGTAAACAGACTGGAAGTTGATTTTCAGTGGAGTTGATTGTCCCAAATCACTCCCCAGCCTACAAACTCCCTTTAACACAGAGAAATAGAAACCCACAAAGCAGCTCTGTAATTCCACAGTTAAAGAGCTACAGCTTTGACCACTCATCAATCAGCCTTGCACAGACAAGGTAGCCAGGGAGAACTGTCAACAGCACAAAAACAATGCAGATTGAGATGTACAGGGTTGAATTCTCTTTCTGAAACAGGATAACCATCTCTCCCCTCCCAAACCCAAATGACAGTTTTTCTGTCCTTAGCCTTTAACACCAGGATATACTTAAACGTGTCTGAACGCATGATCAAAAAATGGCTGCAATAATCTTAAACCAGTCAAATGGCCTCTGCTATACAGGACAGAATCTGACAATTCAAAGAAACATGCACGTTCTGATTTCATGCACTTGTGAATGAATTTACTATTCATACCACTGCCATCTGAATTGGTGTTAGCACGCCTGTATTCCTTGGGGAAAAAAAGCATATTTCTCCTTATAAATCAGTAAGTTCTGCAGTTCTAATGCTAATAACATTGTGTTTCTAATTTCTCTTCAATTATTTAATAGCCTGGTTCTCTGTAGGTATTACATCTTCTTTTTGTTCTGGAGAGTGAGAGCGTTTGCACCTTGAAGCAGATGGGTGACATGCTGGCTTCCTGCCAGGTTCAAATGTGAACATTTTGAAGTCATTCATTCAGGGACAGCCTGCATTACTAAGTGAGTAAAATCTTATGCCCTGGAGCCTTCAGCAAAAATGGTTAGGAAAGCCACTATCACATTCAATGTTTATTTCAAAGACATTCTCTTTCCCGAGCAAAGTAAATTGTATCAAGACCAGTCTCAACAATCATCTTCAGCCAGAAACCTGATACATGCCTCAAGGGTACTATCCCAAGTATAAGCATTTCACTTTCTTTCTTGAATTTAAAAAGGCTATGTTTGCACTGCTTGGCTTTCTCAGAAAGTGACAGTAACATTCAGATACTGTAACTTAGGCTCCAGAATAAGCACTTGTAAAGATAAGGGTGTGCACATCTAGAAACAGGATGTCTCCACTCAATTTTATCTCTGTACTGGAGTGCCGTTTCCACCTAGAGCTACTACATTATGGACCCAAATGCAACGCCTGCACAATTAAATATCATTGCTCCCAGTTCAGCGCTCTGCTACCTCTGTGGCTGCAGCCCCTTCAAGTTAAGGGCATGATCAGATTATTGAAATGTGTTCTTATTAATGGCTCCTTCTCCCTGGCCAATAACAAGGCAGCATAAAATGTGAAGAGTGAACACAGAGGAAGGTAACAGTTCACACTTTGCTTACTCTGTCTAGTCTATATGAGTTCCTATATTGTGCTTATCAAGATGGATACACAGCCTTAAGTAGTGAACTGAAAAAGCAAAACAGCTTGCCTTCTTATTCTCTTCCCAGTCAGGGAATAAGCACAGAGCAATGTTTTGTCTAGATAGATAAGCAGACATGCAGACGTTGTTAGGAATGTATGTCAGAGAAGGTGAGATGAAAAAAGCACATGATGAGCTTAGCTTATTCTGGGAGGATTTTGCACCACTTGCCTGCAGTCATGAGCTTCACTCTACAAAACAATCCAAAGAAACAAACCTCTCATGGATGTCTGCATCTCAAGGCTCTGCTTGATCCAAGGTGACTGCACCTCACACCACAAAGCCTCAAGATGAGTTCTTAGCAGGAGCTGACGTTAATCAGCAGGTCTGCAAGGTGGTATGCAAAATTCTGTAGACACACCATTTTGCATCCTCCATCAGCACAGCATTTCTATTTGTAGCCTTCAGCTAGCCTAAGGATCTTCATTCTGTTCAGAATGCAGAAATGCTTTTCAAGACCTGAGACTGAGACTAGTCTGGCCAGAGCTTGAATATGATCTGCTGTTACATGGAAGCAGGTGGTAGGTACACTGCATCCGTGGGAGGCATAGCTACCGAGGAGGTACACTTGAAACTTCTCATTGCTACAGGCATAAAGGGTCTTCCAGGATCTCCTATTTAGAGGATGAAAATGTAGATATGAGATAAAATAACTTCCTATGTGACAAAAATGGGAACTATTAAAAAACATTGTTTTCTCAAGCATTGATTAAATTTTCTCCTTTTCATTTTCTCCTTTTCAGGACCTTCTGATTTCAGAACAATTATTATTCAGGTTGCATGTATATTTTCAATTATGGGCAGTGAACTGCCTTCCATAGCATGCTCCTTATGAAATGTGGGTAACAATATATGTTAGTGTGGGTAACTATGTGTCGATGGGAAGCAAGATCTCATCCACACAGCTATATATCTGCTATGCTATCCAGAACACTTCATCTGCATTAATGGGAGATGCCAAATGTCTCATACCAAGATTCTTCTCACACTAAGGCACATGCTTGACTTCAATATGACAAAGTTAAATCTCCACTGAGTAATCTTGTAAATATCATTGTCAGCTTCAAAGGACCAATGAAGAGCTTTTGACCTCACCTCTGTCTTCCTCTATAGCAGCCAGATTTTACTAGATTTTTACCTTGCACCTCTTACATCCCAGTGACAACTACGTGTAATGCATTTTCTTGGTCCCAGCAACAATTATGCTGGGAATGTCATAAGTGGAATGGACAAACAAGAGCTATGTTTTATGCATGGCCTGGATAGAAACACTGCAATCATGCTGAATGGAGACACAAAAGACGAATCAAGGAAATATAATTATCCGCCAAAAGTAAGACTTGATAACATTATAGTCCATCCTTTCATCTTTACAGGTCTTGAAGTGGTCTTGCCAACTGAAAAGACCAGTAGCATCACTGAATCTGTATGTGCATGCAATAGGAGTAGCATTTTTAGGAGCATGCAGAAAAACCTCAAGAACAAAGGAAGCTTCATCTAAGAGCTGTTGCACAAGTGTTTTCCCCTATGGAAAACAGCACAGGCTCTCCACGGTCCTCATAGAAGACATTGAGAACCTGCCAGTACCTGTGAATACACACGGTGCTATAAGGGGCTGTTTTTAGACAGAATGAAAAATGACCTATTCTGAATAAGCTTTCTGTATTTATCTTTGTCTCCCACAGAAGGTGTACAAAAGGGAAGGTATTTAGTGTCTTTCAGGACTGCCATCCCTCTTTCTGAAAGTGTGCAAAATTGGTCAGACGAAACTTCTATCTATTCCAGCACCAATGTTTGTGCAAGGAAGTTGGGACCCAGCCTTGCAACCTAACTACTTCCCCTTCTATTTCTGGGCTCAGAAGTAAGAGACCTTTATAACATACATATAGGGAAGACAAAGACATTCAAACTGCTAAAGACTTGGCAAAGCTGCAACTTCAGACTGTCATTTGAAGGTCAGCCTCACACATATAGTATTTATCTGCCTATTGTCAAACAACTGCTGGAGCAGAAAGTAGTTTAATAGAGTATGTTAGTTAATTAAATCTGGAACGTTAATGGGTTTTTCATAACACTGTGGCATTGTATCTATGAAAAGCAATGAAAAAATGGTTCTATTTAAAAGTGGTAATAGCTGTAGTCTTTGAACATATGCTTAATGAATAAATCTGTTAGGAAAAAAGGCCTGTGTGTATTGGAGGAGGGTATGATGTTTGTTCTCACTTAAAGTGTGCCATGATGGCAATCATCAACAGCAAATGGCCCCTGTTGTTGGGACTACATAAAATTCCATTTGGCCATTTACTTTCAGGTGAAATTGCTTTTTTTCTTTTAAATAAATCATTCTTCTATCTAAACAGCTGAATTGATAATAAAGCATGCCAGATTCATGTTATTAAGGACACCTGGTAAGTGTTCATGCTCTTTGGTAGGTGCAAAAAACCACAATACAGTAATAACCAGGCAGCTTGTTACCGCAGCATGGAGTGCAGCGTGCAAGAAGCCAGCTAGACTACAGTGAAGAGGCATTCAGATCCCATGGTGAGAACCGGCTAACAACCCAGCGCACATATTGCAGTGGTGGGCGCAACTTCAGGAATGAAATTATACAGAATACAGTGCAACACAAAACCTGAACAGAACAGACTGTGTAAAGCTTAGATGACAACCTGAAAGCTATGATGGTGAAGCATATGAGAACAAACTCTGTCTACTGGGTTTCCATTTGCAGGAGCAGGTTGATGAATCTAATAAGCTGGTAGATTTGTTTGTGAAATTAAAATGCCAGTTCCTTATGCTAGGAAGTAAGTATAGACAATATCTCCAGTTAAGCCATAGTTGGCTGCAAATGTTTAAAAGGAGCTTGACAGATGATACTAAAATGCACTACAAAGAAGTCAAACATATTACTATTTACTCAATAACTCGTCTTTCTTCCCAAGAGCTCTTCTCATAGAATATCTGAATCTCTCCTTTCACTGCTAAATTTGAGAGCTTAAGCTCCTCAGTTCCACTCTGCTCCTAAGGAAGGTTCACCAACCAGACTCCCCTTGCTGTTATTTCTTGAAATAACACGCTTGAATATGGCTATTATTTGCAAGATAGCCAGATCTCAATTGGAAGGTGCACTATGTGGTGAAAGGGCCATGGGGAACTCCTAGGTTGCATTCAAACAGATCTCCTAGTACAACACACTGAAACTGGAAACCTAAAAACCAGGTAAGACCATGCCACGGATCAGCTCTGCTTTGACAGCTCTTCTCAGGCAGCAGCATTGGGAGACTGCTCCTCACTGCTTTTGGCCAGTTAAGCACAACTCAATGCCTGTTTCCCATCAGCTTTACTAACTTCTCAATCTTGATAGTCCCTCTTCTTTCCTCTGAGAACCTTTCCTTGTGAGCAGGCAGGGCAGATTTGGATTAACAAAGATCAGAGATCACGAGTAGGTGGAAAGAGATAAGAAGATGCACGAAGATAAAGCAAGTCTCAGGTTCTCAAGACTTCTTTTTCTGAGAGCCATGATACAATAAATATTCCATCATTAAAACCTCTAATTCTTGCGCATGGTATTCCCCCTCCTACTCTCTTATTAACGCTATCCTTATTGAACTACTTTTCTCATTGAGGTTTCTTGAATTTTCCCATGGTGACAGAGACGTCACCAGCAGGTGTAAGGAAAGCACGAAACCTCAGTCTCCAAACTGGTAAGGCAGAGGTCTAGAAAGCATGATTTCCAAAAGTAGAAGTTTGACAACAGATACTAGGCTTCCAAAGAGTGGTTTGCTATAGCTAAAATAATAGTTTATATGATTGCTGCAGACACATAGTCAGCAAGGTTCTGCTCTCAAAAATGACCAGCATTTTTACCAGGATGATTTTCAGCTTATTTCAGCACAGTTATGCGATTAGTTTATCATTTAATCAACCAGTCCACCAATCCAAACAGTGACCATAAGGCACGCACAAAACTTGGTATGTAACAATGTGCTCAATTCAAAACATTACACCCTTTTGGATCCCACACTCCTGAAACAGTCACATTGGTATTTTTTGACCTCCTATATATCTGTTCCAAACCAGGTCCTACAAAAACACTCTCATCAGGTAACACGAAAGATGAAAGTTAAGTTAGAAAATGAGTTAGTAGCAACAAGCAGAGAAAGGAGAAGATAAACTAAAGATAACAAAAATGACAGAAGAAGGTGTGAGGACATTTGAGAATAATCGAAATGAAAATATCTGTTGAGAAGACATGAAAAAAAGAAAAATAAATACAAGGCCATAGAAGAGAAGCCTACAGCAGGAAGAGTGTGAAAGTCTGGCAGAAGGACTGAGTGGAGACTAAAAACAGCATCTGGCAGTAGCTCAAATCAAACAAGTCAGCATATGCAAGAAGTGCAGTACACTGAAAACTTCCTCTTGGGTATTAAGTAACCTCAGAGTCAGAATAGAAGGTCTTCCTTCTCTCTTCTTTGGACTACCTTGCTCTAAACCCTGAGGCAGGAAAAAAAAATCTACTTAAACTTTTCTGTGACTGTCATTTCCCTATTGCCACTGTCAGCTCTTCAATGGAAATTTCAAAGGCAAAGCAACAGAAATCAGACTTTGATTTTATTCATTTTTCTAGTGGGAAAGGTGGTGGTGGGTGTCTCCTTCCTGAATGATTTGGGGCATTGAGAGACCAAGTTTTCAAAAAGTCTAGGGAAATTTTCAAAACCTCCAATCTAAACAGACAGGACCCTAGTTCTGTTGAAACAATTTTAGTCATTTTTCAAAAGATGAGCCAAAGCTCCATTTTCAGAAGCAGATTTAAAACATGGAGTGCATCTCACACTGAAAGACAATGTGACAATACTGAACAGTTGCTTTCAAATTGCTGCCTGCCATATGATTTTGCTTCCTTTAATCATGTGTCTGTGAATACAGCACACAAATCTGTGTATTTGTCACTCCCAATTAAAAAAATACAGGTGCGGCTGTGAGATCATCAAATACCACAAACTGGGTAGTCTGAGGACAGCCCAACATTCCAGATCTTAAACTATAGTGATGTTTATTATATTTACCCCTGAACAAAATCTGAAAGTCCCACGTGGGAAAGTATTACAGCACTCGCCAAAGCCTAATATAAACTTAGTCTTGTCAGCATTCACCTGCCAAGCCAAGCAATCCTATTTCAGTGAATATCCCACCATGCCCCATGTGCATAGGCTGTGTGTGCATAGGCTGCTCCCTCTAACTGCACAGCTGGAGCAAACTACAACCATGATTCGTCCCCCACTACAACCATCTGGAGCAGGGTCTTAACTTGAGTTTGCTGTTGTTCTCCTCAGGTCCATGTGTCTGCATTTCCTTCATCAGAAATCAGGAAAAGAGAATGATGATGCCACCCAAATCTCACTCTAACACAGAAAAAGCACATTGTCAGATTTATCTTCTGTGACGGTCTCTAGTGTTGAAGATCAAGCTTAAAAGACATGAACCACAGACAAAGAGACATGAAGACTGTCCTAACATGAATGGCAGAAGAAGGACTGATAGAACATTCCCAAATAATCCCTGGAGGGCAGTGGCAGCCTAAAGACACTATTTTGCTGCCTGTGTAGTAGTGGGGACCCAGCAGAATGCGCTTTTACTTTGGACTTGGGATCCCAACCTCCACAGCAACTGTCAGAAGCTCTTTTAAAAAACAATCTCTGTAATTCACCTTTGAAATACAGCTGCCTACCTCTTCTAGCACTCCTGGGTCATAAAATACGAAGTATACCTCAACATCCTGTCAAGATATGCTTGTACTCCTCGATAAATCTTTAATTTTTTCAAGTTTATTACAGTCCAAAGACTTAAACCAAAAACAGTAATTGGTGTGGTCAAATAAATATGAATTTGAGCCTGAACTCATATGCATTCTACTTTCACTTGATTATTTTTTTCATTGCAAGCATGATACAGCATTAACAAGAGGCAGTTTCACCTTACCAATTTTGAAAAAAAAAAAATCAAAAGATTTTCTCACTGCAACTGGAAATACAGTGTTTACTTAGGAAAGAAAGAAGCAAGGTGGAATGCACCTGGAGGAAAGCAGATGTATGTCCTTGTGGAAATTAAGGAAAACCTCACAGCTTCTGTGAAAGCAGCAGCATAGCTCTTAGAATATCTTGCTATGGAAACCTGAACACTGATACTTTGCACTAAAATATTATGCTAGATCAGCCTGTGCATATATTTTACTTGGGCTGGTAGGTTGAAGATGACAACACATATCACTTCACAGCACACCACTATGAACTATCTGCAAAAATTTGTATGCTCTGATCCATCTGAAGTGGCATGCAGGCCTTTTGAAGTCCATGATAAACCTTTGTAGCAGTTCACAATTGTCAGCATGGCCAGACACTAGTCAGGTTCCCAGTCTTCTAGTTAGATGGATGGCAATCTCTCCATGGGGACCTAGAAAGTCACTTAGTGATACAGAGACCCAGTCACATACCAGCAAATGGATTCTGTTGTATTTTCATTCAGGGTGCCTGAGATGTGACCAAAGGATTCAGACTGCCATGGGAATCTCAGCAGAAAATAAATAATGAGTCTCCTTAAATGCCTCATAAAATCCCAGTCTGAATAACAGAGTATTTAAACATACATCAGGGGACTCTGTCAAGAGGTTCAGGTGTCTAAGTTACACATGCCAGTTTATCAGTTGCACTTCTTACTTGGTACAAGGCAAGAAAACTATTTTATGCACAGGACAGAAGAGGAAGGAAGAGAATCAAGTCAGCCTACTTGCCTCCTGTCCATCTTAAGAAAGGATTAAGTACAAGAAGAATGAAACAAAAATACCTTTGTCCAGCCCTTCAAGGGCTGCCACACAAAAGATGTCTTACAGACGTTACCTTCCAAGTCATTGCTTTTCCTTTAAGATCTTGATAAAGATAAAATTTTGCTATGAGTATTTGCCCAAATGCTTAATTCCTTACTAAATGCTAAACTTTCCAACCATGGTTACATTTATTTTGATTCTCCTTGTTGTTGAAATTGACTTTTTCATCCCTTTTACCTACTGTGCTGTGAATGCCACTTCCTGTCCCATTACAAATCATGAAGAAAAACAATCTTACAAGAAAATGGGTGGAATTTTTTCATTACAAAGTCAGAGTGGCTTTTTTCATGGTTCTATTTGCATTCCACATGCAAGCATATGGTTAGCCAAACTCTGCTCATGTTACAATACAAACATTTCATAAGCAAAAATCTTTCTGAATGAACCATTCGTTAGAAATGGTGACTGCTGTTTATAAATACTACAGTGAAACCACAGAACGTCCATGTAATGAAAGCTCAGCATTACATGAACAGCCCCTCAAACTGTATTTGTCAAAACATTAAGTAAAGAAAACAACCTCTTCTTCCTTCCACTATGTTCTCAGAGAAGTATCCTCTTCACTGAGTATATTGCTGTATTTTATTTCCCTAACAGTGTAAACCACATAAAGCCAGGTTAAAGCTTCCTTATTCACTTATTCACTTTTTTTTGTAGGAAATCTTCCCTAAGTCAACACCATCAAATGAAACAGGAATTACAATTTGACCCACAAGAAACAACAATTACCCTCTCATGTACTGCAGATAGCATACACCGTTCTTTAAGTTCCTTGAAGGCAAACTTATATAATCCTGAAAGAAATGGTACTAAAGCAATAAGGACCATAGAACTAAAACTGGCACATGATAATTTACCAAATAGATACTTGTCAAAAAGAATAGATTGATTTTTAATTTAACTCTTTGTAGAAATCAGAGTCTCTGGAGATGCAGGACACCTTGGCACCACAAACTGCCTCATTTTCATCATCTGATTCTTCAGATGCTGTTCAGAGATGGACTGAGATTTTCATCAGTTTAATCTTCTACAGTTTTGTGTATGCATTGCAGAAGAAACTTGCTTTAACAAAGATTTAACTGAAAGACTTCAACTTCAAACTGTCAACCCCAGTGCACACTCCTTCAAAAATAGCATGTTAATTTTGCTCATCCCCACAGACTCATGTGACCTCTCTTATCTGTACTCTGTTCTCCACCCGCACCACAGCAGCTTGTGGCTATGTCACACAGCTAGATCAAAACTTTTCAGGCCTCCAGGAACACCATCCAGTTTTATTTCATTCTGTACATTATTTTGCTTCATGCCCTATGCTACATGCTAGTAAATGCAAAATCGAACACATGGCAGTTTTGCAAAATATAGCCTTCTGGTTACTTAAAATGACCATGTTTCAATCTAATCCATCATGTTATGGTTTGACCATGCTTTTTAACTGGCTGGCATAAACACATCCTAACAGTTTCCCAAGGCATTTTTCAGAATTTGAAAGTGAACACTGGATTAAAGTTTGCCCTCCAGCCTATCCTAACCAAGCAATGCATTGGAAGTCTCTCCTTAACTCACATGCCCTGCAATGAGAACACCAATACTATCTTTGTATGTGTTTTATTGATTGCTCAACTTCGACACTAAAGCACCAGAAGCTTTTGGCCACATACTATGTAGCATTTTCTGCAATATTGAAGTTTATTAGTGATTTTGACAGCTAAACAGAATGGTACCCTTTTCTTAGCCAAATTTGAAACAAAGGACAGTCAACAGCCTTATGACATGTGGACAATGGCTTTTACTTCAAACATTTGTTGGAGCATCTTCTGTCAACTTTAAATATACAGATTTGCATTTCATATACCCTTTCCTCAATCTTCACTCAAATTAGCATCCCTAATAACTTCTTTTTCTAGTTGTTTTTCCCTCTTGTGCCAAAAAACACCTCAGACTCCTCAGACTGAGGCCTTTTCAGGCTGCCTTTTCAGCAAGCATGCTTGCAGGAGGCAGCCTTTACAAACAGACTATCTTCCATGGTACTTTACCGATGCTTCCACATTGACACTGTTATGTTAACATGAAGGAAAGTGCATGACCTTCAGCTCACATTCAGCTGAAAAGCTTTACAACAAGTTTTTTTTTGGAACTATTCCACCTCGATGTCACATGACAAATGATTGTCAATCTTTTCTGCCCTCCCACATCAGGTTTTCCCAGGCTAGGCTTTTCTGCAAGGCAGTACTACTCATGCCTCATTCTGCAATAAAACAAAACTATTTTAAAGACTTCCCTTTGTATTGCCCACATATAAAAAGTAAGCTAGGATCATTGCTGAATTAAGGATCTTTTTGATGAACAACCTGGAGGCTATATGCAAGAACATGTAGACCTCAATAGAGGTGAGGAGAAGCAAAGAAAGAGGGGAATGCTTCTCTTAGGGCAGTATCAAAGCTTAAGTGAAAACACAAGGGGAAAAAGAGAGGTCCTACATAAAGCAGAAAAAAAAAAAGGTAAAAAAAATGCATTACTCTACCAGAACGATTCAAACATTTCCCTCCAAAGCAGTCATATTGGTGGATGTGAAATAGAAAATATCCACAAGAATGTAATTTTTACATTGGTCTTCAAGACCTGCCTGGACATGCTCCTATACGATCTGATCTAAGTAAACCTGCTTCTGCAGGAGGGTTTGACTAGATGATTTCTAAACGTTCCTTCCAACCCTTACCATTCCATGATTCTATGATTCTAGATCATATTCATTCATGGTTTAACATCATACTTTTAACTACACTGTACTAAGAATTTCAGTGCAGGGGTAAATTTTACAAATTTGGTAAAGTGATTTGTGAATTCATAATTTTGTATAACCAGCAGAATTACATTTACATCTTGCTTTGAAATTAATATATGACTACAAAGATGAGGTAACATATAATATCATGTTTCTACTTATGTTAAACCATCAAAAGTAAATGCTTTGGGGCCAAAAGTACACTTTTTTTCATTTACAGCATGTTTGCACGTGTCTTAACATAATGAGGCTTCCAGTTTGGCACACCTACACAGCATCTCAATATAAAAGTAAAGAATACTGTTGTTTTCTGGCCTAGGTTTAACACTGGTCTCGATGGATCTGGACAGGACTGTATAACACAAAGGCTCTAAAGAACACTAGCATGACTCTCAGCTTATGGAAAGGAAGATGCATCCTTTCCGCTACCTGATTAGTCGCAAGTGTTGGCAATCAGCTGGACAAAGCTGACCATTTATATAAAATCTGTGATGAGAATGTTAACACCCAGGAGAAATATCTGTAGGTTACTGTACGATTCTCAGGATTCTTATGTAAGTAATAAAAGGTCACAGCTCATAAAGGGCTTTTCAAAAGTGAAGTACTCAGCATGTGGAATGAGTCCATTCACTTTGCAGCTTGTTCACATACAGAACATGTTTTGATCCTCCAAATACACCCTAATAAAGGCTTTCAGCATACTTTTTCCATAAGCTGGGCCTCCTTCCCAGTGTAGAGTTGATTCCAAAGACATACTCGCATCAGCTCAACCAGCTTCTGTACCATAAAAATCACTGCAGACTGCAACAGTCTGCAAGACGTCTGTACCTGCATCATGGTATGAAAGGCTGGTCCACTGAAGCACTAAGACTGCAACCAGAAGGGAAATAGATCAGTTAACCTATAAAGAGAAAAAGAAGGTTTGTCTACCCCAGATGAACGACTGTAAGTCCAAAGCCCAGTAGCTTTGGAGCCCTCATTGCACAGATAGGGAACACTTTCTGGTAAGAGACAGAATATGCTTAGGAACAAGTCCAGCATGATTTGAAAACACCCACTTCCTTGATGATTAAACAAAACTAATTTATTTACTGCTTACCACAAACAAATAAAAATATTTGAAACAGATATGGAGTGGATTTAA
This sequence comes from Urocolius indicus, assembly GCA_013401255.1. Taxonomy (NCBI): domain Eukaryota; kingdom Metazoa; phylum Chordata; class Aves; order Coliiformes; family Coliidae; genus Urocolius; species Urocolius indicus. Next base: position 982,991 of record WBNH01009313.1, on the reverse strand, counting down.
AAGGGCTTTCTGGGGAGCTTTTAGGACACAAAAGCTCAATCCTTTAGGCCTCCTTAGAAATCCTAGTTAAAACAAACTTCATTGACTTCACAGAGGTAATGGAGGTAATGACGTGAGAACCACAGCTAGATTAAAAGACATGGTCCACTACAAAGAGATCTATCAAAAACTGTCTCAATGGTAACTGAGCTTTGCAAAACATTTACAACTGACAATGAATTTTCCTTTCCTTTATTTTTGGTATTCCATGTTCCTTTCATTCTCCAGGAAGATTAGGACAAGTTCTGAAAGTGTGTATGACTGTATTTTTCATCTGCACTGAAGAGATAGTATGACATATCTGATGTTCCTTGTCTTACTTACCCATCTGACACGCACTCAGGCCTTTCAGTCACATAGTAGCTCAGCTCCAATGTCTGCTTCAGGACAGATGGTCATCTGGGATTATCATTTATGTTCTTTATGCACTATAATCCTAAAAAAATAATTGAAAAATCTAAGCTTTAATACTATCAGATGTCCAAGAACCATTCAAGGCTTTCACACATAATTTTCTTGAAGAGAAATTCTAAAAGACCATGATGTGACATTCATCCATAAAGGAAGTACCAGGCCACTGATCTATGGCATGCAGTGAAGCATGGAAAGGAGATGAAGGATATACTTGTTACTGATCCACTTGCTTCTGCTTATTGCCTGCGTGCAGGAACTGTGATCTACCTGAAGCCCTCCAGGCATTTAAAGGGTTTGTACCATAAACTCCTAAGGAAAAGGGGATGATCCATAAGCTAAGCTCCCTTAGGAGCCATCTACTCCATATGGAAAGAGCCTTCTGCTGAAATCATAATGGCCAATTTAACTAAAATCTCAGAGAATGCTTAAAGGTCTGTGAGCAGAGGGCAGAAAACCTTACAATGTATTTATGTAGGACTGTTGTATACGTCATACCTACCACCCAGTGCAACTAACTGAATACATAATTTGGAAACAGATGGTCCGTGACAGCCTCAGAGACTGTTCCCAACATGCCACTCAAAGCATGGCAAAAACATGGGTAAAGAGGGTCATGCAGGCACGTGTAAGTAAACTCAACTCTAAAAGAGCAAGGACTTTTTCCATCTGAATAAATTCTGCTAAGGGAAGCGTCAGATATGCATTCTTTGTCCAGATTACAAAGTGCTGTGCCTCCAAGGTTTGTATGATTTATACTTATAAAGCACCTCACACTGTGAGCATCAGGCCAGTTCATTAACAGTCTCATCCAACGCTCCCAGAAACCAATACAACTTTTTTTTACTGATGCCAATACACATTGCATTGCAAACCAAATCAAGGAATCTCCCAAACAACAAAAATATACAGGGCTAAAACCTGAAAGTGTCATCTCCTATGGAGGTCTCCTTGAAACCACAAACGGTTCATTTTATTAGAAACTCATCTTTCCAGTTTTGAGCAGATGAACAAGTAAAAGATCATCTAGATATCCAGACTTCACCTCTGACGCTGTGACACAAAGTGACCACTGCATATAGATAAGCACATCTGCATGTTAAAAATATTTAAAAGCAAGTCACATTCTTAGAAGACCCCAGGATACAAAAAGATAGCATCCAGGTGAAAGTAAATCAGCAGAGTCATGTGTGATGCACTCAAAAAAAAAAATCATCTCCACCAATACAGCACACCTTAGCATTAAGAAAACCTCTGCTACCCAGGAACAAGGGACTACAAAGCCTAGGGAGTAAACCTGCTGTAAAGGCCTTGATACATGCTGTGTCTTTCATGTGCAATACAAAAATACTATGGAGAAAATATAGAGGTCCAGGAATAAGAAATACTGTCTGTACCTAGTGTGGGTCAAAACATAATCCAAAAGTTCTTCTTAAAACTAGAAAAATGAGACATAAAGCATAGAGATGATATTTATACTTTTATAGACACTTAGAAACATCTCTACCTCCCTCACAGGAAAATGTGACAAACAATTACTTTCAGCTACATATTTTTATTAAGTTTGTTTCCTGATGTGTTGTCTTAAGTCAAGGTCAATATAGAAAAGATGTCTTTCAGGCAAGTCCCAAGAAAAGTCAAACTTCTTTTACAGACCCCCATAAAAAGAAGGTGTGGATAGTTCCAAGTCCACAAGCAGCACTTCCATTGCTCCTTTGAAATTTCTGTTGATGACATAATCATCAGCTCTGTGCAACAGCTCAAAGAATCAGGCTTTGCAATGCACTCATTCCATTCCAGCAGCATGACCACGAAGTGCAGAAACAAGAAGTACCTGGGTTTCATAAATTACTGTCAATGGAAGAAAGGAATTTGGCCTCTTGGCTCACTACTGAAGGCCCTATTATATCCCTAAGCTACATCAACTGGTCTGATAAAAGATGCTATGCCTCTCTATACAGCTCTCCTTAATGCTACCTTGTCTTGACATGAAGGGCTCAGGTATTTGAACAGACTGCCCCAGTATATAAAGTTATTACTTCTGTTAAGTGGAAGTGTAATTGATTCTGCATGCTCTCAGTACAATGCAAACAGAAGACAAGATTGCTAAAATTCAAGCAAGTGCTTAGTATTTTTACAAAAGCAGACTGAGTACACTTAGTTCTGTGGTTCAGCTGACACAAGGCAACTTGATCACATAGCCTAGTAATGCTGTTCTTTGACCTTCCTTAGTGCCTGCAGTCCACTACCGTATTCAAATGCAGTCTTCTTTACACACACTGCTGTGCAAGGAACTTGCTATCATTACATTTCCAGAGAGGCCAATTAACTAAGAATTATTTCTGAAGCTGTAGGCACAAGGTCTGTATCTATAGGTCCTTGTAGCTCCTAGAAACAAGTTACCTCTTCTTAAGCTATATGCAACTGTTACAGTCTGCCTTCAGTATAGATGCCTTGCCAGACTTAATTCCTTTCTCTACACTGACTCTGAATTCAAGCATTCCTCCTCTGCTCCCCCCTTCCCCCACAATGTAACTCATGGACAAGTGTAGTTTTAAAGTGCAGAAAGAAATAAGGCCCCATCTTTCTGTCTCTCCAACAGCGTGTGAACAATAAGAAGAAAATACCACTAAAGCAAGGACAGTTAAGAATCACTTCTGTCTCTGAAAACACATACAACCTTATTCTTGCAGGTAGGGACATAAAACTGATGTGAAAACACTGGTCAGATTTGGTAGCATTTTACAATTACTTTACATTCGTGTAGAAGAAATATGCTGCCATGTGCACGTGACTATGAGGAAAACCTTGAAGGTAGAGTAGCTTTACAGAAGGCCAGTCATCATAAACAATAAAGGCAGTGCAACCGCATGACCTTGCTTTTAAAATTCTTTGTCCTTCATTCTTCTGACATAAGCAGCTAAAACTAGTCACAGGAGCACTTACTCATGTTCATAAGTGCCAGCAAAATCAGGCATCAAATTAAGAGAAGATTTCAGCATTTCATTTTGCTCTGTGTGAAACCTCTAGAGGATGTGTCACAGAGGACTGCTAAGCAATTGCAAAACTTCTGGTAGTAAGCACATTTGGACTGCTTCATGGAAACAAAAGTGACTCGATCTTGTGCGTTTTAAGTCACTAGGTCAATTTTTGCTGAAAACACTGGCATAGTCTGCCCACATGCAAGCAAAAATGTGCACACAATTATCTGGATATATATCCTGGCACTGACAGTGCAGCAAAGCAGGTTAATGTGCAGGAGCATCATCCCAGAACAGTAACACAAATCTAAAGGGTGGAACACAAAACCATAAAATAGTTTATTGCTACTGGTCACTTTTTCCTTGTTTGGGGAAGGACATAGACTCTATTCCAAAGAACAAATCATTCAGGCAATCTGTAGCAATGTTGTGTTGTAAAATGTTCCCTCACTCCATCTACAATCCCAAATCAGATCAGAGTATTTGCCTGAAATGGACTACACAGAACTACACACTCTCCTTTTGTCCTTATGTTCCCTTTTCTCCATCTTAAGAACAGACAAACCTGAAGACAGGGCCAAGTCTCCTGGGGCAGAGGAACAGAAACATATTATTAAATAAAGCATGAACATAAGTGGCTATTGTCTTGGGATCTGAAAACCAAGTTTAATTAACCAGATGAGTGGAAAGCAGAGTTTATACAATGCAGACTATCTGTGGATTCTCACCCCAGTCATTTCACAGAACCCTTTGTAATTGTTGGTCCACATAATAGCATTTTTTGTTGGTAAAAATAATTAGCATGACAGATCTTTCTTAATGTATGTGAATGTTGGCATCTAGAAGAAACAGGTGTTTAAAATAGAGGAAAAAAGACCAATCAATATTACATAGGCTATGAAATAGTTCTGTGAGGAAAACATGGCTTCATTGCTTCTTGAATTCCTATAAATTAGTTTCTCGGACTAAAAACTATTCAGTACTAAAAAGATATTGACCAATTCTGTTACTGTCAATGAAAGGGAGTCCTGGAAACAGTCTAAAGGCTTCTGCCTTTCTCTACATGTATTCTTCCTGAAATAATGTATGCTTATGAGAAAAGCATGAGAAACTTGTAAAAATGTTAGCTTTGAGAACAACCAAGGTCTGTCCATTGAGTACTTAATCATCTGATTGTCAGGTCAGAAGTGTAACTTGGCAGTTTGGGGCTCTGTCTTTGGTTTCCAGTGTCTCCATTTCTAAAGACTCAGCTCAAGAGACTGTCACCCATTCTGTGCTTGAAGAGCTGTTTGCTCAGTGGGTGCTTAATATTTCTCAAGTAATTTAAATGAGACTACCATCCAAACAACCAAGACTTAAGGTTAGCTTCATGTTGCATTTAGGATGATGTAACCTTACAATGCTGCAGAAAATGAGGGGTTTGTTTCATACCGTTCACTCCCCTCTATTGCATCCTATCCACATATCATATCTATCTATGCAGCAATAAGGCTGCTACTTCAGCTTGCAGAATTGATGGAAAACTAATTAATTTGAGAGGTGGATTAGTCATCGTTGCAGGAGTGAAAAGGGGACCATCTTCAGTGGAAGCTCACTGCTACATTAAATGTGAAGTTAAACTGCACTCTGCTTACAGTGATTTACAGATCTTCCCTGGGTGTTCAGCTCAGTAGTATCTGCGTGTATATTTTAAAATTATGGCAAAGCAAGTATAAAATGGAATTCAACTCATTATGACATACTAGTGTTTGTGAAAACCTTACATGAATTTTGTCAAAGAGAGCAAACCTCAATCAGGGCAGTTACATACAAAGCCTTCTAACAACATGCCCACTGGAAAAAAAACAAAAGGGTTTTCCCAGCCATTAAAAAAGGTGAGCTCAGATAATTACGTATGAAATGCACTGCTATCCTAGTGAACATTTATACCCCATACTTGATGTTCTGCGGTGACTTGAAACAGATCTATCAGCTGGTAGTTTTCAAGGCTTTCATATATTAAAACATATATTAAAAACTATGACCGATATTGTTTTCTGTGCATAGAGATAAACATCCTGCTCAAAAACTCTATTTAAAAACAAAACCAAACATTAAGAATAAAAAGCATTCAGTATGGCTCAGAGACACTTATGTGGCTGCATTGCATATTCCCTGCCTACACTGGCAGTGTGGGAGCTCTGTTAGTCATCTAATGCGCATATTTGCTTGGCACCATGCCTTTACTTTCTTATGCAGGCAAGAAAGATGATCACAGGTTTATTGTATTCTTACATCTTCATTGCATGTTCATCAGTCAGCAAGACCAGACCTTCCCAATTCAACCTACAGGAGACAGACTAGTTCACAAGGACTGGAAGGTTAAGCATGTCTGTAAAGACAAAGCTGATGTTTAGATTCAAGTTGCTTAGACACGTCGTTTGGTGGGACTAACAAATTTTCAAGATTAAGGATCTGCTATTGAATAGAAGCCTAATTTAGCTTTACTTTCAACCCCGGCACAGATCCTTTTACTACCTTCAAGAGCATTCATGGCTCTTAGTTAGCTCTTTGCCTCCATTCGGATGAAAGCTGGAACAGCATGAATTTAGTTTTCAAGTAAGACTGTGTGAGACCTTCTTGCCCAGAGTAGAGCAGGATCATATGGATCCCATCCTTCTGGCATACCAATTTCATATCAATCATACTACACAACTCCTACCATTCTATGAAAACACATACATGAAAGGTGTGCCTTTTTAGTGTAATGTTGATAACGAAGTCTGAAGAAGAAGAGAGGGAGGCAGAATTTCCAGGTGCCTCAATGTTGTCAGTCGTTGAAGGAGTGACTCTGGTCATTCCCCTACCAATGGCCCTGGATGCTGCAAATCAGTATTTTTACTATGAGATACTTCATGTTACAGCCTGCTTTGTATAGAATTAACAAAGCACTGATCCAATTGCTTTCTGACATGCGAGATGTGATGTGTTTCTGTGGAGCTGCATTTGCTCGGTAACAGTGAGAGGGGGCTGCAGAGCTGACCTGTAAAATTTCACAAAACTCCCCCTGGCTCTGAGTTGGACCCACCTCTGGCCTGGCTGGGCCAATCTGGCCCCTCTACCATCACAGTTTAAAGAATGGAAATTAGTAGTGTGTAGGAGGAGGTAGAAGGGTGGTGCAAGATGGAGGTGCCTGTGGGGACCCTGAAATCAGTGAGAGAAGCAGAGAGAAGGAGCACTAGACTGGAGACCCTCCTGCAGTGCACAGCAAGAGAGCAGCTGTGCCCATGTGACCCATGTAGGGACTGATAGTCACCTGCAGGTCCAGGAGGTCTGAAGGGGTGAATGTTATGGACCCAGTGCCACAGGAGGTGGACTGGAGCTGCAGCCCTCAGAATGAAAGCCTGTCAGAGCAGCTCATGCAGGACTGCTCAGTGTGAGGGATCCTGCACTGGAGCAGGGGAATGGTGAGGAGTCTTCCTCGCCAGAGGTAAGATAAGTGGCAGGAGCCATCAGAACAGGACTGACTGCACCTCCCCTTCCCTGCCCTGCTCATGGGAGGAAGAAGAGGTAAAGACCCCAGGATAAGGTGCCTGAGCACAGGAAGAGGGAAGAAATTTAGGGAAAGGGATCCTAACAGGCTGGTCATACCATTCATCATACCACTCTGTATTGCTTTTGGCTGTTTTCTGTTTGTTATGGTTTTGCTAGATAGCAGACTAAATTCAGTTTCATTTTCTTCCCCAAGTTGAGTAGTCTTGTCGGTTTTGGCTAGGACCATAAAGGGTAAGTGAAGCCTCCTTGTCCTGGAGTACCAAAGGCCTTCAAAACTTTTCTCTTCCCTGTCTGGCTGGAAGGGGGAGGAGAGTGGCTCTTGTGGGGTTTTTTTTTGTTCCTTGCTGGGTGGGCTTAAACCACAACACAAGGGAAGGGGTTCTTTGAGGGGAGGTAGCTCACACTATTTCTTAGATATCTTGGTGGCAAACCCACTTAATATTGACTACTGTATTTATGTCAAGAAGCAGAGTCACCCTGCTCCACTCCACCATGGAAGCTAGCAAGGCCAGCCTTCAAGAGCAGCCTGGAACTGCCTTGCAACTATCTGCTAACCCCTTCCTTAAATGCTTGCAGCAATACAGGCTGCTGTGTGGTAGCTGGTTTTGCCCTAGATGTGCCCAAGTCTGGATTCCTGAGGACTGCAGTACTTTGGTGCAATGTCTGCTGACTGTGCTCAGTGTGTTAGTCTCCAGATGAAGGGAACAGCTTTTGACAAGCTGGAGTTCAGAAAGGTAATATCTGGTCTTATCTAGCAGGGCTGTCTTTAACTTCTGTGCTGATATGACAGAAGTATGTGGGAAGCATCCACAATAATCAACCACCTTTAATTAGCAATTAATTTAGTGAGCTGCTAAAGTCTAGCAAAGATGAATCCTGAGAGATTCTGGTCTCAGATACCCTGATGTAAATCTAGATTAACTCCTAGAGAGAACATCAGTCTCCATGACAGTTACTTCAGTTTTACACCCAGCTACTCTGGATTTGTGCATTTGTTTTCACAGTTGTGTGGGAGACCTGTCTCAACAAAAATCAGTCCTGCTTTCCTGCAGATTCTGCAAGGTACACAGTTAAATTTCTGTAAAAATTCAACCTCAGTGAAACAAGGAAATTCAATTATCCTCTCTGATGAAACCTAAACCTCCTACATAACATACAAAACCTCTGCTACAGAGCCAGCCACTATAAGTGGTCACAATATCTTCCTCAGCTCTCAGTCTTCAGACAGTAACAGTAATTCCCTCTCATTGGATTTCATGAAGCACAACAGCAAACATCAAAATTACTGCATTCTTCTGCCTAGGCATTAAGTATTACAGAATACCAGATCCACAGAGTACACAGTTTTGAGTCTAGTCTGATAGCCCTACCAAAATCCACATCAGTCTTTACTCCCTTAGAAAGATGTCCTTGGAAGGGGGAAGTGGAGGAGGTGGAGGGGGGGTTTAACATCTTCTGGCCATTAGCATTGCCTCATGTGATAAACACCGCAGCTGCAGCAAAGAAATTTAATTTGGAAAAAACCGAAGTTTTTGTCCTGCCACACAGCCCCTCACCCTTCTACCAACTCTAATCAGCTCTGCATCCCCATCTCTGCATAGCCATCACTTCGCCTTCCTTTACCTCTTATGCCAACCATTGGATTAAATTCTCCTTCCCACCTATGCGTGAATCTCAGTCCAAGTAGTGCAGCACTGCTCATGAAGTTCTAAGGTGATTCAGGTAAGGAGAGTACAGATTCTAAGTAATAAAGTGCAGAAAGAGATCACAGTCAACATACAAATACAAGTGCTGTAACTCCAAATCCAACGTATGTCCAGAGAGCTTGGCAAATGGTTTGTGGAAACATTATTGGGGAGATACTTTGAGCCACTTCTGCTTGATGGTTTAAATTCACATTAAGAACTGCATAAAACTCATTCATGTGGAACACTTTTTTTTTTGAGCAAATTATATATCTCCCCAAACCAGCCTAACTTTGAAGGAATTGGGACACATTTCTACCTCCATTTCACTCATGATTATGTTCATACTGCAGATCCTAACTGCCTTGCCTAGTTTTATCCTTTGAAGGAACAAACTATCCGAAGGAACCCAGAATTTGCTTGCTAGTCCCTTGTTTCATGACATAAGAGGGGTTGAATGCATTACTTGAGATGATCCAGTAAGCTCAAAGCACAGTCATCATGAATCCATAAGTAGGTTTCAGAGCCTTATTTCTTTCTTCTGCTTTCACGTGCAGTGAAGTTTTCAGTCTGAAGACTGTTTTGCCAATAAATATTAGTGTGAATTCATGGTCTCTCAGCATTGGGTCTCCATCAAAACAGCCTGATGGGCTTATAAGCAAGCATCATACTAGCAAAGCATATGGCATGAGTAGAGGTAGCCAAAATTTTCGTGGTTCCCATCATTTGTAGAGTTCAAACAGCATTAGTCATGTACATCCACAATTCAGTCAACCCACAGCAGAATACACAAAAGGATATATGTTAGTACTAAATAAGCTTTTGTTGTCACTAGTATTCTAAATGTTTAAGTCTATCTTCATGGTTAAGGCTAGATTGGGGTGGGGGAAAGTACATTTTGAATCTATAAAATCGCTTGGAAACAGGCAGTTATTTTAGGATGAAGCATTTTAAAGGACTCACTAATTTATTCTTTAAAAAAAAATTAAAAAGAAGACATATGTAAGCAGCCAGGTTTCTACAAGAACGATTAGTTGTTGCTTAAGTATTTAAATGAAGTGCCTGGAAAATATTTGACAACCAACAGCTTGAAAAGGAAATGATAATTTTTAAGGTGGCACACTTCAAAAGGTTGTATGTAACAGCTAAATAAATGCAGATCTTTATAAAAGATGACATTTTAGCTAGGCAAATGTACACAAGAATTTCTTCTACACAGACCAGTTTGGTTCTTACGTCTCCCAAAAACTATTAAACTTTTATAAACTTGTCTACAGATACAAGTTGACAGTATAACAGGAAGAATATTTTAAGAATAGCTATTCCAGAATGAATACGTCTGCACAGGAAGTTGTTTAGAAAGTTATTGCACAGTGATGTTATAAGGATAACCTATAATTAGTACAAAATATTACAGCATGCCACAAATAAAAACAATTCAATGTTTTTCTGAAATTAAGCAAAATAATCTATTCTCCAGATGTACCAAGAACTAAGCAAATCTCATAGCACCCTATAATACTTATTGCAACCTCGATAAAATTACTGTGCAGAAATAAAGCTAGAATTACACATAAATCTCAGGTGCCTTTTCTGAACTTAGTTGAGCTTCACCAACAGGTGAGATCGGAATTAACTGGTTACTGAGGGCTGGACATGAATATCCTGCTTAGTTTCTAAAAGACTAACTGGACACAAAGCAATCTGTCTTTCCAGTGTTTCTCCAGGATCTCCCCAGCTGACTCATCCTCCTGCCTAAAGTACAGCATGTAAGTAAAACAAAGCAAAACAGATTCTCTCATATTATCAGAATCAAAAATACTTTGTATAGTAGTAAGAGACAGACTAAAACCAAAGCGGATGCCATTAAATTTCCAGGAAGCTAATCCACCAAAGAGCGTACTACACCCTAGAGAGTCTTTAATGAACAGTGTCACATTTGCAATGGGGTAGTTAAGGTTGTGTCAGCAAATACATTATAAATCTCTAATTATACTTCAGCAACACAATCCTGAAACTTACTGTAACATGATATACAGGGTCACAATTCAGGAAGACAGATTCTAGGAGGCAGACAGGGTTAAAGTGTTAGTATCAAGGCAGATTGGATTTCATGTTTTAAATGGGGGGGGAGGGGAGGCAGTGGGCAGGAAGAGAAATTAAAAGAAAACTTGGAACCATTTCAGGTTCCAAAAGTAGAAGACATTTTTGCAGGCATTTCAGGCCAAATCCTAGAGGTGATAAACACCCTTGACTCTAATCTCAGTGGGACATATTGGTGGTTAGCATCCTCCCAAAGAATGAGGGATTACCATTGTCCAAGTACTCATTTGTATCAGTGAGCATTAACGCATGTAGCTGTTTGTAGGGTATGGATCTGGATCACAGTCCGCGTGTACTCATCCTGTTATTCTTGATTTGAGTGCTTTATCCTGCTTCCATCACAGGGCTAATGATGTCTATAGTCCAAGGTCAGAAAGATAAGGACCATAAACTTCCAAACATGATGAAATATACAGCATATAAGTGCTTTATGCAAAAAAATATACTTTGCATTAGATGCAGCATTACTTTCCCCTTGATGTTTATATGTGCTATTTTTCACAGTTTCTTGGCATTGTTCCTTTAATTAGAAAATACATAGTATCAAATTTGGAGTTCCTACAGCTTCCAAACCCCATCAGCAGAAGCAGAGTGCATGTCTCTGAGTTCTAATTCTTGGAAACAGATTGCAGTAGTGGGGCAGGGAAGCAGTATCAGACACTGTTAAGACATTGGATGGAGCAGACAGAGGCACTTTGTGATCATCCAAATCTGCAGTAAGTGGTCTCAACACTGAATTAAGGGCAGTAAGGTATAAACTAAAGATGGTAGGTCAAAGAAAAGTCAGTAAGTGGTATTTCAATACCAAATGGAGGCCCATTTGCTGACTGCATCCATCCCTCCTTGTCCTGAAGTCCAGGCACTGGTGCACCACAATGTCCTATGATATCCCACTCTCTATCCTTTAGTATTTCTGTTACCTTCACAGATGGGCACATGTGCCCAAGAACAGCCTTCAAAGTGCCTTAGGCCTTGACTGCAGCCAAGCCTGTCCCATTTGTGAACTCCGGCCAACTGGCAGTGAGGCATGAGAGGACTTCCCTTTTATCCTGCCCCACACCTTGCAGGTGTATATCTAGGTGACAGTAAAATGGCATTAGGGCCCCAGAGCCAACACTATATCCTCCCCTGCTTGGGCTTTGCTGGCTTAGCATTGATTACTGCCCCTCTGAAGAACCTACTCATGGAAAAAACAGTATGTTTCTTCTAGAGTCCAGGGATGTTGCTCTGAGGGCAGGGGCACTCTAATGAGCTTTCTTTAAAAGAAAGCTGGGTAGAACAACTCAAGTCCTATATCAGGACTGAGGAGCTCCCCACTCTGCCTCATATAAGACTTACCACATTAAGACAGTATTGTCTTAATTTTACTTAATTGTATTATTTGGACACTACAAGCTACAAAAGTGCCATATATACATGTACATGAAATATGACCACCTTTAATGTACTCAGGTTTGAAAAGCTTATCCATTCACATTAAGATGTTGTAAATTAACAATCAAGAGCCATCCTGACTAGAAATTTTGATTAGTAATCATACTGTAACTCAGAACCTTGCCTTTCACCCAGTTGTCTCCCTCCCCAGCATAAATCATGATGAGCCTGATCTTCTTGCCTAATTCCTCTTTCTACAAACAGACTGAGTTTACTGGCATGGTAAGTCAATCCTAAGGAGGACTGAACCAGAAAGCAGACTATGCTCTAGAAAGAGAACAAGTTTCCTGTTTCCAGCCTTGTACCGAATGGCATCTTGCTGTTTGCTAAATAGACTTCTCAGGTTAAATTGCCCCATAGGTCTTGGGGTGCCACACATCACTGAAGGGAACAGAAATGGTTATCCCAAAGGGATAAATGCAGCACCTCAAACCATCAGCGTGTCACTACTGTATCCATTTAGCCTATTACTGCCACAGCCTTAAAAATTAATGAGCTCTCTTGGGAGTACACAAACATAATGCTCAAAGCAAAAGAAGCTATTGCCAATACTATTTTCCTCTCCCTAGACACCACTTCAATACAAAACAGAACAGTAGCTTTTGTCCCCAAGCAGAGCATCAGGATCCTTTCAGACAGGAAAAAATACCTATGCTTATGTGGATAGGCCTTGAAATTCCACAACCTGCAAGCCCTCACCGTGATCTTGTTCCTTCCCCCATCTAGGAGATTTCTGCCATCAACTTCAACACAAAGCAAAATTAAGCTTCATTTTGGGGTAGCTTCTGAAGTCATTTTTGTCCAAGTTCTGTGAAAATGCTAAACCTTGCTTCAAAATAATAATGTGCTTACAACTGAAGGGAGTGCTTAGTTTCTCCAGCTCTGACTTGATTTCTCACTTTTCCTTTTGCTGTGCAGCAGTTAATACACCCACAGATATGACATAGCATATAAACAGAAACACAGATCAGCAAGGTCATTCATGCAAGGCCTCTTCCTTAAGGAAGTCTCTAACACAAAGGCAAACATCAGTAGATGAGGCTCTGCTTCTGCATCATGTTCTTCAAATGTGAAAACCTGGCAGGTGCAGGCAGGGATAGAAACAATTACACTCTCACCCTTTCCAGCCCTTGTTTTTCATGGCATCACTGTACGCAAAAGACACAGGAGAGAAATTGCTTCTTTTGCCTTCCAATCCCTTTACTTCCCCAAAAACACATCAAACAGTGTCACTGAAAAATCCCAGAATCATAGAATGGTAGAGGTTGGAAGGGACCAACCCCCCTGCAGAAGCAGCTCCACCTAGATCAGAAATAGTTTGCCAGAAAAAGGTTTAGAAATCCTCAAACAAAATGGGCTAAGCATTCAGAATTAACAGCCCCAAAATGACAAAATAAAGAGATTGGCAGACTATAGGTGCCTTCAAATTTATACTGAGCTGAGTTGTGAGACTCATTCTTGAGCAACAGAGAAAAAAAAGCTTCTCTAGGACAAAGGACCAATAACATGTAAATGACTAAGACTAACAAACAGGGCTTTGTGTAGCATGACATACTAGCAGGATCTCAGACTTTGGCCCTTCTCTAGCTCTGGTAACATCAGCTCATAAAATCATGCAGCAACCGAAGAAGAAAGTTGGCAACCACATGCAGGTAGATGCCATGCTTAAGTTCAACGTTGTAGGCATTGGCCTAGAAACAGCTGGACGGATTAATGTGGCATTTTTAAGGACCACTACTGGCTTCAAGATGATATTTCCAAATACCGTGTTCCCACAATCAGTTTGGATTTGGCCTGCAATCAGCTGCAAAAAAAAACAACAAAAAACAGAAGCTATTGACTCTCTTGTGTATCCTGTAGTGTGGGACATCAGCTCCTTTCAGAATAAATGTAGTGGGGGACGTCAGCTCACTTCAGAATAAAGTCCCTTACAAACAAAGGATTCTATAGGTTCAGGGAAAAGCTGTTCCTTTCATACTTGGACAACATTAAACCAAAGCTACTAATCTGAGAGGATGTAGTGGACAAAGAGGACAGTTTATACCTCCTTGGTCTGAATCCTTTGTGGCAGAAGGTTACTCAGCGCTTTATGGCTGAAGAAGACATAAATACATAGCTAGAGGAGCTAGACACTTGGTCTGGAGAGGTGACAGACAAAAACTAAAAGGATGAAAGCCATGCACAGACAGCAGAGATTGGTATTGGTTGAAAAAAATGAAGGAAGAAAAGCTTGTAGACACAGATAGGAAACTGTATTCCAAACTGGAATAAATATTCGGTTTCAAGATCAGTAAATCAGCTTAGAGATCTATTCTTAATTTCTACTTCTGTTCAGTACGTGAACCTGAGGAAGCAGTGGGATGCCTTAAGAAACCAAATTCCCAACTGACAGTAGACACTATTCCAGCTAGCTTTGGACTGTCTTCTCTTCCCAGTGTAATCACCATCTCATAGGCACAGTTCTACAAATCCCAGACCACCAGATAAATGCTGGCAGGCTGTTAGAGAACATAGTGATGCCAGAGACAGTGTTAGCAGGACCTGACTTTTAAACAAGCTTGCCAAGCAGAAAAAGAATCTTTTTCTAAATCCTGAGTACACAGGCAATGGTCTCCTCTGTCCAAACACAAGAATCAGCATCTTACAGCTGGCACAATTTTTTTTACATTAAAAAACCTTGTGTAACATTAAAGTTATGCCCAGGACTAACACAAAACAACAGTTCTCAATTTAATCTAATGCAAACTAATATAATTTAATCCACTCAAGGACAACAGACTGAAAACTGATGTTCTGAGTCGCACAGAATACACTGCAAACAAAATACACTGTTGCTTAATTGCTGGTTCTCCCATTATACAGCATCACTATAAAACTTCAGAGCACTGAATCTCCATTTGCGATTTACTGCCCACTGGCAACGTAGAATTGTGGCAAATAGCCAAAACTGTATCTACACTGTTTCCAATCAGGGGTTTGAGCAGTTAGGGAGCCAGAGAGCACATACAAAATTCAAAGGGACAATGTTTTTTACTAAAAAAATCAGGACGTACACTGTTGCACACAATGCTTAAAGCTCAAAGAGGTGGAACTTCAAAACAAATGCAGTGCCTGCTTCAGGGTAGAAATACATAATTTAGAAACTAGAGATGTTCTAAAATGTACAGAGCATGTAGAACATTACACATGCTTGTGGTAATTTACCACAAAGAACAGTGCACATAAGGGTCAGAAAACATGGTTTAAGACAATAAATAACAGGCTAAAATTCCTACAGCATTTGGGCATTCAACTCCTTATCTGTGTCAGTGAAAGTTCCACGTCATATAAGTATGTGAGAAATGCCCCTCCATTTAAAAGAGTATGTTAACTATTTTAACTATGTGACCATTCTAAACAGGCTCTGAAGTGCAAAAGCAATCGCCAGCAAAATAAAATTGCCATTACATGCTTTTTAGTCACTGGATTTATTACAATAGTTCATGAAGCTCCCACCAGTTTCATAACAAAGTAGTCACATCTGCAGTTTCACAGAAATGATCATGTCTACACCAAAGTTTCAGCTTATGGATGTTTGCAGGCTCAGATTTCCATGTTTAGAAGAGGACTGAAACAAGCCAACTACTTGAACGATTACACCTCTCTTGGCTTGCTATTCTCAAACTTAAGGAGCAAATGTTTCAGTCAATGTAATGGAATGGTAGCAGTGATCTGTACTGGCAAGGGAGGCTCTGCTCCTGAAGGAGACAGCTACAGCCAAGCCCCAGGCTGCTGATATGCACTGAGAATGAAAATGAGGGAACAGATGCTGTTGGAGTACCAAATGGAAGATGTTCTGGAAAACAAAACAAACAAATCTAGCCATACTCAACAAGTCCAAGTGCAGGAAGGAAGCAGCAAGTCTCTGTCTCTAAAAGTAAAAAGGGCTCTGCAGAACCATCAGAAAAAAAATATGCTCCTTGATGAATAAAATAGATTCCATTTCCCAGAATCTATGAGTGAGGCTAGAAAAACTACTCAGCATATTTACCTGTATTAGAAAACACAAACAAAAGTCCTCAAAAAACAAATAGGCAACTGTAATTGTGAACTGACAGCAAATGCAGAAGTGATATCATATATCCAAGGGACTGTTTTAATTAACATCTCTGGCAAAACAAGCACTCTCCAAAAGAGGCTGAATCAATAGCTTTCTTCTAGGAGTCCTGACCTAAACAGGATGATCTAAATCTTACAAGAGTAGAGAAACTGAAGCCTCAAGTCCATAAAGATTCTCACTGCCATTAGCAGATCTGCAATAGTCTGCTTTCCTTATTTTATGGGAGTATATGCCTGTATTTTAAATAGCCCAAATTTTGGTCGAGTCCAAGTAACCACTACAAGATGCAAATTCATTACCAATTGAGAAAGATGTGGAATGCATCCAGGGAGATCCAGCTGCCTGCCTTTTGAGTACATAGCTACTCAATTCCAGAATGGTAAGAATAGGACTCCAGAGTGGCTTCTGGCGTTTATGCTGTCACCACAGCTGTGCATGACAACTGTCAAACTGCAATCCACAGACTGCTTGTGACAACCCAATTTTCAAAGAGCAGTTGGGATCAGTGAGAAGGTTCAACAGACTGTTCTGCTGTCCCATCAAGAATAAACTTCTTAAGTCCTCCTCTACCCATCCCTTACCATTCACTTACAACTGTCATTTTACACATGGGAAGTAGAGCTGTGGTCCTGGCAAGCTGGTGGGCGGCAGGAACAGGTCTACAAAAAAAACAACCCTTTTAAAAGACTGAAATTAGGCAAGTATTTGCCCATCTGAAAAAAATAGCAAGGCAAAAAAAAAATTAAAAGCACACCTCAGCTTTTGAATCCTGCCTTCCAAAAGGATCTAAACTTGTTGTACTCCAATGGAGTCCTTATTTCACATCCCTGAAGTATTCACCTTCACCTAAAAGTCTGCAGTGTTGTTGGTTGCTAAAATCTTCTGCCATTGAAGCAGTAGGAGGGGAATGAAGGTAGTAATTGGAATGACCTGCTTTTACAGACTGCAAGTCATCAATTATGAAAATAGTTATTATTTATAGCACCCAAGAGATACAGTTCAGAACAAATATCCTCTCCATGAAAAATTCTGAGCTTTTTTTCAGTAGTTTTGGTTTTCAATTAAGTCGGAAAAGGTCTGTATTTCCCAACAAACTCTAAGATATCATTAGAGACTCATGATATCTCTGGTGTTAAAAACAGAATATATTCTCCCACTGAAGGGGATTAGCAACTATCTGGAGAGAAATTGTCTCAGGGTAGAAACCGCATGGTTTGCGACTTTCTCAGGTGTGGAATTATGGGAACAATAAGATACAACCTCATTTTGAAAGAGAGGTATACTTTCATCCAAATTAATTCATCATCTAAATTCATCTAAGTTGCCTCTGCTAAGAGGTGATATTAGCAGAGAAATTATACATTAAATAGTAACGCAAGTAGTATGCTGTACTTTCAATAATGAAAGAAGTTATGCAGAAGCTTAGTAAATACAAATCACCTTGTAAGCTTTGATTGAGTCTTTAAAGATGTGAAAGATTCAAGTTTCTGCTTCTCAGTATGTCAGAAACAATACAGGTAGCTTATGGGAAAAAAAAACAAGTATAGATGAAATAATTGAAGGGAATCATAACATCCCAAATTGATACTCTTTTCTAAAAGACTTTCAAGTTAAATTAACATTCGATCACAATTTCAGAATGTGTTTTAACACATAGACCAACAATGCACTTGTAATTTTCTTGCAGAGATTTCATAGGCTGATGTGGTCCCACAGGCAAAATAATCCACTGTCAAATACTTAGGAGCTTGACATAAAACACATAATTTACAACTTTTGTATTACAAAGAAAATCTAAATGACTGACTTTTGCCAAATTCCTACAAATAATTCACCCCTTTTTATGAATGGGCAATTTCCTTCAAGCATCTTGTCCATTTATTTGCATGCATCAACAGTCGCACTGTCCCATGTCTGCTCCATTTACTTCAAACTATTTTCTACTTTATTGATTTCAGCTTTCAGGATAGCGCTACTCTTACACCAATTTTCAACATCTAATTCTAAATGATGCATAATGCAAGTTACTTTTACCTGTACCCCTTTGCAAGGGGTATACATCTCCAGACACACCAAACTCACAGGATCTAGGGAGATTGTGTTTTAAAAGTATAGTTCTGATGCTAGTAAACATGCATTTTGAGAAGTAACAAATGTCACAGAGTCACTTCTCTGCTGCACTGGTAATACAAGATTCAGCATTACCTGAATAAACAGCTACAATTGTAAATGGAAAGTATTTTTTGCACTATACAGATGCAGAAAAAAGGAGTGGATATCTAAGAGGACATTTAACCTTAACTTCTCATATTGGGTTTACAGATGAAAATACAGATCTTTACCAAGGCATATGTACTTTGAAGATTTTGTGCTTTTATTACACTTCAGCTTGCATTGTCACTGGTCTCCTCTTTCACTGCTTTAGGTTTAGATGTGGTTTAATTAACCTATGCAACAGCAATTTAGACCTGAGTCTGTATTCACAGGGCTGCCTAGCAAAATAGCCATTTGGAATATTTAGAGATATACATTTCCATGTTCAATCTGCTTCTGTAAAATGTGTGCATGTGTGGAAAATCAGCTTGGTACCCTAATGTTAGCAAATGTCCATATGAAAATTGGGCCTCCATTTCCCAATGAAATACATTCATCTCCTGCATCTCTCAGGGTCACATCAGAATGAACAACAGGATTTGATCACTGTCTGATTACAAATAGAAACCTACTTTGCAAGATTGTTCTCTGCATTCAGTGTTTCTTACAAGTTCGATGCAATGAAGGTGAAAGGAAATGGAAAGAAAAAATCTAAATTTAATGTACATACCCGTTAAAATATCCACTAACAGTGTTCTCCCCACCACCCAGAGCAGCTACCACTCATATCCTTATATCTGCCAAGTATTGTGGGGTTTCTTTTGTATTTAATATTGGATTCACAACTGTGTAACACAGTTCAAGGCATAATATGCAGCATCAAGTGTCCTAGTCTCCTGACCTGTTACTTGTTTCCTACTGACAGAGCCACACCTTGCTAAAATCCTCAGTGATAAAAAAAAGAAATATGTCAACTGCAGGTTTCAAACGGCCTTCTGCCAATGAATTAACATCTTCAGAATGCACAGCTTTCAAAACAGAGGCTGCTTTGGAATCAGTAGTTTCAGTCATGTTGTAAAGATTACACCATCAATTTCCTAGATTTCCTAGCAGTTGTAGAAACAAAGTAGTTAAGAAAAAAATGGGTGCAGATCTCAAGTTCACCAGGGTAAATAAAATAACATCCTCTAATGTAGAGAAATTCAAGTCACACTCATGTGCAGAGAAAACCTAGTTCCTCCATAGCCATATCAGTGTAACTGAAGAGGAGCAAATACACCTACAACAGATCCTGAATGCAGACTCTAGCCCATTATTAAGCTTCTTCAGTGCAATACTTCTTGTAAAGTCAAGGACATCCAGTCCTCCTTAAGACTTACAATTTTAGACTGGACTACGGTGCCATCTTACTCTGTCAGTGTCAGCCAGGAACTCTGGAGCTCTATCCTCCATCAGTTTCTTCAAGGAACACTCTTATCTTGCACAAAACTTCTGTCTTCAGAGTCCAGGGTGCTCATAGAACTTTTAATGAAACATGATCTGTGGACAAATGAGTGGTAGAACAAGTCTACTGATATATGAACTACAAGACTGGAATGATTTAAAAAAGCAGTGTAATTAAGACTAGCTGTGTCGCAACTTATGCGGTTCCATGAAGTGCTGCATGCAAAGAGACCAGTTTGGATAGAGATATGTGAGCTATGTGTGACAGGGCAAAACTAGGGAAAAGGCCTGGCACACTGCAGGTACTCCTAACTTTCAATTTAAGCTTTCAAAATCAGTTTGAACCTCTGGCATATCTGGAAGTACAAAGTTTACACAGGATTATGAAGATAAGTATCACCCTAAACAAATTCATGCACATAGAAGATGCTCCATGCAGTTATCATTCTTTCTAGCACTCATTGCCACTCAACCCCAGCATCACACATTCAATTCTTTCAGAAAAGACGGTTTTTATAAATGGCTTTATTATACTGTGGTGATTGTCAAGGCTGGTTTGAAGATGTTTGCTTGACAGCAGATAAGGGAGATCACTATCTCCTTGTAAACTGAGTTGCTTATACCTATGCAAGTTGTGTCCATAGGTCTGCATTGCTATAAAGATGCACTATTTGTTATAGCCATAAGTACAGTAGTAAAACAGAATGAAATTAGTCATGATACAGAATCACAAAGAAAACAAGAAACGTTTTGTTTTGTTATGCTAGAAGTCAACGCTTTCAAAAACATCCAATATTTTGGGCAGCTACCCTTGACCTTAACCCAGAGGCAGATTGTTACTTTGCTCTACACCAGTCTTAGAGTTGCAAAGAGGTATTTCAGCCTCACTGAAACAAGTTACAAAAGGCTGGCTGCTCCTGCCCCAAACAGGTTAGGAGTCACATTACTATGCAGCAGATCACTAAGCAAGGCAGGACTAAGGGAAAAAAGACACAAATCAAGAACATACAGGACCACTTACTGTAATACCAGCTGGTCACAAAACAGGAGTCTTACATTTCAAGAGCTTGAATATGACTTCTAACCTGTAAATTATTATTATACTAGCTCTTTAAAATGTTGCTCAAAATCACACGCCAAGTTGGTTCCATACCATTAAGGGAGGAGTCTGAAAAGAGCCAAAAATAGTTACTGTTCCACAGAGAGATAAAAATCCTGTCATTTTTCAAAGACATTCAAGACCTTTGTCTTTCTTGAATATCACAGCTTGATCGTTATGCAGTAGCACACATAGATACAGCACATACATACTCGGAAATTCTTCTGGCCTTATTCTGCTAAAGATGCCATAGCACAAATAAGCTCTTCAGCTCTTAACTTTCACTTGCATGTTTTATTTGCAAGGAGTCTCAAATATCTTCTAAAGTAGAAACACTTAATATCTAAAACTCTTTTAAGCATCAGCTTAAGCCAGGAACTCGTGCCCTATCATATGTTGAGTATTGGGTCCCATCAGTCACACTTTGTTGTGATCTACGCAGGATAAGCCAATTGAAAGAGAACTGTGGTCTCTAAAAATCACTGTCAATTTTGCTGAGGTGGGATTCTGTCACACCCCTTTTAAAAGGTAACAATTCAAAAAGCTTCTTCTACAAAAGCCAATAAGGCTCTAGTCTCTGCTGCCTCTTCTGCGTTTTGACTCAACATCCCACAGGACAGTGATCTGAAACCTAAGAAAATTCCCTGACTTCTGGCAAGGGTTGGTTTATGGACAACCATGAGGTAAAACCAAGCAAGTGGAATTCTTTAACGTAGTCTCTCAAGCAAATTTATTCATTTTATTCTGGAAACAAAAATTCCCTAATTTGTACATTAATGTCACTCCTTTTCTTGAGTAAACTTAACTTCCTTCTCTCATATCTTCTGTTGACAAACCCAAACCAGAGCTAAATGGCTGATCTTTTTAGACTGAGCCAGAAAGTCAGAACAGAATTTCTTTTTTTTCTCCTATGCTGCAAATCAGTGTAATTGCTCCTACTGCAGCAGCATCTGTCTTTCCAGATACTGAGAAAGCAGATACTGGAAAGCATCCTGCTACATAATGGAATTTCGAGATCCAGAAAACAAAATAGCTCATAAATAACTTCTCCGCTCTCCCTCCCACCTCCCCTCACCCCATAAACTGCCTAATGGAAACCAGCTCTTCCAATTCAAACCAGTTCAGGTACTTAAAAGCTGAATGTGTTTACTTGTCTTCCTGCCTTGCATGTTATCAATATTAATATCAAAAGGTGCACGGTATAATCATTCTGATTTGCATTCCTGTTGTGATTCTACCATTTACCACACTAAATTGTTACTAAATTGATCATCTTGCTATTTAAAGATGCTTGTTCTAGTTTTATATGCATGACATCCAGTTGGCAACTCTCTCTGCAGTTAAGTGACAAACACTTTAAAGCTTAGGCCTTAAACCACAACTACAATGCTAAATGAGAAGAAAAACCCATAAACCATCAGAATACTACAAAGAATAATGCCTATTCAATTATCACAAAATGAATTAAACAAGTAGACATGTTGTGCTTACCTTCCTGCACATACCTACTGAAAACACTGGGACTCATTATATGCCAATGTAAATTAGAGTTCTGGTGTCCATTTTATTCGCATCCAAGTCAACAGGCTAAATTTTCTGTCTCTCACTGAGTGCATATTAAGCGCCTGAACAATCCTTGGCTTCAGACAGACAATCCTAATTCAAATATATCAATGAAAACATTGGCAAAAGCACTACACTAGGCTACTCCAAAGGAATGAATTGGAAAACAAGTGTGGAACAAGCACAGAGAAAATTTTTTACTTCAGATATTCCACATAGTAAAATTCATCAGTGACGTATCTTATAAGTTCTGCTGAAACCAGTACAAGCCCTCAGTCCATTCAAGATCCAAACTTTAGGAGTTTTACAACAAAGAAGTTATCTCAAACTGCCAACAAAACACCGTGATTAGACAAAAAAAAACACACCAAAAAACCCCCACCAAACCTCCTCGGTATACACAACACTTGAGAAATAAAACCCGGGTACTGCAGCCACTTTTTTTTTTTTTTTTTTTAATTCAGTAATTTATTGCTCTAATACAAGCACAGAATCTGATCCTCAGCCGTAGATCTTTGCCTGTCAGGTGGCTGCCAGTGGAACTGGATCCAAACCTCATAAACTTTGTAGATAACACTGTAATGCAAAGGCTTAGCCTACTGAATCTTTACTTTGCAAATATAAGAATCACAGTCTCCCTAAAATGTAATTGCATAACAAGATAACCCGATGGAAAGTTTGAAAAATCCTCTTAGTTGCAAATAAGCTCACAGGGCACAAGTGAAATCTCTTCTGTTCCAACCGCAGCTCCACCAAAATCCAGCTGCACACAAGTCTCCAGGTTCCCAACACTTTGTTACCTCCAACGCCAACTACCCTGCTCTCAGTACCGCCGTCTAGTAGAGAGGGGCAGCTGTCTGCCACATCAGCTCCAAGGCACCGCTATTCCCGGAGAGCCTCGCAAAACTGTTGCTGCTAAAATTTTAAAGGCTGCCAGTAGTTAACTACCGACTGTACCAGTTCAAAAGCGGCCTCTCTGGAATCCCCCAGCCCTTCCCAAGCGCAGACACCAGCACCTGCCTCACGCATGCCGGTGTGCTCTTTGACGAGGGAAACCGCTCCTGGCGGTCACGCAGCCGTACGCGCGCCGCCAGCACGCCCCGGGCCCTGCGGGCGGTGGCGGGGGCAGCAGCGGGGAGCGGGCGCCTCGGCAGCGAGAGCAGGGAGCAAACAGACGGGCTGCCGGCAGCCCTCAGCCCTTCTCACAGACGGGTTCAGCGCCGGCTGCTGCCCGCTGCCTCCTCCCCAGCCCCGAGACCAGCAACCCCTCCGCGCGTCGGCTAATGCCGGCTCGCCCACCTCCGAGCACCGTCCTTCCCCGGGGAGCCGGGCTGCTGCTGTCGCATCTCTTTTTATGCAGCAGGACAATTTAGGAAGGGGCTTGTAGGAGAAGCCAAGCCAGGGACCTGCCCTGCCCTGCCCTGCCCTGCCCGCCGCCTCCGGCACAGCAGCCGCCCCGCCGCAGCACGGCAGAGCCTTACCTCCCCTCCCCGGCTCCGCGGCTCCGCTGCCAGCGCTTGCCGTGCCCGCCCCCACCTGCGCCGTCCCTCCCAGCTTCGCGCTCAGGTGCGGAGAGAGCACAAAGGCGGAGGCGGCCGCTGCGGCGCGGGGGAGCGTGGCGGGGGGCAGCGAGCCTCAATCTTCCCCCCGCCGAGCCCCCGGCCCGCGCACCGCACCGCGCTGCCGTCCCCGCTCCCGCCCGCACACCCCCCGCACAGCCCCGCACCCGCCCGCNACACGCCCGCGAGCGGCCGCCCCCGCAGCCCCCGGCAGACACGTACACCACAGCGCCACAGCGCCCTGCCTCCCCTCCGCCGGAGCCCCTGCGCTCGGCGCTCCCGCCAGACAGAGCGGGGACCGGGCTCCCCCCCACCCCACACCCCGCCGCTGAGTGGGTGTGTGTGGAGAGGGAACGGACGGGTGATGAGCGGCAAGAAGAGCCGCCCCTTCCCGCTTCCCACTGAGGCGGGAAGGGCTGCGGTGCAAAACCGCTCCCGTTTCCCCCCGTCGCTGCAGATGCCCCCGAGAAGGGCTGCGAGGCTGGCAGCGACAACAGCCGCCCCCTCCCCCGGGAAAGCTGTTCTCCCTCCTTCTCCCCCGCTCCGCCGCCTTTCCAGCTTGGCCGCTTGACTGACAGGGAGCCTTCCAGCGGCCGCCTACGCGCGCTCCCGTCTCCCCTCAATCGGAGAGGGAGATGGTGCAGCAGAAAGCATGAATGAAACAGCCAGGCAGCGAGCGGGAGCAGCCGCCCCAGCCCCCGCGAGAGCTGCAGCCGCAGTGGAACCGCGCAGGGCGGCGGGGCCGTGGCGGTGCGCCCAGGTGGGTCGGACGATGTGCCCCGGGCAGCTCGGTGAAGGGCGTCGTGCCCGCAGCATCTTCTGTGGGCTGCTGGTTCCCGAGGGGAAGAAGGAGCTGGCGGGCTTAGAGTGCCAACTGCCCGAACCCACAATTTAGTCTGAGAGTCCATTTTATGACACGGCTATGTCCCAGCCCTTCACCTCTCGAATTCCCAGGGTGGCATGGTGCGTGGGTCTCTATGGCTTAGTGCCAATGCTTCAGCCAATGTGGTTCACTTTGTACTGAAGTGGATTATGAACGTGCCTCTCATCAGCTCAAGTTTGTGTGAAAAAACTCAGGCCAGGAGGTGGACAGCTGATGCTTTCTCAAACCAGAGCCACGAACATGGCCTTGTATGTAAACAATGTGTCTGATTCCTGTCTCCAACAAAGCTGTTTTGCTCCACCAAAAGCAAGCTGTATTCTACTGATAAAAACCCCAACACGTAACAGCTGAACTAGGGCTCTTTTCCAGAAGTAATAGGAGAGAGGAAAAGCCTCAAAGATTGGTTTAAAACCACTTGGTTTTTCCAGTGGTTACTTGATACTGTGGGGTAGCCTTGTGATCTTTTTGTTCCTCAGATGGGCTGTCCCTAAAAAGGTTGAAACTTGTTAAAATTTGCACTTCACAGCCTTTGTCTGTGGACCAGAGGTTTTTCTAGGACTTTGTCATTAATATCATTGATTTTGATTTGTGACATTAGTTTGGCTAGCCTATGTTACCAGAGAGTCCAAGGATTAAATGTTTAGGCAATGGGGGATGACTAAGTATAACTACCTCAGTATCCATTCACTGAAGGTCCAGAAATTCCTTGAAGTTTCTAAATATTTTATGCATTTTCTTGATTTTATTTATTGGAAACCCAATAGCGTTCATCTAAGTCTCTCCTACAGTTTAAACTGATCGTGGCATTTTCCACTTCTGAATATGCATGGAATATTTTGTTAGATGCTGTTGGATACATTACATGCTGCGCTTGAGACATATCTGCATTTGCAGTTACATAATCAATAAACATGGGTTTTCGTCCCATGAATCTAGAATCAGATTCCGAGCTGTTTTAAATCAGTATGCCTCCACAAATTTAATGCCTGCCAGAAAACTTCTTAGCCTCAGAATTTCAGAAGCTGCTTGGGATTCATACGACGAGAAATGTCTTAGTAAATTTATTTTTCACCTCTTGCATTCCTGAAAACAGAGTGCACAATAAAACATTGTGAAGTCTTTTGCTATAGAATAACAAATGTAAGGTTATAATTTAGATGGGACAGTGCAATTCTTTATGGATTTGTTTTATAAGGTTCTTATGGTAGTGCTAATAGTTCAACGTGACTCACAGTACATATCACTGTCACAGCTGTTGCAAAGCTTCTTCTGAGTCAGAGAATGACTTTATGACCCAGAATTCTGGCAGTGAGTGCTATCCAAGTGATTTTCCCAATTAAGAGAGAATTGCGAGTTGCTATCAGTGCAGGGTGAGTCAGAGTTTGATGCAAGAGGCAAAATCAGACTCAGTTACTACTGGACTAGCTCAGTATCATCTTCTCTTCCAAAAGTCAGTGGTGTGAAAACCTGGAATGAGCCTGTGATGAGAACTCCTCTTAAAGTACAGAAAGACTGCAGTGGACCAGGGAATTGGCTATCCTCAGTCCCAGACGCCATTGTACTAGCCATCTGCTCCTCATTGCTGTGTGGTGCACAGTAGCTTTACAGGAGGATGGGGCCAGCAGCAGTAAATAGTTGAGAGGCAGGAGGGTTTCTCTGTTTTACTCTGAGAAACCATTTTGTTTCTTGGGCTTCCCAAAGCGTAGGAGGTATGATGTTAAAACCACGTGCGCTGCTGCCTGTGATCATCTGCATTTTTTTTCCCAGAAAAACAGCCCAACTGCTGGTACCTGCCAACTGCTCGCTGCAGAGTACATGTTGGAATCAGTCAACCAGCTACTCTGTTATGTGTCAGAAGAAAAGGGGCCAGCATTTAGGGTTGCGTATATGTCTGAGCCATGAGGGCATGAGGAGTTTTAATTTAGGCTGGTTGCAACCTGGCATTAGGGTTTCTTCTGGTATTTGTCACCCTGCCAGTCAAAGTCTAGCAGGATTAGGGCCTGGCTTGAGTCTGGAGGGCAGTGAGAGGAATCATTGCTGGGGAAGGCAGAAATCACTAGCCTGCCTTGGAGATTCAGTGACCGTTCAGCTGGGTTTATTGCCAGCTATGCTAGGGACTTCAGTGCTGACTCAGGCAGCATCTTTCTGCTAGGCAGGCATAGCTTGCTGACTAAGGGTTACAGCTGGGATCAGTGTTGGAAGTTTGAATGAAGCACAGCTGATGGGCCAGGTTTGAAGTAGTGTTCAGAAGGTCCTACCCAAATGATTTTGTGGCATCCACTGATCTGGTTGTGGAACTGAGGTTATGGCTCCAAATCCAAAAGCTTAACCTTGCTGAGAGTGAAGAACTAACACTAAACTAGGTCTGGGACAGCTGTTGGAACAGGTGAAGGATTGTGGGTAAAGGTTATAGTGGGAATAGCTGAGAATTTGTAATGTTTAAAGTTGGTACACTACTATATTTCTGTCTTTGTTAATACTATATGTCCTTTTGATTTTATGGTTCAGGTAGTAATTAAAAATCTTGTCTGGGTGGTTTCTAAATAATGCTTTGTTTATTTCCCTTTTGACCTTCCAACTCCTCATAGCAAAGAGCAGTCAGGCCCCCACAACATGCGTCTTTTGGTAAAATTCCTGTTGGTGGATGGGAAACGTGGGTTGAGACTGCTCTCTGGGATTGTCGTTGATAACAGATTATGTATATATATGTATATGTGTATATATATACACATACACATATAAACCTCGGGTTCATAAATGCAAATCAGCCTTCTGGAAGTAAAAAGTCAGTGAAGGTTTTAGTTTCATGACAAGATAAGCATGCTGAGGTCAAAATGTTACCTGGGGTACACTGATGAGGTTGCTTTCTTTCCCTGCATTTCATCTGCAGAAAAGCAGCTGACCTGCACTAGCACCTGTGGCCTAACACCAGCCCAGTTTTCCTTAGATGTAAGAGCAAGCCTTGTGAAACCATAGGCACCATTGTGAGTAAACTCTGTGGGGTTTTTTCAGCATCTGTGGCTGAGAAAGTAGGAGCAGCTTTCTCCACTGAAAGCCCTCTTCAGACACCAAGGTGATCCTTGGGGATTCTTCAGACCCCCCAAAAATGATGAGCGGTTCAGCTGTAGCTCTCACATTTCTTGTCGCTGAGTTGTTCTTTAAAAAAGAGAAGGAGGATCCCATTGACAACACAGCAGATAAAACAGCACAATCCCTAGTGGATTTGCCTTGTCTTGGGGGAAAGTAGCAGAGTAGCAGTTAATAAGTGATGTTGCAACTCTGGGCCTCACCCCCAAATGGCCCAGTTCTTTCAAGTTAGCCAGACCTGATGCACTTATCTGGCCATATTGATAAACATGGGCCACATCCTTCTCTCTTGCTTTTGGTGGGGTTATTTTGTTTCTTTATTTTTTTTTTGGTTTTTTTTCCCCCACTTTGCAGTGTAAGGAAGGGATTAATCCTGTTTCCAACAAGGTAAGTTCAGTGTAGCTAGGCAGTCTTTTATATTTCTTTTGCCTCTCTCAGTTACTTCAGCTCACGTCTTTTGAACACAATGGATCTCATGCAGAGATGGTGGAATAAAAGAGTCAGAAAGCTAACCAGAGGTGGCAGAGAGGGTGGATGAAGTCAACTGAACACTGATGGAAGAAATGTTTCCAGCCCGGCTCCGTAGCTCTGCATCAGGTATGTGAGGTCATGCAAAATGAACATACCCAGATTTTCTTAAGATTTCTCCAAACTGTATTAGAGTCAGTTTATATTTGGCCTTGAAGTTAGATCATATCTCCCAATCTCTTTCTTGTCCCAAGGTAAGGGAAGGAAGAAATGACAGAGATGAACTTTTACTCTGTAAAAATATCCTCCAACTACCAAGAGCAAGTTCTTCAGTAATGGAGGGTTAGATGTTTTGGGTTTTTTCCCTACAAAATGTTACTTCAAAAATTCTGGACTATTGCATATATAGCCTATTTTGACTTTGAGCTATGCCTTATTGTGTCTGTGATATTCTCACAAGTTTACTTTTCATATTGAAAATATCTATAAATAAATTTCCTTGGAACCAGACAAATGCTGAGGGAGTGGTTTATGTCAGTACAAAGCTACTTTCTCCTGTCTTTGAAAGGTTGTGGCAAGTGAGGGAGGTCCCTCATGACTGGAGAAAAGCAAAGACGATGACCATTCAGAAAGGGCAAGGAGGAAGATTTGTGTTACTGCAGGCTGGTTGGTCCCGCCTCAGTTCCTGGGGAATTTGTGAAGATTTGACTGGAAACAATTTCTAGACACATGAGGAGAACATGGTGATTCGGAACATTAAGAATGGGCTTACCAAAGGCAAACCATCCCCGACTAGTCTGATTGTCTTGATGATCAACAAGTTTAGTTCAGGGAACATGAGAAAAGCAGTAGATGTTTATTGTGACATTGCGACATTGGCTTTTGACTTAGT
Organism: Urocolius indicus; assembly: GCA_013401255.1. Lineage (NCBI taxonomy): Eukaryota > Metazoa > Chordata > Aves > Coliiformes > Coliidae > Urocolius > Urocolius indicus. The sequence continues at coordinate 953,617 of WBNH01009313.1, read as the reverse complement.
CTCCTGAAGCATCCCTGTAAACAGTTGAGGAAGTCAAATGGAAGTCAAATTGGGTGGCCCCACTGTAAAGTGGGTAAAAAATTGTCTGAGTCTCAGGGCTTGAAGGATAGTGGACAATCTGTTGACCAATGGATTGAAATTCAAAATTTGTCTGGTGACTGGGTATTAGTGATGTTCCTCTGGAGCTGTTACTCTTTAACATCATTAACAATGATACTATAATTGAGAGTACAGACTATAACTTCATTTCACTAATGAAACCAGATTGGGGCTGCTATTCAGAGAGATGTCAAAAAGCTCAGGAAGAGGCCGACAAGAACTTGATGTTCTGAGGCAAATGTAAAGTTTTGTATTTTTGTACTGTATCTTTTGTGTTGATAGAGTAATTCCATGTGACACTACAAGCTGGGGACCATCTGGCCAGAGAGAGCTTTGTAGAAAAGAACATGGGAGTCCCAGTGTACAACCAATTGAACCTAAATCAGACACGTGCCCTTGCAGCAATGAAGGCAAACTACATGTCAGGTTGTATTAGCAAAAGCAGACGTAGCAGTTGAATGAAGTGATTTCTCTCTCCTCTGTGAGGTACTTGTATTGGCTGCATGTGGAGTTCTGAGTCTCCCTATACATGAGAGAGATTAAGAAACTGGAGAAGGTCCAGTGGAGGGATCTATCAGATGGCTTAGAGCTGTAGTGCGCTACTGCAAAAAGAGGTTGAGAGCTGAGGTTTGTGGGGTTTTAACCTAAATAGAAGGCAAAGAGAGGATCATAGTGCTGTCTCCACCTACGTTAACAGTAATAAAGATGGAATCAGACTCTGTAGCAAAAGAACAGGAGGCAAGCTCTCTTAAGTTGTAGCAAGAGCTACATTCTGACCGCATAAAAAGAAATTTGGACTGCTTTCACAGTGAACCATGACTAAAAGCTGGCACAGGCTGCCCAGTGAGATTGTGGCGTCTCTGTACTTGATGATACTCAGAACTCAGCTGGATAACACACTGAGCAACTTCTTTTAGCCTCCAAATTGGTCTTGCTTTTAATAAGTGTGACTACAGATGACCTCCAGAGGTCCCTTCAAACCTGCATTATTCTATGGTTTTAGAAGGAATCTTTGCAGTTAGCTTTTGACAATGACTCTGTGTCTTAAATTTCCAAGAAGGGAGTGTAAGGTTAAGGCAAGGAAATAGGAAGAACTGTGTGAAACGGTAGGATAAGAAAGTCAGTAGGTATTAAAAAGGGGCTACAATAGAAACTTGATGGCCAGAAGCTTTAGAAAGAGTCTGTGCGATGGATTCTGGTTAGAGGAAGGAAACGTATGGTGAACCATCTTCAGGAGCTGTCTTGGGTTGGAATGGAAACATTCTGTTGAAGTGCTGCCTACTTAGTTGGCCCTTTTATTTTGTAGTACCTTTCATGTCTTCCCTTCTGACCACTTTTCTTACGTCTGCATGCATATAAATCAAGATAGCTTTATTGAAGTGAGCAGAGCCACGCCACGTTTGTTTCAGTTAAATATGAAATTAAAATTAGAGAGTTGTTTTCATGCAGTAAACTTGGTAGGAGCATAAGGGAGAAATGTGACTTAAAATAGCATTTGGGAAGTATATATAGCAAAATGAACAAACAATATGCAGTGAGTCATGTCCAGCGGTTCTTGCAATAAACAGAAGAGAAGCTTCTCTGAGGAAACTGACTGGGAATAGCTTTTGCATCTGGAGCTACCCTCTGGGTACAGCATTTTGGCAGTGCCTGTTTGCTCTGGAGCAATGGGGTATGCTGGCCCCAAGGAATGGTAGCACTTGATGTTTGCAGCAGTCAAGCTGATGGTAACAGAGAATCTGAAGCTATTTCTGAATTACCAGAACTCAGGCGCACTCATAAAGACAAATTGTGTGCAACTTGAATGATAGTGTTGTCTTGAGTCTTGGTGCCTGATTCAGCACTCTTTGTCCTATAACAAGCCAGATGTAATGCACCTCTGTACTCATTTAGTACACCCTGAAGCCTGTGGATCCTTTTGTGAGTAAAGAGCACTTCCTGGGCAGAGGTTATTGCAGAACTGGACCATAGAAAATCATACATTGAAGGACTCTGCATAGGTTAGCAAAGAAATCTTCTAGCACAGTTAATGAAACATGATTTCAAATCTGGTTTGTCTGGCAAGCAAAGACCAAGAACTGGCATTTTACGCCAGGCCAAAGGCTGTACTGGAGTATGTCCTAGAGAGATAACAAATGCCACTGTCTTAGGGGAATCTGCTACAATACCTGCAATATCTTCTTACCTGGCTGCTGTGCACACTTTTCTTATAAGCTTAGTGGCACTGCTGCCCTGAAGCAAAACTAACTGTGCTAAGATGGAAGGCGTCAGTGCAGGGCAGCTTTGCTTTTATAAGATTTGAAACCCAAGTGAAACAAGATAGAATTGGCCAGGCTGAGTGGCTGCAGTTTGGCCATCTCTATTAAATATAAAACTCCACATACAGCAGAGGCTCTGATGACACTATTTCAGTTTGGTTCTCATGGTAACCATTATGTCATCAGGATACCATGGTTACTATAATACTCTGTATATTTCAAATGTTAAAAGAGGCAGAAGGAGGAAAACACCAAACTTTTCCCAAAGTTGAGAAAGAGATATGTTAATTCAGAATTAAGCAGTCATAAGAAAGAATTAACCAGCAGTTGTTAATACTTCATGGAAAGCCATTTGGAAGCCATGAAGAACTGTTTTAGTTACTAATTGCTGTTTCTGTCGCTTGCTGTCCCTATCACCATCTGGTGCATGTCCTGCAGCTTGTGTCATCAGCAGCTATATTGATAAATACACACTGCAGAAGGCTAACATCATCATATTCAAAACTTTGGAAACATTATTTCTGCTTGAGGTAAAAACCTCCAGTTGCACAAAAGTCAGAGATAAAAAAATCCAAAAGTTTAATTTTGGGATTGTGAGGTTTTTCTCACTTTAAAGGTTCAAGAAAAGCAAAAGAAGTCTTGGCTTGGATGCTTTCAAGATGCTAAAGCATATGTCTCAGAGGAAATCAGAATGGCAGCTTGCTATGACTTGTTTGAGGACAAAAAGTACACAGATGGCAATGTGCTTTCAGGGGATCATGCCTGCAGACATCTATAGCTATAGCAATAAAGATACCTTTGGTGAAGGAGAGAACACGTGCTCTGTTACAATGAGAATGTACAACTTAGAAAATGGTCTGATGATGAGACGTGAGAGAGCTTTGAACCATTTTATTTATGAATATGAGAAGAAACAAAGCTAAAGTACGTAAAGCAAATCTTTTGAAAAGTAGCTAGTGTTGATGAGTCTTTTGGTATTAGTAACTGTTTAACTTACTGAAATTGGTGGGCATTCTGCTCATTGTCAGGATCATGTCTTGAGAGATAGTTCAAGGCAGAATCCACAAACACAATGCATTTACAATTTTATATTGCCTTTTAGAATTCTTGCGAGTTCAGGATCACTCAGTTGGTGCAGTGCTGGTTTTGAAATGGTGGAAAAAATTGTTAAGGAAATATTAGGCAATAAGTTTCGATGAGGAAGTTGTAAAATCAAAATAATTGTGTTAGCTTCTGTAATTGCTTAATCTTATCACCTGTACTTTTCTTCTTTCATTTCCTACTGATATTTGTTATCACTGATTCAAGTTGGTTTTATTTTTTTTAAAATTGGATAGTAAATTCCTGAGGTCAGGATTATGGTTTTCTACACCAACTCAACAGAAGCCATAGCAAAGTGGATGAGACTCTTACAAAAGTGTGAAACTACATGAGCTGGGTTTTAAAGGCTAAAAGGCATCTTTTTTTGCAAACAGAAGTACAATCCATTTAGAATTACGGTATGTCACACATATATATTCACAACCCATGAAAGTTTATTACATTAACCAACAAGAAAAATAAATAATGGCTGCTGTAGAAATCCAACCATAAAGAAATGAGTGAATTGTATACAATTGACTCTAAAATGTTGACCTTTAATACATGCCAAGCTTCTCAAAGCATTAAAATACCCCAATTATCTCTAGATTCATTTGACTTCTGCAGGATCCCTTCTGTCCACATTTAGCATTCAAATCATTGGCTCTGCATGTTTGTTGCATCCTTGCTGTTGTGTATTTTACATACAAATAGTGAAATCAGAAAAGTTTTTTGCAGAACCAACAACAATCACCAGCCAGATCTCCCTAAAGGTAAAAATCCGTAGTCTATTTTCAGCTGCCATGATTGCAGGGGGAATGAAGGGGGCAAAAGCACAAATCTGAAAGGAAAGGCTACCACTACAGAGAATATTATCTCTTTACTATAAAAATTTCCATGCCAGCAAACAGCTAGTGGTATTGCTAACAAATTCTATCTCTCTCTCTCCGTGGATTAAACAATCAGATGCCCTTTCTTAATGTTCACTGTAGCCTAGCTGATTTTGTACATCTGTTGTAGTCTTGCAAATATTGGTAAACAAGCATTTTATGGCAACATTGCTGCTAAGCAGAAATGATAGACACTTGACATAGCTCAAGTCTGTATAACTGGGTATGGCTAAAGATTTTTACCTGTTTACCTCTCTGATTTAATAGTCCTCTGCTCCAGATTGAGGAAAATGAATGTAAAAATAATCCCTGGGAACAGAAATGCAAGCTCCAGTAGCAAGAGGCTGCATACACATTAGGTCCAAGGGTCCCACAGAAAAATGTTTCATAGAAAGTATCTTCTGATGTGAAATCCTCCTACCAAAGTCAGAAATATTTGCAAATATGGCATTTCAGATAACCCATTCAGAAAAGAATAATTTTAGTGATACTTCCTAAGCATTCCATGTGTCTGGGATAAAGGAATATTCTTTCTTTGCTACTGAAGTTCATTCATTGCCAGTACATACCAGCAATTATAGCTGTACAGACATGTATATGGAAAGGTATATAAATAACGGTGGCCCCAAGGAATCACATTTGGCAAGCCAAAATATTACACCAGGGGAGTGAAACTGATGAAGATCTTATCAGTATCTTGAACAAAGTTCAATATTGTATTTCTGAGAGATCACCACCATAGAAAATGGTTTTTTGGGTTGTAATAGTACCTCGATGCCTTAAAAATGCCTTCAGTGTATTGGAACAAGTGGAGATTTTTCTCCAGCTTACCTAGATTTTGGGACATATAATCAGCTAAGAATTGTAATAAATGTCACGGCAGGTAATGTAAAGACAGGACATATATCCCTTTGCTGAAATTAACTTGATTAAGAAACCAAGGACCTGCATATTGTATGTAGTCATCAGAAGTTGGCGTGTGCTCTGCGAGACTGCTTTGTCTGGCACCTGAAGCTGTTTTCAAGCTTTTTCTTTGAATTCTTCTAGTTGGTATTCATTCCCAGTCTTGTTGTCACTTAGCATTACTGAACTGCCAGGAGCAGCAGCACCCTTTTTTCTACCTGTTGTGACAAAGCCTAGTTCATCAGACAGTGCTCAAAAGTTACTCCAAATTATGACATATGGGAGCTTATTAATGAAGTTTTCCCCATTTGAAAAAATATTAATAATGAAGAATAACAATTAAAGAACCTTAACAATTGCCTATGTCAGGTGAAAGTTTTCTAGCTCACCTTTGGCATTTTCCTTGTGTAGATAGTCCTTTTGCAGTAGATTAATATTTTTTTTCTGTTTACAGAATATATACAGGCACCCATTGTTAGTGTCATCAGACTGTGCCCACACGTCTGGGGGGGTCTGGGGACTTGTGTNTTTACAGAATATATACAGGCACCCGTTGTTAGTGTCATCAGTCTTCTTAATGCATACTTGTGCCTTAAATTCTTAGCCCGTTTTTGCTGTTACACAAACTGTTTCCTCACAAATAACTATCATAGACCCTGATTTACTTTTGGTTGGGGGAAAAAAAAAGATTATAAAAATACAGTTTCAAGAATACTTGATTTGAGCCTTCTTTCTTAAAACTAACCTGTTGGGAGTAACTGTCTTTGAAAAGCCTTATTACTATTGCTTAACAGTGCTGTCTGCCATATAATTTAATTATAGAATCACTAATACCTCTCTACATACAACATGTGAATGCTGTTAAGGTTTATATAGTGCAAGAAACACAGAATTTTAGTTTTCTGTAATAACCATTTCAGAAAATAACAAGCAATTTCCATTATTTAGTGCTTGAGTAATGCACACCAGTTGGTGTGTATGATACTTGCAGTAGGAGTAACTGACACAGGATCCATATGGTACTACAGCATAGAATTCAGCAAGAGAAACTGAAAGGTTATCCAAGCTGAAACTAGGGGGTGAGCTTCATCTTAAGAAAAAAAAGTAGTTACCTATGGTCAACTGTTACATCACTAGCTATAGTGATATAACATCTACATCCCTACCCTGCGTCTATATCCCCACCCTGTTACTGCATCTTCCTAAAACAAATTAGGGGGTGGGCTGCCACAGACGTTTGAAGGAGGAAGGTAAAGGTAAACAGGTATCATTAAAGAAAATAAGTGCACTTACTGCAAGCCATGCAGCTCTGACAGTTACTGGTTGTGCTGATTTTGGCTTGGATAATCTTCTTCACAGTAGCCACTATGGGGCTGCGTTTTGGATTTGTACTGCAAACAGCGTTGTTAACACAGAGGTGTTTTCATTACTGCTGAGCAGGGCTCACACAGAGCCAAGGCCTTTTCTGCCTCTCACCGCACCCCACCAGTGAGTGGGCTGGGGGGCACAAGGACCTAGGAGGGGACAGCCATAACAGTTGACCCCAGCTGACCCCAACTGGCTCAAGGGATATCACAGAGTATATGACATCATGCACAGCATATAAGGCTGAGGAAGGGAGAAGGAGGAGGGAGGAGACATTTGGAGTGATGTTGCTTTTCTTTCCAAGGCACCATTACGCAAGGATGCAGCCTGGGGATGGCTGAGCAGCTGCCTGACGATGGGAAGCTCTGAATGAATTCCTTGTTTTGCTTGGTTTGTGTGCACAGCTTTTGCTTTCCATATTAAACTGCTTTTATCTTAACCCCTGAGTTTTCACTCTTTTACCCTTCCAATTCTCTTCCCCATGCCTCTGTCAGGGAGTGAGCAAGTTGCTGTGTGGGGCTTTATTGCCATCTGAGCTTAAACCACAACGCTGGTCTTCACTGATGACTGGGTCAGGCCAGGTAAAGTGTTTTCTAAGAAAAGTGACTAAGGCCATGACACCAAAGAGAGTACAACATTGTTTTGTTTTGGTTTTTTTTCCTTTCTTTCATGGCCTTTTTTTTAAAGCATTCTGTATGAGCTAGATACAGAGGCAGGATTCAAAGCCAACTGGACTATTGCTCTGTTTCTGAATAGTAATAGTTAAAATTCATCTATTTCCTGCATAAAATAATGTATTCAGGGCAAAAAAAAACCCCAAAACAAAACAAGCTTGAGAACTGACAGTGGTCATTAGGGTTTACTGCAAAGTGGGCTGTTGAAAGCTTGGTTTTACCAGGCTTGTTAATGCCCACCTGATAGCTTGGTACTGTGGGAGAAAGCGGAGGGATTAATTTCAGTACTGTACCTCTTAGCTGTTATTTAGCTTTTAATTGAGTAAAGTCTCCCCCTGACTGGAGTTATGAAAGGGATAAGCTACAGATCTAGCAGGCTCTGTCTCTGGAGATGTAGCTTGACTTCTCTGTAGTGCCACCAAATTGCCATGAAGACTTATGGCAAAGGGTGCTTAATGACTTAGTGTACTCTCAGGCTTTACAAGAAAGGACCCCAGATAGGTGACCTGGCTGGAAACCCCTCTGTCATTCTTCAAACTTGACTACCTGTTTTTTTATCCACATAAATCAGGTTGACAGTTAAAGAGGATAGTAGCAAAATAGCACCTGCCCAGACAGCTCAGCCTGGAGCTGAGAGATTGCCAAAGTTTGCATCTGGAGCATGGAGAGGAGGAATAATCTTGAATTTCAATCTCTCATCAGGACATTCTTTTAATCTATGAAATACTGAGGAAGCTTTACCTCCAAAAAGTGTTGCATTGACTAACTGTTGATGTGAGAGGAATCTCTGTGCAGTAGTTGATGTCCTGCAGGAACTGACTGGGAGAGAGGCCTTTCCATGAGTCAATATTTGAGATATGACCAGAGTTCAGAGACAGTGTCAAGTAAGTGCAACATTTTACTGCAGGTCTGGCAGCATTTGGTGCTCTTACAGCTAAACCTTAGCTACATTATAAGAATCTTAACTCTAAAAGTAAACTTGCTTTTTTTTCTCCTGGCCTGGTTCTTCAAGGACCGAAATTCAAAAGAAGAACAAGAACCACTCATGATTTTTCAAGTTTTGGGACTTTTTTTTCCTCCCCCTGTCATTTTTTGTAGCTTTGCATTGCTTATCTACAGTGAAATGTAAGACCAAAGCTGAGACAGGACAGAAAAATATCACATTAGATGAGACTCTCATTGCTTGAGCAGAAGTTAAGCTAACCCTTCATTTAACTGAGTGCTTCTAATCCTTCTAACTTTAGTAGGGTCTCACAGCTGTACCAAACAGCAGCATTTACCCGTGGATTCTCTAGTCTGGGCAAGGTGTAATAGCAGAAGCAAGAAGAGGTCTATGAGGCTGTCAACAGTAAATGGTGGGAATTCAATATCCTGAATCTAAGTGTATGTCATTAAAAACAGTATCAAAAGGACAAGGTGATAGCACTTCTTGAGTACTGCAATATCTTTGTACTACGTTCTGCATGACCCAGGCTTATCCTACTCTTCCTGAACCACTTTCACTTTCCCACAATTCCTTCTTTCCAGAGCTTAGGTCATACTCTGGAGCATGCAAGAGAGTCATTTGGCCTCTCAGCTCTAGTGACAAGGTGGTGAAGGAACTGGAAATGGCTCTTACTCTTCTAATGTGCCTTCCTCTTCTCAGTGAAATTTAAGAGCTGCCACACGTATTGGGGCAGTGGCTGTCTGTAGATGACACAGCACCTAAGGAAGCAGGAGCCTCAATGTGGTCCTTGTCCTGAAGTCCTGGATAAGGAGATTTTAGCTTCCAGCAAGATCAATTCTCTATGGAACAGATGGTATATGAGGGAAGAAGTCTTCCTCACAGCCTGGAAACTGTCTTATTCCTGGTCTGAAGGGTCAAGATGGGTCATTGTGTAATGAGCCTGCTTTACTGTTTGGTGTTATTACAGTCTCTCAAGATTAAAAGATACCAGGAATCGTAATGGAAGTAGTGGGAAAATCACTTCTACACCTAAATGATGGGAAAAAACTAATAAGTACTGGAATATCTTTCCCAAATTCTTCAGAACTTACTTTGAACTTTTGTAATTTCTTAAGATGGCATGGCTATGGACAAAGCCTGCCTTACAGGGTCTTTAGCCTCTTGTCCCCAGGCCCTAACTTAAAAGGTGCTATTCTGAGCTCATACCTGCATATATTTGACTTAGTATATAAACCAAATGTGATTTAAGGTAACACTCAGCCATGGCATAGGCCAGATCAATTATTTTCAAAGCTGATGTAAGTTCTGTCTGCATTTGTCCAGAGAGGACTAAGTCTTAAAAGGCTTAAAGCTTGATGTTTCTCTTTCCATGTTCTTCATGTGACTGACTAGAGCTGTTTCAATTCAAATAACTGTTGGAACAGTTCAACAACTGAAAGAAAAGAGTCAAGAATAAGTTTTTGTTTCTATACTAAAGTATCAACAGAAAGATCCCTTCCCAGTTTTCATTGCAATGTAATAGTGAGACACTCGCCTAAAGCAGTACTGAGGTAGGTCTAGATCCATATTTCAAATTAAATTCTATCTGAGATTCATTTTGCTTGTTAAATTTACAGCATTTTAATCCGTTTCTTTAAATGTCAGTTCTTTGGACCTTAACTCTTTTACGGAAGTCCTGTTTATATTTATTGATGTAATGTCCCTGAGAGCAGATGAGCAACCAAAGAATGACCTTTGGTTTCACTTTAATGCCACACAGTAATCAAGCAATCTAATATCTCTCTTGCTGATTCAGTGTGACACGTGTCACTAATATGTTGCATGCACAGACAAAAGTAAACACAAGAGATGCTCTTGCTTGCATTATTACTCACTTCCTGTTTCTAACTTAACAATGTGTAAGTGTGTTACACAAACTGTTGATACAGTTTTAACAAGAAGAAATCCAGTACAATGCATCGTAGGAGTATGGAGTGATACCGTTTTCTTGTGTGGGTTGGAGAAAGCATTTTTAAAGTATTCAGATGACACAGACAATAAATGATTAGCCTAGTTTTCACCAACTACAGGTGTTCTAACATCCAATTTCTCTTGTTACATGGCTTTTGTCATGACTGACATCATCGTTTAATCATTGCAGCAGTGGACAAAGAGTCAGAATTGCTGGCTTTTGAAAGTAATTTGGGTGATTTACTGTTTTTTTGTGGTCCTTGAATCAATCAGTCTATGCCTCCATCTTTCCATCTAAAAGCAAGAATAATCTGGAAGTTGTTGTATTTATGCTTAGGATTCTTTCCCACTTTCTGCAGTAAAAGAGCAAAGAAATGCAAGCATTTTGTTTAACATTAAATTTTTGTATTTGAAAACTTGAGTTCGTCAGGAATTAGGCCAAACGTGGTAATATTGATATGTTTTCCTTTCTGTGCTTTGAAAAGTTCCAATAAATTCAGGTTGGGAAATGGAGGCCTCGCGTATTTCTGTAGTCCCAAAGTGGATTGCTTGTATTATGTTCCCTGAACAGAGAAGGAATATCTTGATTTAAATTCAGTTTGACTTGTCTTTGTGTCATCTAAAAATTTGGGATTGTCATGCCATCCCACTGGGTTTATCTAAGTTGCCTAGGGAGGGTCAAGGGAGTCCCAGGGCATATTGTGTTAGTTGTCCTACCTCATGCCCATTCAGTGTTAAAAAGAGATCTCAGATAGCTGGGGATGAAGGGAGAAGAATCACAAGGCAGCTGTACATGAGGGAGCTGTACATGTACAGCCTTCACATGAGACGCCACAGCAGTGGTCACATGTGCAGATAACAGTGGTCACATGTGCAGATAACACTGATGTGGCTTGGAACCATTCCCATTTGGCTCAACAATGTGAAGTTTATTGGTGAGAAGGAGTGAAGGCCAGGGCCTGCGATTCTGTAGTGTAAGTGGTTCATGAAGCCTTAAACTAGTCTTACTGAGAGAATACCTTTTAAAAATCTAAGTAATTGACTTCAGTAAACTGTTCCCATCCTCCCAAGAGGGAGTTGGTCCTCAGCTGAGAGATGCTTATGTAGGTCTAATAAGACTGAATTCAGTGAACCTTTTTGCTGTTTCGATGTTTTCCAATATGGTAAATGCACAGACATTTCAAAAAGCTTGCTTAGAGTACACAGAACCTAAAGAAACCAATCTGGACACTCTAGAAATTGAACATCTAAGAAGGTTATGAACTAGGACATGATTCTTGAAGAAAATAACAACATTTTGTCTTGCAGTACAAGGTTTAGTCTTTGGTTTACAACTCAGTCCAGGACTGAAGTGGCTGGGATTTTACTGGGATGTATTTGAAAATGAGTTCTCAGTTCCTGGCTCCTATCTTAGGAGGGCTGTAAGTCTGTGTCCTGAGGCACTCTGTATATGCTGATCTGCTAGTGAGGTGTTCCAAACCTCTTGGCTTGTTCTGCCTGCATCTAAATGCCAGAGGTGCCTCTGAAAGCCACTTAAGGTACTTCAGGAATACTCTCTCAGGGCAGCTGTCACCTCCTGGGAGAAAACAGCCTCCAATGAATGGCACTGAATGATCAGAAACGCCTCAGAAGAAAAGGGAGGGGGGAAAGACATTTGTCTTTTTTTTTTTTCCTCCCCAAAGTGACATAGTAAATGGTTGCCTCCTGTATTTGAATGCTGTTGTACTGGATCAGATTAGCAACTGTGAAGTTGCTATATTTTATCTCTGGTACCTTTAGGAACATGAGCAAGAGAGAGGAGACAGAGAGGAAATTTTATACACAGTGGTCAAAAGTCACAACCACCCATGTGCAAATTGCTTGAGCTTTCCAGGTCACAGTATCTGAGAAGAAAACGAGTGGTCAAGAAAAATTACTCTCTTTTTTATTAATTATTATTATTTGCATAGGTAAACCACATTCTGGATGTTCCAGGGACCTGCTCTATGATGATCATACTGCTTGGCTTGGGTACTTTTACCGTCTCTGTCCAGAGTCCCCTAATCAGCTGTGACTCAGTCCCAAATTAGGAGTTGGCAAATTCTAGAGCTTTTGGAAACATGGCTATTTTTTAGCATGTGTTTTTTTTCACCCTGGAGGTATGGATATTCTTCCTCTTTCATATTGCTGTCTCACTTTTGATGTAGGCTCTAAACAAAGGTCACTGCTGTGTGTGTTTACTGAGTTTGTCTCTCTGTTACACTGTGCTTTTTAAATAATTGTCAAGACTGTGCCTAGGGCACAGGATAGGCACCTTTCCCACCTGGTTTTATAGGCATAAATAAATACTTACAGAAAAGACAGCTGTGGCAGTTCCCCCTCTTTTCTGATAGATCTCTCTTCAAAGCTGTGGATCAAAAGAGCATTGCAAATATTCAGCAGTGGGGACTATTTGCTCCGAATGGCACGGAAGAGTCACATGTGAACTTCTAAGCCTGCATAAGTAACCTTCCAAAACACAGGTTGAGAAAATAATAAACACACTTGTCTTGCCAGCAGGGAAAGAAGTGTCTACTGTCACTCAGAGTAACTCTCTCAGGCATTGCATTCACGTATGGAAGCTGAAAAGAGGCCTGACTGAGGCCTGCTGCCTTCAGAAATGTGACAGAAATTTGAGTTTGAGACATGAGAAATGGCACTGCAGAGACTCTAGAGATCTAAATTAAAATTCCATCTCTGACACAGACTTTTGGTGTGTATGAGCAAGTTATCATGTGCCTCAGTTCCTACTGGTAAAAAAAAAAAAAGGAAAAAAGGATGATAATATTTTTTCTTTCTGACTTTTTCTTGTATCAAAGCATCAGACTGAGGCCATTTCTCACCAAATATAGATGCATTTGAACCCCATCCCTCCTGGGCCAGCTAAGCATTAAAAGTAAAGATAGTAGTAGGTAATTAAGTGATTTCTAACAGCTTTTGCATTAACGTGGGATATGCTGGATTTGACTTTATATACCGAATAAGTAAGATTTATCTGCTTGTGAAGATAGGTGAGCTTTTGTTGAATGCTATAAAACTTACCTGAGAGACAAGCAAGTAAAGAGATTTTACTGTAGACAGCTACTTTCTTTGCATAAAACCAATGAGGCAAGAAAGAATAACTGCATATGCTCTCAAAACAGTTCATCCACTCTCCTCTTTAAGCCTAGTGGAAGATTGGTGAGGGAAGCGATCACAAGCTTCCAGATTTTACTGTTGTGCCCCAAATTATCTTCTTTTTCGTTACGTAGCTCATTACAGCCTGACTTTGGATGTCAAAGGTTCATGGCAACAAGACATCTGCTGCTGTCCTGAAAGTACTTCTCTGATAATATTAACTTTGTTTCCTTAAATTTGTTTACTCAAACTGATATTTTACAATGGAGAATATATCTCCTTCCCAACCAATAGTCACCACTGGTTTGGACTAAACAAGCCTGATTCTTCACTGTCTGGCCATCCACCTGCAACAAGCATTTCTGTTTTTAAAAATATTGATCTAGTTCGGCAGGATTTTGCAGTGACATAAATAAATTTATGAGGCAGTACAGCACAACAACCAACCAGACCGCTGTTTTAAATGTGGAATTCCACACTTAGTAAAGGGTTGTCTTTTCCCCTGAATGGCTGGGGAAAGTGAAGGGCAAAGGAAACTGCAGTAACTTCACAGCTCTATAGATGTCACCAGCCTTTCACTCCAGCTCGAGAGCCATTTTCTGGTTGGTACCTATCTCCCTCCAGCCAATTGTTTTGCAGCCCCAAAGGGGCTGTTTAAACCACGAAATACTGCATAATACAAATAAAGAGCTGCCGGCAGTGAGCTGTCTGGACAGGAGATCCAAAATGGAAAATGTAAACGATAACACAGTACTTTTTCAATTACATCTTAAGCAAACATACTTACTTACCAGTAGTCAGAGAACAGTGTGAACTTCTTTTTAGATATTGCTAGCCAAATCATTATGGCATTTCCTGAGCTTTGTTTAAAATGATTTATGGAGGTTATTTGCAATATTTCATCTTCTCCTGGAATTCTCACATAAAAGCACAACCACATGATTTCCACTCACATAACACCCACAGCAGGCATGAACTGTTCTCTTGGAGCTGGAAACTTGTCTGCAAAATGGCAAGGGCAGTTCCAAAAAGGAAAACAAAAAAAAACCCAAAAGGAAATGAGGATGACTTAGGTGCTAATTTCACAAAAGCAGCCAAAGGTGTGAATGTGAACAGAGACCAAAGAAATGGGTTTGCTTGTTGAAGTGAGGAAGGAGTTTGGAGCATAAACACAACCTCTTTAATTAACACCTCAATTTGGGTGTTCTACAGCAACACCTCAGAAATTGCAGGTTTGAGTCCCAAGTGGAGCAACTGGATTGGCACTGGAGAGGGTGTCTGTGCGTTGGTGGCATCACTGTCTGAGCCCACATACCTGTCCTCGGAGGTACTGGAGGTCTATTGCCTCCTGTAATCAGACCCCTGCTTAAGGTGCTTAGCACAACTGATGTCTGTTACATCAGTGGAGGAAAGCTGTAACTACTGTTATGTTCATGAGAAGAAGCAGAAAGACTGAGGTCAGGTTTGTACTAAAGTGTTTGGATAGAGTAGTTGCTAGCTGGAGGAGTGAGGAGGAGGGGAGTAAGGCATCCTAAAGGAGCAGTGCTTTCAGAGAAACTCCTTTAGTCGTTGTATAAGAATCTGCAAGGGACTTTGCCAGCATAGCCAGAACTTGGCTATGGCTTCTGGAGACAAGTACTGGCTAGACTTCGCTCAGAAAACGTACACTCATCAGTCCCAGGAAAGTGTTTTGACACAGGCTTCATTCAATCCCTACTTGAGACTTATTTTCAATACTGCCCCAAACAGGGGTGGTTTAATTAAGGCACAAGGAACTGGATGGAGAGATGAGAGAATGAGGTTAGGAGAGGGATGGTTCGTGGTGGGGGGGACCAGCAGGGTCTGACTGCTGGGATCCTCAGGCTAGTGGTTTGTCTGTGAGATCACACAGTTGGCTAGCCCATAGTAGTGCATCTGGGGGGGGGATATAAAGAGCAGGGCAGTGTGTTTCTCTTGGATTCTGAGCAAATTTCTTGGAATAGTGAGGAGAAATATTCAAAACTGCATGTTTTCTTCAGGATTTCCTATTTTTTATAACTCATATCTTAAAATATTAAGTTTAAAAGCTTTTGTTAGTAAATGATCCTTAAAAGTTTGAAAGTACAGAGTAGCTCAGCTGGTAGTGACACTGCAGACACTCCATTGTTATTAAGTAATTGGCATTTTTCATACCACACCTTTCACCTTTGGATGGAGGGCCATACCCTAATTTGATATACGAGAGCGTATTTCAGGGCAAGACCACTAATGTCAGTGCTATTACTATGAATTTATGGTGTAATAGGAAGTAGAATTCATCCTTAAAAGAGAGGCAGTGAAAAATGAACGTATAATAGAATTCTCTGAGTGGCATATTTTCGCATTATCTATGTTCGTTCAGGGTCTGAATATTGGAGATTGAATTAATTTGAGCTCTCATGCCACCTGACCCAAAACAAAAATCAGACAGCTGTGTTTGTTACTGCTTGGTAATGTATTTTTCCAGGAAAACAAAGCTTAAGCTGGGCTTTACTGAAATAACTGGCTGTTGTTTATGCTGTACCAAGTGCACCACTAACGGAAAAGCAAACAAGTACCCGCCTACCTCAGGGAATGCACCATTTCACTTTGTTGCACTGCAAAAATGGGTTTGAAACAATGTTTTCAAATTCTGTTCAATGGAAAGGAGATGAAAACTAAAAGTGCACTCTGAGGAAGCACTTGGTTTAGTGTTTGGTGCCGAACAAAACACGCTGTTCAAGAGACTGCAAATGGGCAGACAGGATTAGAAACTGGAGGAACAGAACAGTCCATTTTCTGCAGCACTACGAGACCCCAAAAGTTAAATTCATTGACCATATTGACTGTGACATGTGACTTAACCCCTGAAAGACATCTATTATGTAGTTTTGTGTCTGATTTCAAAATCTGAAAAAGCATTAATACTTTGGGACCCAAAGCTGTGGTTTGAGGAGGAATCAGCTTTACCTGAACAGCAGTGCTGACCAGCTGGGCCCTGTGGTGGGAGGGGGAAGGTTTTTGGCCTGCTCCACTACAGTCACTACTTTCAGGATTCAGGCTTTTCTGCCTGAGAACAGTGAAGAAGTTATCTTTTGCACTTAACTCTGAAGACTGAAGGCAGCAGAAATCCAAAATAGTTCCAGTGGCTTTACACAGAGGGTAGAATGGCACCGTGACAGAAAACAGAGCTTGGTGATAGACTGCCGCCAAAAGCGAGGTTGCTTGTATTCTCTTGCATACAGTCTGGTGAGGTGTCTTGGAACTATTCTGGACCACTGCTTTCTGAATAGGATAATTAATTTTTTTTTTTTTTTTTATCTGCATTGGTGCTTGGAGATGGAGGTGGGCACATATGTGCACAGGAAATTCACAAGCCATTCGTAGAATAGTTGAAGAAAAACAGACCCAGCCCAACTTTTCATCTCCTTTATCTCAAGGAACAGAGTTCTGTTCTGGTTTTTTATTAATGCAACTTACTCATATTCTTTTGTAATGTGTAGATTCTGTGGTTGAAAAAGGAAGCATTACTTCAATTAGTTACATCAATTATAACACAGTTTTAATTGAAGTAAAGGGAGATCCACATGAATATCCACTGCATTAATCAAGATGAAATGCATTGCAATGAATACAGAATGAATGGTAATGAAACACCAAGAATAAAATGTTGCTATTTAGAGATATTACATCTTAGCTCTTCAACATACTAGACTATCAGAATTAACTGAACCAGTGTAAAACTTTATGGCTGGTGTCATATTCATTGTTGCTTAAAAGAAATGAAAGCATAGGCACAATCTAGCCCATTTATCAAAAGCTGGTTCATCTGGAACTTGTTACAAAACTTGGCTGATGAAGTTTTCCTAGTTGGTTTCTCCAGTTACAGTAGCGTGGATCCATCTTCATTGGGTACTCTTGCACCACAGTTCGTTAGAGGCAAATGTGTGTGCCTGAGGACACACAGACAAACATTTACAAGCTGTATTAGCTATGTGGAGAGAAATATATGTCTTTTCTATGAGAAATCATTTAAAGCTGTCTCACAGGCTTTGCTGTCTCAAAGAGAATGTGCACAAATGAATCTTTGGTATGGCTACAACTTGTTTCGAACTTCCAAGCTCATACTTTATTTCACAAAGAGGTAGAGTCTCCCTGAATTATTAGTATCTATCTCTTGCAAATTAGCTGCAATCTTAAGTGGGAATAACTGCCAGAAATGCAGTAGTAAAACCAATGTGTTGAGGTCGTAGATTTTGCCTGTAAATTAGGTTTGATCTTGGTTATCACAATGTAGAATTAACTTGCTTGTATTATGAGTAGTTTAGATGAGCTAATATGAATTTTAAATGATGTGATTATACCAGCAGATGAGTTACCAGAAAAAAAAAATTAACTTTGAATGCTGCATTGCAAGTATTTACATCAGAAGCTTGGTTCATGCACTCACATGAGAAACAATAATGCAGGGCCCAGTTCTCCCTTCCTTTGCTCTGACTGTTACAGATTAAGAGCCAGATTGAATAGTACGTTCTCTAATCACAGCCCATAAACTGCTGTCCTTGGAATGAGCTTTGTGTGTCTCACTAAAACCCAGCCAGCACAAAGCAGGCATCCAGTTTGGGCTCAGAAAAATGGAGAATCTGCTGCTTCCCTTGCTAGTCTGTTCCAATGGTTAGTCACTCTCACTCTTAAAAATGTGTTACTTATTTCCCATCTGGCATCCAAATATGGGAACGCATGTCAGAATAGCTCTGCTGACTTTAATTTGCTACTCCTAATGAGAGGAGAAACAGGCCTGAGATCTATTTGGTCCTGATCCCGAATTGGAGAGCCCATTAGTGCTACAGGTTTGAGCACTTGGTGCCAGCTATTCCAGTCAGCAAACTGGGGTGTTTGTTGCTGTCATTACTTTCTTCTGTTTTTTCTACTAAATGAACAGATGTTAACTGAATCAGCCCTTTCATGCCTGTTCTATGTATGCACTCCTTTTTCCCCTTCTCTCCCAGTGGAGAATGGTTGCAAAGTCCAGTGATGCACAGTGTCTGCCATTTCCATGATCAGGGCTGGAGCTCATTCTGCCCATTCACAAGTTATTCCTGCTCTTTGAAGCACACTTGCACATGCGCACACAAAAACGTGAACAAACCCACTCAGAATCTGCCTCAAAATCTCCTGCCGAAAGCTGTCAATTATCCCACACTGAGGTAACCTTCCTTTTAGTCTTTTAAAGGTCAAATCGATCTTGTTACAGAGGATCGGGAAATCAGCGTATGTCAGAGCAGGCAGTTGCTAGAGAGTGATAAAATTTTCATTTTGCATCACTAATGATATCTGAAAGCGTCAAGATAATAATTTTAACACTTCTACTGCGACAAGATTTGGTGATATCACTACTAATCTTGTAATTACATCGCCACCTGGTGCCTGCCGCCATCATAGACCAAGCTGCAGAAAACACTGTTTCTATGACGATTTCTGTAGCACATGCTGTGGGATTGACGTAAATCATTGGGCTTGAAAGATTCTTTTGTGAGAGGGGCAGGACGGCGATAATCGATAGCAAAATGCTGGGTGATGGCGATTTTGGAACTTACTAGTTGCCACTGCCACCAGAGCCGTTTGCAAACCCAGTATAACCCCATAGATGGCTGCAGTGGAGCATCTCCTAGGGGACACTGAGGTGATGGCTGCATCCCCTGTTAGCACTGTGCAGTACAACATGTGCAGATCAGTTCATTGGCAGTACCTCTTTGCTCTCTTCATCTCAGTGTCCAAGAGGACTCCTGATTTTTTCATATCCTTTGAATGCAGAAGAGGTATTTTTCTTTCCTTTTGTGTTGAAAGGAAATTGAGTTAAGAGCTAGTTTCTGCTTTCCTTAAAGTGAATTTGTTCATGATTGTGGGAGAAGCTGCACAGGGTTCCAGAACTAGAATTTAGCCTTTGTTGTACTGCACATGTAAAGAAGGAAGCATAACACGTAATAGAGCATTGTCACTCTCTAGATCACACCTACAGATCTAATCTGATTCTATAAATTCATTTCATGGTTTAGGATCACCTCCTTGTAGGCTCAATACAGAGAAAACTCCAATTCCATGCCCTAATATGCTGTGAAGCCTTTATCCACACCAACTTGGCTGAAGGGGTCTGTGCTGCTGTGACAAGCAGCTCTGTTCCCTCTGAGTCAAGAGCGTCCTGGAACAGCCTTTTCCTCACATCCTCTCTGCACATTGTCTTGAAGAGAATACTTTTGGACAACACCCGGACACCATCCCATGCTGTGCTGTGCTACAGAGAATTTCATAATTGCCTTACTGTGCAGAAAGGAACCAGGAACTTGGCCACAACCATTTCCTAAGTTCCTTATTCTGTGCTGTGGTTTTCAAGAGCTTTTGTGTCCTGTGCCAAGCTGAGGTGCCAGCTCACCCTTCTACCCTCAAATGCATGCTTCAGGCAAGAGAAGCATTCACATGTGTCCTCTGTAGGGTAGGATGAGGCCATAAGATGTCACGAGAGGGTTGAGCAGAGCAACAGAGTGCGTTGGTTGCTAGTGTAGGGAAAGGTGAATCATCTACAAAACCTGTTAGAACAGTAAGTCTTGGAGCCCTATGACTTTTTCTAAAGGGCTTTCTTCTGTCAGAGAACGAGTCAAAAATGTAGAAGGAAGAAGGCACATCAGAGCAGTGAGGCTTGGAGCAGAGGAATTAAGCTGGGACAGATACCAAATTCAGTGCTCAGGGATCACCTCAGAGACGATCTGCTCCTGAAAACAGTGCTTGGCTCTTCACATCCTGCATTCCCCTTTCCCTCCCAGAGTTCACCATGGGGAGGGCAAGTAGCACCATCTACCCTCACCAGGATCTCTGTTGCCTATCTGTCATACTGTCTATCCATGGATACTGGCAGATCTTAATTCCAGATACTGATTGCCAAGTTCAGAGTTTTCTCTTCCTATTCCCCAGCACACTCCAAGTGGAACAACTTCAGTCCTGGTTCTTCCTATGCTGGGTCCTTCAGACACAGTCTTTACCTGCATAGGTGGCCCCCTAAAAATAGTGAGCTAAAGTGGGGAGTCACACTGGGATTCACCTCCAATCATTTATTTATGCTTTGTCCTAGGTAAAGGTCAGTGCTCAGCACTTTCTTGTTTCCTGCAGCCTTTCTTCCTCAGCAATCTGCTAGCAACTCTTTCCCACCTGTGTTTAACCTGGAGCACATTTCTAGCCAGTTAGACCACTAATTAAGAATCGATGGCCATATCTGATCCCCAGAACTGCATTTCACAAGTACTAAGTCTTGGAGATTTGATTGACATTGTTTGCCTCTGTGATGGTTCAGGAGTTCGGCCACCAGTCTTCCAATGAATAATCCAACATATCCAGCCAAACCTGAGCTTATATTCATCAGCCAAGTGAAGGGAATTAGGCATATTGACACCAGATGAGAATCCATCTCTAAAATATCTGTAAGGCAAGGAATGGAAAACACAGAAAGCTTTCATAGATATTCCATTCAATGTTTTGTAAACTTTTCTGCTGTGTTGTTAGGGGGATTTTAATACATCAACACATTTGAAATAGATCTTAGTGAGATGTTTGAAATCTGAGCCAATTCTCCCCCCTCTCTGAGCTTCCTTATTGTTCCTGTCACCATTTCAACTCTACTCTGTCTGGAAAAGACCCTTTTGCTGACCCACTTCCTGCCCCTGGAGCAGTACTAGGAACTGCACAAGGAATCCTTGTTTTACTACACTTCAGACGCTGACATTGCGTTTTGCAGCTAGCCAGGTTTCATCTGGAGAATATAGTTCTTGCGTTTCCTGATGTGAGTCAGTTGTGAGGAAAGTGTTTAACCTTTCTGTCAAAGGTTAAACATATAAAAGGGGAATGTGAAGCTCTTGTGTTCCTGTTGTTGCCACATTAAAGAGAGCAGCTTTCACGGCTGAGCTAAATCTAACTTTTCAGGGGGAATGTTTCTTTCCGTATCTGAATCAAAGATGCAATTTACTGCACTTGTTAAGGAAAGTGTGTGTTTGAACAGGGATATATGACAAGGGTAATTCACTGACTATTTCCATTGATTTTTTTCTTCTTAACAGTCCTCTCTCTGGATTTGAAGAGGCTTCAATGAGCATTTGTACTGCAAGCCAATTAGAATTGTTCAAAATAGTCTGTTTCTTTACAATATAAAGAACTTAAGAGGAAAATAAATACCAAGCATTCTTTTGTTTGAAAGCAAAAGAATTTGTCCCAACCTGTCCTTACTGACACCACATTATTTTAATCCATCTTTCTCCACTGTATGGCTGAGTATACTGTTTTCATACCTGTAATTACCAAGACTAATATCTTGGTAATGTTAACTACAATCACATGCCTCTTGCCACTGACTAAATACTTAATGGCATTCTCTTGTCATGCCATCATGACTGTGTCATGATCCAGATGACTCTGTAGAAAGCTCATTCCAGTTTTACTCTGTGTTGGCTACTTCTGTCCTTTGTGAAGTATAGGAACACATCTATTTTTGTTTTGTGACAATTCCACAGGTGACCTGCTGGTTGTTCTGCACCATTTGCACCACTGATAATTTGCTTCATGCCCGGGCCTGAAATATCCAATTGCAATCAATCATCAGTGGTTGTCCAATGAGCCAGTGAGTGACCCAGGAACAGAGTCTACAGGAACCACTAACTTCATGTTTGCCCTTGAATCTCTATTGTTAAAGACCTCCATTCTAGCAGATAATTAGATTGTTCTTTTTTGGTCTGAGTTCTTCTCCAGCTCTGTGTTGTTAAGTAGCTCCACACAATAGTTTCACCAGACTGGAAAGATATAGTCTTGAAGGGGAAAAAAGGATAAACAAAAGATAAAGAATAAAAAAAAATGTGAATCGTCATTTGCAAGGGAGTGTTCCTGACACTCTGTTAACTTTTCTTTGGCATGTTCACAACTACTTCCAAAAAAATGCCACAAGCTCTTAGCAGAGCAGCTTGAAGCTCTGCTGATGAATTGAAGGAAATTTGTTCTAAAGAAAATACATCACATGAAGTTAACCCACAATACTGGATCAGCCAAAAACAACACCATGGAACAGGAATTCCTTAACAATACCATAATCTCATTGCAGGCTGGGCAGTAATATTAGAAACTGCCCATATAACACTTTCCCTTACAGCTGAAATTTGGCAGTAGTGATTTATAAAAAAAGAAAAGACTTAATCTCCAGCCTGGACACATTTGTTTTATCAAGAGAATTTATGAGTTAACCACTTACAAAGTCAAATCAATGTAGTGTTAATATTCCTGTATTTTATTCCAGGCATATAAGTAATGTGTTATTCAAAACACACCACAGAATAGTTCAAAGCTGACACTGTGAGTGCTTCATTGCATGAACTGTGGAGGAGTGCTGATTTTCTTCCATCGCTCAGTTATGTGCTTCAGTCACTGTATTTCATTCTCCTTCTGCAAGGCAAATTCAATCTGACTGTGCTTTCCTTAATTACATCATTTTCACTGAAAGGACAAAAGTAACCACTGTGAATCATGCTGTCAAAAGCCTAGACACCACCTTCCATGCTTCTTCATTTGCAAAAAAAAATCTGTGCCTTTTGGACCAAAAACTGATTCCTTGCAAAGCTAGGGGAAAAGAACTCTGTGTGAGGACCTTTAGGCCTCAGGAATTGGTAGTGATCAAGGACATTATAGCAGGGAAAGCATAGAACAGCTGCATGGTCATCACTGCAGCTCCTGCCCTACAGTAGTAGCTGTGACATCCTCTATGTTCCCATATGCAGAAACTTTGAGAAACAGATGTGGCTGCAGATCAATAGGACGGACAAAGACCTATCTCACTGGGCACACAACAGCTCTTCCTGTTTGCATGCTACAGAAGGAACCGTTGCACCAATACGTGCAGATTCTGCACACCATTTCTCTGAATCTTCTGCACCTCCCTGGCTCTCAGGCTCTAATATGATAGTTAATGCAGGCATATAGTTGGACTGAGATTTGTTCCATCTAACTGAATTCTTCGGTTAGGAGTGCAGTGACACCAGGCACTGCAGGTTAATATCTCAAGATTTCATGGTGATCTACAACATACATTCTGTGACATTAGCAGGACTTTTGGGCAAGGGATCAATGAGGAGCAGGCACAGGCTGTTTATTTGAGCAGGAATCTTTTCTCCCTCTCTGCAAAAATCTTCTCACTGCCCAAGCAGGTTCTGAGATATTGGGAAAAAAAAGACAAGAGAGAATCACACAATCACACAATCACAGAACAGCAGAGGTTGGAAAGGATCTCTAGAGATCATCTAGACAACTAAAAAGGAGATAAAAAATATTTTTCTTTTGTAAATCTCAGTTTTGAAGAATGCTGGTTCAGGCATTTTGAAGACTGAAGGTTGCTAGAATGACAATATGTTGAAGTTTATATTAGGAAAAGGCAAAGAAGAATGGCAAAACCCAAACCTTTATTTGCTCTAGGACAGGAGGCTTCACCGGGAGAGAAGTCTGTGAGAAACAAAGTGATTGCTTCTGCTGCTGTCACTCTGAACAGTGCTGGCTGTAGCAGAGCCTTTACTTTCATTCAGCTTTGATAATAATTTAGCCTTTCCATTCACAGCACCTGTACATCCTCTGTGTTTAGCCACAGACTACTAAATCCCTGTGAGTATTAGTTGGTGATATGGATCTTTTTCCCTAAAGACATAGGGCAATTTCCAATCCATTTCAGAAAGAAAGACGAATTGGAATTGCATTTGAAATGAGACAAGCTGGGCTCATTTCCAAGCTCTGCCATGTACATCTTACAGTCTTGGGTAAGTCTTAGCTTGGTCTATGCAGAGCTATTTGGGACAGGCACTTTCTCATTTGCTATACATACATGCAGTGCTTAGCACGAAGGGGAGTGAAACCACTCATGAGAAACCAGTGAACAGATGGTAGTAAACTGTCAGTGTGACTAGGTATTCCCATAGTTTTTGTAGCAAATCTTGTCTTTTAAAAAATCCTGCCAACAGGCCAAAACTGGGGGTATTTAAAACAAAAAATTAACAGAGGAGTCCATTTTCAAATTCTCTCTTTCCCAGCTCTAAAATATGGAAAGGATTTTCCATTGTAGGAACTAAGACACAGTGGAAAGACTGGCAAAGTCCTCGTAAGGTCAAATGTCAGTGCTGTGCTTAGGTAAACCTATGGTAAGCTTGTATTTTTGACTTCCAGAAATGGAATAAAGAACTCTTTTGGGCCAGATATTTCCTTAATCTCTCACTTGCATTCACTCAGATGAGCTTTTTACAATTAGGAGTTTCCCCATTTGGCAATACTTCTGCATTGTCACAGGCAGAGATGACATAATGAACTACTCTTACGCATATTCTTGAGCTATTCTGGGTAAAAATAGTGACCCTCAGCTTTAATCTTCAGAACTTCGCGTTTCGGTGCAGCTATTCCGATGACAAGGGTGAGCAGATCTGGCTAAGGCAGGAAACAGATGTATCCTCTTATTCTTAACATAAATGTTGGGGGTTTATTTTTTGGTTAGTTGCAGTCCTAATCTCACTTTTGATCGAGTGCAGAGGAAAAGAGTAATTAGTGAAGTATTAGTGTTATTATTATTTCCTGACATTAACTCTCCTGCTACTTGTGCATCCTCTTCTCAGGCCCAGCAAAGTGGTGTGTGGGTTTAACAGCCAAAGTGCATGTTTTTATTGCTGGTCCCTCTCTGTGTTCTGAAGTCATACTGTGTTCCCCCTACGGAGCTAGTAAAAAAAGAAGCATCTCCTACGGGACGTAGCCACAGTTAGGTGGATGGTAAGTGCCTTATAACAGTATAGCTTATGCAGAAAGAGGAGTACATTTTATTAGTGTACTTTTGTAGTTGAAAAACTGTTTTCCAAATGTATTGTTTATCTGCAAAGCAGATAAAAATACAGTTATAACAACTATACTGTTGTATAGTGACATATAAGAACTAATATGTATTAGTATGACTGTTTGATTTTAAAATTAATGATTCTTTGTTTTAGCATGCCATTTGGCTGAAGCCATCATACTGGTGGCCAAGGCGCAAAAATAGATGAGTTAATTTACCAGACATCACAGCCAGAAAGTGGCCTCTCATCTTCTCAAGATGAGTCCTGCAGAAAAGTACAGGAGTTTCTTCCTCCCTGTTGCCATCCACAAGCATGAGTTCCTCAGCATTTTTGACACATCTTTATTTACCATGTTGCAAGAAGCATAATCCTTGTGTCATTTGTTTTACAGCAGACTGTACAAGCATGTCCTTCCCTCCCAACATCTGGTCAGGATAGATACCCCAGGGAACATGAAGAGATACAGAGTGGTTTCTTTTTTCCTCTCTCTCTTTTCTTTTATTTTTTTCTCCCCAGTCATTACATAATAGTTGGTTCTTGGCTGCTGTAGTTATCCCTGGTGAAATGTTTTAGTTCCTTAAGCAGTAATGATAATACTTTGGACCATATTACAAACATTTATATAACCTTTTTTTAATACAAACCTGCTGTATGTGTACCTTTTCAGTTACTGTGGTCATTGTTCTCAGTATATCATAACTTTATAGCATAAGGTAGTTAAGAAAAGATGTCCTTCCTATGTATTTTATTCTAAGAACCAAACTCCAAGGATATATTTTGAAGGCAAAGTTTTCTAAGACAGACGGGTTTTTATTTAAAGTATCTGTGTATTCAAGCAGACATAAAACTTCACAAGGCAATCTAGTCCATTTCTGTAGAAATCTTTTGAACTGTCTTCAGATTTCTTGAACTTTAAATTGGTTTTCATTGTCATCATCTGCTTTTAATATATTTTCTCATTTAATTTAAAACCTGCAGTTGTGGGTTAGAATCGTTGTGGCCACTGAATCAAATTCAGTTCTGGGGCAAGTTGGTTAAAATCAATGTAACCGTGTGATCACAAATGCCTGCCACATTTCTGACTTTTTACCTCCCAGCATCAGGTCCAGACACGAGTAGCAGCTCTACAAACAGGTTGGGGGATCGAGGCTACATGTGACAAAGTGGAAAAAGTGGAAAATGCACAGCTGTACACTGCAGCAACAGCTGCCCCTGGGAGAGACTGTGACTACCAGGGTGTTTCTTTCATGGAGTAAGTGGGTATTCCTTTCTTTTGGGCATCTGGATGAGCACTGGTGAAACATGGAAGCTGAGGAGTAGCTGAAAAATACTTACATGCTACTGGATCACTGTCATTTCTTAGCATGTTGAACAGGAAGGGAAACCACTCTCTTCCACACTTGAATGCATTTTGTTATGTTCATTGCTCAGAGATGTACTGCAACTCACAGTTAATCTTTTCAATCTCTTCCATCCCCATGGAAACTTTGGATGGCAGAAAATAATGGCACAAGCTGCTATATTTGCTAGCAAAGGCCAGCAGGTTAGTTCTGTGCAGCTTCCCCATTTTTCTTCCTCTTCTCCCTCCTTTTCAACAGGACAATTGAATAGGATGAACAATGATGATCTCAAACTGAAGCTTTTAAAGGAAGATTCTATGCAAATTAGTGTGTTTAAAAACAAATCTAAAATAGCTCTCAGCAGAAACTGTTCAACTCATCCAAGTATTTTTGTTGAGATTACTGAACCAAATCCATCTAAAGTGATTCAGGGGACTCATCCAGAGGACTTTCCCTACTGCTACAGCCATATTTTTGTAGAGGAACTCCAATCTTTTAGATGAGACACCTGTAAGAGAGGCAGAATTTTGGGGATCAGAGTGTGCTGTTATATTTTTTACAAGCTTCTAACACTCATGGTATGCATGGCACTTTGGGGGTGTAATAACAGGGTGATGCAGATTGGAAAGGCCTCATCTTACATCATCTTTGGTGACTGAAAGTAAAAATTCTTGAAATGGGTGGAGAAAGAATTGTTACAGTTCTCTGCCACCCTGAAATGATGAATGCTTAGAAAACTCCCAGAATGTTATTGAAGTGCCTAAAAAGTAAATATTTATTCTGCACACAAATCTTTTAGATCTGTCAGTTGCTGAATTTGATTATTCTTGTGTTGGTTTCTATTATTTGACTGGGTATTTGTAGACAGATGGCCTCTTATGGTGTTAATAAAAACAACTTATGTAGAATGATAGTGCTGTGTAGTAATTGGGGAAATACTGAGGGATTAGGAAAGAGGGTAGCCTGCCAAAACCTAGTTTCTGTTTATACACATTTAATTCCTTCTTATAGAAAATTAAGCTTTTCTTCTTCGGGCAGGGTTCAGTTACTCTGTCAGACAAGTCTAGAGGTTGGGATACTGAGAAATTGAGGTTTGTAGGTCAAACTCGTCTTCCTGTGACATTTCACTGGTAGAACAAAGTGCATTTTTGAGATGATTTTAATAGCTAAAGCCCCTATACTTCTGAAACTCTGTCAGCAAATCTCTAAAGTACTATGAACTCCAGATGATTGCAAGAAAAGCTAGGAAGGGGCTGAGCTGTGAAGTGAGCTGACCAAAAGACAACTGAATTTCTGTCCCCTGACAATTTTGTTTCAGTGTGTATTGTTCCTCTGATTTGCCTTTTGCTTTATACTGTAGTATCTATAGAAATTTTGTTTCTTTAAAATCTTCCTAATCACAACTGCCACACACTCTTGTTTAGTGAATATATAAATAAGGAAAGTTTAACGAAGAATTGAAACAGTTAAAACTTTGTTTACAAAATCAGCACAAGTATTTGGCAAACTTTACCAAGACGCAATGTCTGAAACTTGCTGAGAATTTAAGATGTTAAAAAAACCTCTGCATTTTAAAATAATGCTAGATATGATTTACTAGTGGACTTGTTAACTGTGGGACTTGATGATCTTTAAGGTGTTTTCCAACCTAGATGATTCTGTGATTAGTTGCTCCGTCACTTCTTCTCTTCCTTTGAAGGAAAAACAGGACCAGTTTTCTCTGCTTCACTTTTTTTTTTTTTTTTTGTGTAACTCTTGAACAAATAGGCAAAATTTACCCTATAAATATAAGGCATTTGAAAACAC